>CAIGQZ010000379.1:28808434-28837873 GCA_903798205.1 Danio tinwini
ATTTTAAAGAAAACCCTTTGAATTTTCATAAAACACTATTGAAAGTATTAAAAATAACTGTATATGTTGTCTGTGTTAAAATAATCACCTAAAAAAGAGGCGCTTTTTGTATTTTTATTTTTATAAACTCAAATTTGAAAGTGTACCTTTTAGGTTCTGTGTGGTCTATGTTGCTGTAATTAATTTTGGTGGTTCCTGCACATGTGTGTAATCAGAGGAAAAAAGAAAAATGTCTCTACCATAATCTATGCAAAAGTTATTGTATTCCAACTGATGAGAGGTGCTATACCATTTTTTTTAATGTATTTTCCGCCTACCTAATTTTGAAAGCCTTCCATATCCAAATGCATTGCTATAAATGAAAAATTCCAGTGTAATTGAATAGAAAACCCTTTGAATTTAAATAAGAAACTGCTAAAAGAAATAAATAATATTTTTATATTTTTTCTGTTTTATTATGAACCACTTCAACATTGGGCGGTTTTTATTTTTTTCTAAAATGCTTTTTGAAAGGGTGTAGATTATCTATTTAGAGGTTTTAGCTTATCCAGGCAGTTCTGCTTGAAACCAGCAGAGGGCAGCAAACACTAGAAAAAATAATTTTATCTCTATCATGTGAGATGACCAAGCTATTGCAATTCATCTGAATACTGGGAAAATAACTTTTTGATCATTCATATTAAATAGTACATATTTGCTTCTGCTTAGTTTTAGATGGTAATAACTATAGGAACATGAGTTTACATTACTTATTTTATCTCCTTTGCATTTTAGGCATCATAACATTATATTAAAATTAGTCAATGATATAAGATATGAAAATAAACCAATGTTCATTACCCAGCTCGGGTACCCAGTATACTGTGTATTTAAGTGTAATTAACTTTTGTACAGTAACAAAAACCCCGAAGTGATGCATATGTGCATAAAATATAGCTTCTACACTCTCAAACGGAGCCACTTCCGGGGTGTTCCGCAACCCACGGCCTTTAAAAATTAAAGGGGAAGTCGATGACGTCACCGGACCCGTCACCGGGTCCGCAGAGTTTGACTGGTTAATGGACAGGACAGTGGAGACTATTGCCAGGAAAGAGTGGGGAGTAGAGAAAGAGGAAAGATCGGCATAGGACCTCAAGGCAAAATCAAACTTTGGTCGATGTGAGCACCGGAGTGCATGTGTTGACGCACTCACCACTACACCAACATTATTAACATTATATGCTGACATTATTGTCATTTTAAGACGATTTTATGCCATTATATAATGTCAGAATGACAATATAATATCATCATGATGCAAGTACACTCTTTCAAAGAACACATCATATTTAATTCTTAAGAATATTACATTTAATTATAGCCATTTGAACAGTTTAATAATTAAGGCTGATTTATATTTCTCATCAAGTGCATGCTCCATAACCCCTTCGTGTGGTCGCATAGCTTTCGCCATGGCTGATGCAGACGCTAACGCGCACCTCTTGAAAAATTTAACTACACGTCGCAACGACGCATAGGGCAAGCTCTGTGATTGGTTTGTTTGGTAGCTGTGACCAGTGTGGACGGAGCTGAGAGCCGCAAGCCCGATGGAGCAAGTGTTGAGTGTGGAGTCCCGTGAAGTAGCTCCAGATGAGAACTGTTGTTTTGTGTTTACCTTATGATTAAAGTTGTTGCACATTCGCCGGTTCCCGTCTATGAATGAGCGAGTTTGAGCCACTTGTACATTAAGGTAGTGTTCAGAAAAAACGAAACACCCTTGAAGAAACTCGACACAGAGGAACATAAAAGCCTACTGCCAGCTAGCGTTTCAGAAGTGCTATTGCAGAGCAACACAAACAGCACGCTGAAGTATAAATGAACGACTATGTGCAAGATAGCCGCAATGGGTCACGCTGATCACTCCACGCAGAAGTATAAACCAGCCTTTATGCATTGGAGTCAGAATTTAATTGAATGTGAAAACACAAATCTTAAATAAATAAATAATAATAAATGTTAACAAGGCAAAGAGTAAAAGAGGCTGTGATATCTGCTACCAGGTCTACTTTCAGTTGTCAGACACCCACATAAAAATATACTATAGTAATTTATAGTAAATACTATAGTGTTTTTAACCATACTGACACTGACAGGTCCCATAGAGATAGAAATGTTGCACAATCAGCTGAAATGTGGATAGAATTATTTTTTATGTACAGGTGATGTATATTCCATCACCAAAAATGATTGAGGTCATGAGTTGTGCGATAAGTCCATATATTGATTATTGTGACAGAACTATTGTATATGTACAAAATTAAGGCGATATTAGCATTTTAGGTACTGGCATAATGTTAGGAAGGTATTTAACAATATACTTACATGTTCATCATTCATGATGGTAAACAATTAAAATAATTAGTCTTTTTTTTTAAACTAAGTAATGCATTCAGTTTTTTTAGATTCTGTTGAGACTTTTTTTGGTGCTTGAAATAAATATTTTATTTAGATTTTGTTAACTAAATAAACCCTTTTTAATAAGCATTTCTATTTACTAAATGAAAAGTATTTAGACTTAAAGGAGACCTATTATGTCCCTTTTGACACAATGTAAAATACGTCTCTGATGTCTCTAGAGTGTGTGTGAAGTTTCAGCCCAAAATACCACGCAAATAATGTTTTCTAATTCTCTGACCCTTTTAGGCTTTGATCCTAATTGTGGCGTTTTGGTGACTGTCGCTTTAAATTCAAATGAGATTGTGCTCTTTTCAAAAGAGGGCGGAGCTACAAACGCCTATGTGTCAGCATAGTGGCAGACTTAAGAACAAGATTAACGAATAAATAATGGACTGAACAATGCGTAGGTTAGTGTACACTCCATCAGCAGTTTTTGTGTCTCAGTTTTACGTTTAGTTAAAGAATTAAACTATTTTGTTTTGTAAACTACAATGTTTTGTGTCTAATTGTTACGTTTTGTGGCAAGTAGCCATGTAATAAGTGGGATAAAGTACATCCAGGATGGTGGTTTTCATATAAAAAATCCCAGACAACCTCCTGTATGTATGTTTAGAATAAGTTTTAAAGCAACTTCCAAACTCCAGTTCTTGGCCTACTACTGTTCATCTTTGCATCTGTTGGCTAAAATTAAGTCATAATGGCATTCATTTATTCATTCATTTTCCTTCAGCTTAGTCCCTTATTTATCAGGGGTCGCTACAGTAGAATGAACCACCAACTATTCCAGCATATGTTTTATGTAGCGGATGCCCTTCCAGCTGCAACCTATTACTGGGAAACAGCATTGTTATTTAGCATTGTTAGCATTTTAAGGACAAGAGAGCATTTGATATACAGCATGAACCTGTATTTGATTTCATGCTGACTCTATGAGGTGCAGAGTTACATAAATCAATGTTACAGAAGAGTCTGAATCATGCCATTTTGTCTCCGAGAACAACTTGTTTTGATTTTAGTTGAAGAGTGCTTTTAGTTTGCTGCTAATCAGCACGCGCACACACACACACACAAACACAAACTATTCAGCAGCCATTCTGTGTGTGTAACTGAGGATGAAATGCATATCAGGAGTGAGAGAGGCTAAAGTCTAGATTGGATACGCGGCCGGCTGAAAGTACAATATAAACATTAATATAGCAGCATTTTTTATGACACTGTATAACAATAATTCATATTTTTAGAGTACTGTGACGGTTGGGTTTAGGGTCGGGGTGGGGGTAGGCAGTAAAAAATTAAATTTATAGTGTAATTTAATAGATATCATAAATAATACTCTGTACAACTACTGTTTTTACGTTACTGTGACGGTTGAGTTTAGGGTTGGGGTGGGAGTAGACGTTAATAAAATACAATAAATGAGAAATTTATGAAATATTTCTTGTGAACTTCTGGCCACAACCATATCCGATCTAGCAACAACAGTGAGAGAGAGCAGTTCTTATATCCTTTGAAGGGCCGTGACTTTAAAAAAAAGATTCTATTTTAGAATGTGTTACCGTGACGACCTGCACAAACTGCTTCCTGTAAGCTCTATTTGAAATGGAGATTCTACCAATGTTTCCATAATATGCGAATTGTGAGTGAAACAGGGTTCAGGTGTTGAACTGGACATTATAATACATTTGTAAATTTAGTTTAGAATGATCCTGATACACTTAAAATATATAAATCTGCCATGCTCGCAACGTTTTTGAGTAGAGGATCGTTTCAGCGTCACATGAGAAAAACCACATGCTAAAGTCATGTTTAATTC
This sequence comes from Danio tinwini, assembly GCA_903798205.1. Taxonomy (NCBI): domain Eukaryota; kingdom Metazoa; phylum Chordata; class Actinopteri; order Cypriniformes; family Danionidae; genus Danio; species Danio tinwini. The sequence goes on from CAIGQZ010000379.1 coordinate 28,812,684, forward strand.
ACACATGAAGTATGATTCATAAAAAAACTTTATGGGATTTCACAAATGAATCTCAGGATTTTTCTTTAAGGGGAATTTGGGGTTATTATTGGTAACTGAAACTAAAATAACTCCAACAACAACAATAAAAAAGGAAACACTTTACAAGAAGGTTCTATTAGTTAGTGCTAATTGATGTATTTACTAAAATAAACTGAGCCACACATTTGTTACAGTTAGTATTTTTCTTTGTTAATGGAAATACAGTTGTTTTTCATTTGTTAACTCAAAGTGCATCAACTAATTTGCATTTATTTATTTTAGGAAGCCACATTGAGATTAAGTTTTTTTTTTATGTAACAAGCACATCTTTGGGTTTTAATAAGTCGATTAATAATTTACTAATACATTAATACATACTGTACAGGTATTGTTCATTCTTAGTATATGTAATACATTAAATAACATTAAGTAATGGAACCTTATTGTAAAGTTTGACCAAAAAAAAACAAAACATGTTTGCTACTTGATGTAAACCATAAAAATTATATATATGAATGATTTCGGGCTTGACTATATATTCATAAATACAGTTTTATTGCATTTTATAAACATAAATTATTCCATTGACTTCCCAGAGCATAATTTATATGCATTTTTAAAAAAAGTAATGCAAAAACAACCAAATGTTTTACATTTTAACATTATAATGTGGTAATATAAAAATTAAAGCAGTTCAAAACATAAAATAGTACCATTTCAATCAATGGTAATAAAAATCACTTTGTTTGCTCCACATTGTGATCCTTTTTCAGTCACCATAAACAAGGAAAACACCATCTCATCTGATACAACCTCCCTGAAACACAAACCTGTCTTATCTTGAGACATTTAAAGGCAACACAAAATCAGCAATGTGCCAAATGCTCCAATTTCCTTCATTATCCTTTATAGTTGACCTTTCTTAAAATGAGTAAACCTGTAACACTATTAGTTGACTTTACTTAGAGTTAGCCTGTTGCTTTTAACACGATTAGTTGACTTTACTTAAAATAAGTAAACCTGTTGCTTATTAAACGACTTGTTGACTTTACTTAAATGAGTAAACCTGTTACTTTTAAAATGATTGTTTGATTTTACTTAAGTGACAACCTGCTGCTTTTAAAGTGGAGTTGGCATTACTTAAAATAAATAAGTAAACCTGTTGCTTTTTAAACTATTAGTTGACTTTACCTAAAGTGAGTAAACCTGTTGCTTTTAAAACAATTAGTTGACTTAAAATAAGTGAGTAAACCTGTTGCTTTTAAAACAATTAGTTGACTTAAAATAAGTGAGTAAACCTGTTGCTTTTAAAATGATTAGTTGACTTTACTTAAAATAAGTGAGTAAACCAGTTGCTTTTAAAATGATCAGTTGACTTTACTTAAGTGAGTAAACCAGTTGCTTTTAAAATGATTAGTTGACTTCACTTAAGTGAGTAAACCAGTTGCTTTTAAAACGATAACCTGACTTTACTTAAAATAAGTGAGTAAACCAGTTGCTTTTAAAACCATTTGTTGACTTTATTTAAAATAAGTGTGTAAACCAGTTGCTTTTAAAACGATAACCTGACTTTACTTAAAATAAGTGAGTAAACCAGTTGCTTTTAAAACCATTTGTTGACTTTACTTAAGTGAGTAAACCAGTTGCTTTTAAAACGATAAGTTGACTTTACTTAAAATAAGTGAGTAAATCAGTTGCTTTAAAATTAATATTTGACTTTACTTAAAATAAGTGAGTAAACCAGTTGCTTTTCAACGATTAGTTGATTTAAAATATTGAGTAGACCTGTTGCTTTTAAAACAATTAGTTGACTTTACTTAAAATAACAGAGTAAACCAGTTGCTTTTTAAACGTTTAGTTGACTTAAAACGAGTAAACCTGTTGCTTTAAAAATGATTAGTTGACTTTGCTTAAAAAAAGTGAGTAAACCTATTGCCTTAATTTTTAAGTAAATTAACTATGTGCATAATTTTAAAAAATCAATTAAATCAACTTAACAGTTCCAAGTTACAATAGGTGAAACTTGTCTCTTTTAAGGCAATAGGTTTACTTCCTTTTTAAAGTAAAGTAAAATAATCACTTTTTACAGTGTAGTGTACTTCAATAGTCTTCAATGAGAGAACACACATTTGTTAGCGAAGTAAATTGGGCCGTTTTGCATTTGATGATGCCTTTAAATGCCAAATGTGTTATTCACAAGGCAAGGGCAAGCAATCACAGAAAGACAAATCGAAAATACCCACAAATCTGCTTTTTACACCCTTGGTTTGCACCTCAAGTACGTGGGATGAATGTTAGTGAATGTGTTTAACGCAGCAGTCCCAGCTGAAGAGAGAAAACCGCTGAATCATTACACTTTCTCTGATGCCTCGTCCTCTTCTGTCTCTGTCAGTGTCTGAACAGCGGATTCTTTAGCAGCGATGGAAACGAGGACGATCCTGTAGACGTAAAATTCTCCATCGCCTTAAAAAGCGCACGGCAGAAAAGAAAAAAGAGAAGGAGAAAGAGACAGAGAGAGAGAGAGAGGAGGAGCCTGCTAAGGTATAATTCTCTATCGCTCTTTTCCCCTATTTAAACCCTTACAGAACTGACCACAATAGCCATAGCTTCAACCCAAAATACCAGTGTTACTACAGTTAATCTGGGAAGCCACAAGTCATCAAACATTAAATGCAGAGAAATTGAAAGCTTAAAATATTATTTTAGATATTATTAAAATGTTATTTATTATAAAAGTAATATTTTTTGTTACACTTGTATATCATACACAACTCATTAACCCATTGAAGCCCACCGGCAACTATATGCCGAAGATAAATAGTTGCCATTTTTCTTTTTTAAGTAATTTTCTACATGTTATCCATGTTGAATTTCATGATGACATGCAAGCAAACAACCATATGAAAGATTCCAAAAAAGAAAAAAAAGGAATTGATTTACTTCCTCTCACCTGAGGCTTTTGCTTTTAGCCTACCCCTAATTCCATAGCCTCCCAAATAAAGGCAATTTTCATGTTACTTATTAAAATGATTAGTTGACTTTACTTAAAAAAAGTAAGTTAATTTAAAACAATTAGTTGCCTGAAAATACGTGAGTAAACCTGTTACTTTTAAAACGATTAGTTGACTTAAAATAAATGAGTAAACCTGTTACTTTTAAAACGATTAGTTGACTTAAAATAAATGAGTAAACCTGTTACTTTTAAAACGATTAGTTGACTTAAAATAAATGAGTAAACCTGTTGCTTTTTTGAAAACTATTAGTTGACCTTACTTAAAAAATGTGAGTAAACCTGTTGCTTTAAAACAATTAGCTGACTTTACTCAAAATAAGTGAGTAAACCTGTTGCTTTTAAAATGATCAGTTGACTTTACTTAAAAAAAGTGAGTAAACCAGTTGCTTTTAAAATGATTAGTTAGGTAAATTAAGAATGCCAAATGTTCTCCTCCTATTCAAATTTAACATTGAAAGGTGCATACAACATATTTGCCCACTGGCAACCATAGTTAATCGTTAAACTAAATTCAAATCTAATACTCTAGAAAAAAATAAAAACCTGGAGAAAATGAATGCAAAACATGTTTATAGGACACTATTAACAAGGCTACATGCATGAAACCATTTAGAAAGATTTGGGAACAGATGGTTAAGCTTAAAAATGATAGAAAAAGGTATGAAGAATATTATTGACGAAAAGCTAAACATTAAAAATAGGACGGGAACTAAATGTAATAATTTAAAACATTGACCACTTAAATTGTACAATTTCTTTAAAAAAATAAATAAATAAAAATCAAAGACTGATGGATGAACAAAAATAATTGTTAAACTGTATAAGCATTTACAATGTATAAATGAAGGATTCGTAAAACAAAAACGAACTAAAATGTTGAGTGACAAATTTAATTTAATACTAAAACGCAGGATATAACAAATATTAATGCAAATATAAATATGCAATTTTTTTTTAATAATCGTATGTTCAGTATCTTTTTAATAGTGCTTCAAAAAATATAATTTTTAAAGAAAATAGACATTAAACCGCAATTAAAAGACAAATATGAATATTAAACTATAAGAATTTCATTTTTAATTATATTGCTTTTTTTAAATTTAAGATAAATAAAAAGCATTACAAATACCACTAAATATTGGCAATAAAGTTTGAAATAAAAAATATATATATAATACCATCACTTTTCTTTTAAATATAAAAAAACAGAGTGAGATTATTCTTCAAATTCATATTATAGAAAATATGACCCCTTAAAGCTTGTCTAATTTAAATAGCTAAAGCTTCTGAATATGTTTGTTGGTGTCCTACAAATGTATTTTTCAATTTCAGTTTCAGTTTTCAGGTCAGATAGCGACTCAACTTTTATTGTTAATTCCCCTGACATAAATGCAACTTTTAGCGGGTCTGGAAATCATCCGAGTCAGTAAGTAGGAAAGTGAAAGTCAGTTGAAAGTGACCGGCCAGATTCGTCAGTGTGTGAGATGGCATAATTCAAGCTTAAACACTACAGAAAGGTCACTGCTTCTATTCTCGAGATATGCATGAATGCAATGTAAGCTGCTTTGGGCAAATAAAAACGTATATATCACATGCATTAATGTAAATGCAAATGTCCTCGGGCTGAAGAACTGACAGGGAAGGAATAGCGGGATGTTCTGTATATTGTTGTAGTTTAATTCAGTCTGTTATAATTTGCTGGCATGGGGCTCCTGGTCTTATTTCAGCAATCCGTGACAAAACAGGATGGAAATGTCACAGGCAGTTGTTCAGACTGTCATCTCATCCATTATTAATCGTTGAGTGTGACAGATCTGCAAAAAACTGTTGGTAGGTGTGACACGGCTGACCAAAATCAGGCTGTTTTGAGTCTGCTTGTGGGACATCGGCTTAACAGTGACTGCTGTAACTATGGCCATTTGTTGGAAATGATGGCTACCATAGTGCATTTTTATGGGAAATTTAACACTAGAACCGTTATGGCGTCAATTTTTACCTGTCACTTTGTTTTTCAAATGCGCATAACAGACCTTTAATAAAGCCTCCCAGCAATAGGCTGCATTCGAAATTCGAATTAGTCTACTATTTTAGGTATAGCGCAAGTAGATTGACCATTTGTTAGCTGTTTATTATTTCTCCCATTGGCAACTGAATTGGAAGGTCTAAAATTGCAAAAACAAGCGCAGAATAAGGTTAATGTAATGACTATTTATAGGTTGTTCTCAATCAAATGTTATTGTTGTTCTCTTATTATACTATAAATTAGTAAACAAATGAATAATTAATTAGGTGAAGCTCTATGCTTGAATTTGTCACATCATATGCACATTTAAATTAAATGGGTTATCTTAATATGATTAAAGAAATTGCATTAAAAAATAAATAAATAAATAATAATAATAATAATGTAATCATACCCAAATATGAATTTACTTGCTTCTAATTTTCGTTGTCAGTGCAGACTTTAGCTTATAGCCTACCGTTCTGAAAGTGATTAACCTGCATTAAAACAGACTCAAACTAAAACAACAGGGGAATAATATTGTTGATGACTAGACTTAATCATTTCATGACCCCAGACAAGTCTTTAACACAGTGGCATAATACAGCAAATTAATATATATTTTTTTATATTATGAGTGCATGGGTAAAATTTACCCGCGCTGACATTTTTAAGTATACAACAACCTCAGGCGGTTCTAGTGTTAATCACAAATCTTAAATACATAACCTTTTTTTCAGTTTAACTCTTTCAGTGGATAAACTGATGATTTTTAACATGCTAAATGAACTAATGCACAATCAGCTCTCTTTCTCTCTCTTTCACTGGCTCGCTTTCTTTCCTGGTTTCTCTCAGCATCAGCAGTACATTCATGGAGAGCATTGCAAGTGAGTGTTATTCAAGTACAACTCTAGATGGCGCTATGTGTGTAAGACTGTGGATGTGGGTGGTTGTGAGTACATTACCATTATAGTTGTGACGATAACTGTCCTGTTCTCCATGGCGGAGTCATTGCCCATGGAGAGCTCGTTCTGGACGAGAACCAATTTATCCAAGTCGTTCCAGTAACCAATCTGTAGATGATAGACGATAGGGTGATCAATCCTGTGTGTTTCTGAGTTTCTGGGTAAAATTATGACTTGTGTCTGTATAAATGTTTGCTTGTGTGTTGCAAGCGTGTCTGACCTTGCGGGGGCCGTTACTCTTTAGCTCAAAGACGTCCATGGTGTAGTTGACTCTGCGTCCATAATGATCAAACTGGATATTCCCTGTGAGACCCTGGATTCTCACCTTTACATGCACACATACATAAAAAAAAAAAACGTATTATGATTCTATATGTCAATTCGGTGAGCATGGGTCAAATTGATCATATTGACGATCAACTCACTTTGCTGAGTCAATTTAAATTAAGATCATAGTGCTGGAATGATTGATAGACAATTTATGCAACATGCTGCCCAAGTATCTTTCCCAATGTCCCACTTTCACCTTTTGTACAGCGACCCTCACAGTTTGACTTGTCTTACCATTCCAGCCCGTCCCATATGATGTACATAATCCCTCCCACCCTGACCTGTCATGAATCCCACCTACTTTAATTTTTCAGACCGTATCCCACAAAGCCTCACCTGTTATAGCTTCACCAATCTTAAAATTCCCACCAAATCTCAGCATTCAGGCAGCATTCTAAAGTCTTACAGTCCTGTTTACACTCACCTTTCCGATGGTGCCTTGCTATCCCATTGGAGCTGCCTACAGTCCAGTTTATCCCCACTAGTATCACACAGTCCCCAGTCATACAGAGAACCCCCCTCCCTACCATTTCCACCTGTGTGGTACAGATTCCTACAAACTCCTACATGTTGCACAAAATTCTACCCCGTCCCACTTGTGGTTCAAATTCTCATTCACTCCCACCATTTGTACAGATTCCCATCCATTAGTCCTGTCTAATCCCAAATGTTGTACTGATTTCCACCCCCACTTGTTGTACAGAATCCCTCCCTATTTCACTTGGGTGATGACATACCTTCAACTTTCATCTCCCGTCCAGGCTTCTACTAGTCCTACAGAGTCTTGCCCACTCTTACTTGGCTCACAGCATCACATCAGCTCTTTTTCCCACTTTCACCTTTTTTTACAGAGTCCCACCCAATCCCACTAATTGCACACCCCTGCAATTCCCACCCCTCTCACCTGGCTCATGGAATGCCTTCAAATATCACCTGGCTCACAGCATACCATCAATTCTCATCAGGTTCACCTCAAAACATCAATTCTCATGTTATACATGTTCCCAACTGCAGTACAGTATCCCACCTGCTACCTGTTGCACAGGGTACCACCCCATCACACATTATCTCATCAACTCCCACCCATCTATGTAGTCCTATCTACCCTTATTAACTCTTCTGGCTTATGTCTTAAGTTGTTGTATGTTGCAAGTTTACAACCAAATTCATCCAAATCCCGCCCACTCCCACCTGTCAAGTAGAGTCCCGCCCACTCCTACCTATTGTGTAGAGTCCCACCCACACTCCTTGTGTAGAGTCCTTCCCATTTGTTGTGTAGGCTCCTGCTCACTCCCACATGTTGTGTAGAGTCCCACCCACTGCCACCTGTTGTGCAGAGTTTAACTCACTCCCACCTGTCTTGTAGAGCCCAGCCCACTCCCACCTGTCGTGCAGAGCCCCACCCACTCCTACCTGTCATGTAGACTCCCACCCACTCAAACCTATTGTGTAGAGTCCCACCCACACCCCTTGTGTAGAGTCCTTCCCATTTGTTGTGTAGGCTTCTGCTCACTTCCACCTGTTGTGTAGAGTCCTGCCTACTCCCACCTGTCATGTAGAGTCTCAGCTACTTCCATTTGTTGTGTAGAGTCTAGCCCACTGCCACCTGTTGTGTAGAATCCTGCCTACTCCCACTTGTTGTGCCTAGTACCTCCCACTCCGATCTGTTGTGCAGAATCCCACAGTCCTGCCCACTCCCACCTGTTGTGTAGAGTCCCACCCATTCCCACTTGTTGTGTATAATCCTGCCCACTCTCACCTGTCATGCAGAGTCCTTCCCACTCCAACATGTCATACAGATTGCCACCCATTTTTACCTGGGTTACAGGGCCTCACCAACTCTCACCAGTCTTGCACGATCCCACCCCGCTCTCACCTGTTTCAGAGTTCGTTCCATGTCGATTCCCTGATTCCAAGGGGCAGCTGGGTTGGCCAGGCAGTCTCCAGCATTGCCTCTGCGAGAGATGTCGATCTTCTGTCTACGCAAATTCCGAAATGCCTCCGCCATCACTAGTACACCATCATATGTCAAAGATGATGTATACTAAAGAGGTAAAAGGAAAGCTGCGTCTTAATTTCATTCACACTACATTACCCGTGCTTCCTGTTTACAATCACATATCAAATATAATACTCAGTCAAGCTGTCCTAGCACCTGAAGTAAATGTAAATGCAACAGAGGGGGCATTCTAGGTGAACGCATTGATTATTGCCACTGCCTGCTGGCTTGTAAGGCTGTGCGCGTAATGCAGTGTGACATAAAACTGCAATGTAGCAATGCCACTACTTGTTACTGGAAAAACTATTTAGCTGTAAAGCAGTACAGATTGTTGCTACAAAGCAGTAAAGATTCAGAGAGATTGCTGGGGAAAACAGTGCCGGGATCTCATTGCTTTTCTCTTTATGAGGTACCACCGGCAGTAAGTATAAAAAAATAAAAAAATAAAAATGCTCAACCTCAAATAATCAAAATGGATGTTCATTACTTCCTATTTCCATAAACAAATACAAAAGCTGGGCTATTTGCATGAGTAAATCCAGTCCAATAAAACCGAATGAGTCTCAGCGGCTGGGTCCACACTGACACCAGTCTTTATGAATGAACTTGATCAGCAGAAATCAAGATTTATGGTTGTAGCAGAGGCATAATAACATCCAATTAACATTGAGGGAAAGACAAAAACAAACTACAATCATTAAAAGGGGAGTAGTCAAGTGAAATGAGGAAAATCAAGAGCAAGCGAAAGATGGAGATAGTCAAGGCTCTTGCTTGTAAAGTGTGCTCTAATGAACCCGTAAAGATTGGTCTGATGTTCCCTAGATAATTTATGGCTGGGACTGCAGGATGGAAGCGCCAATCAATGGGAGTAGAGAAGGAGCGCTATATTATTAACTGATGGGAAAAGCAACGTTCTTGAACTGAGGAAAGGAGGACGAGGTGAAGTTTATGCAGCACAAAATCATCTTAATGAGTATATTTGTTATGTTTTTCTGTTAGGGTGAACTGTAACCCTTTTTGTGTGGTGCCTCCAGAGCTCATTATTTGATTTATTTCAACTTGTGCCCAGAAAGTTTTTTTATTGCACTTATTTGCAAGGTTTTCTTTAAATGTGTTTGTTCTAGGAAAAAAATAAGCATCAGTCTCTGGGTACCAGTTCCTCTTAAGGCTGTATATTTGTTGCTTGGATAGCTGACTTTATTTTAAACAGTAGCTATGTTTCCATAAGAAGATGCGAATTAGATGTATATGCAAAATTGGAATATTGCATAAATCATTTACGAATGAAGCAGTGTTTCCATCCAAAGAGTCAAAGAGAACAAAATCGCCATTTCATGATAAACTTGTGGCAAATATCAAAAATAAAAATGTAGTTTTCTGTGAAAAGAGAAGCCGCTGTGGGACTATTTTCTTCTATAATAAATGAGTTGCGCCTTAGAAGATGAAGACAAAACACAATGAACGCAATGCGGTGGCTTTTGGAGGCATGAGACGCTCTATGGGAGTGCAGACAGATGCTAAGTTCTGGAGGTAATGCTAATATAATAATAATAATACTGAACCACTGTGACGATGGACTTTAGCTGAGGGATTTTACAATTTCAGATGTTTTACAATGTGCTCGAAATGCTAATTTGTCCATTAGTGATGTCCAATCCATAGCCTGTAAAAATATTTATGACGTCACCTGTAGGTTTCTGAAGAGTGCAAATGAAGCTACAAGTAGTCATAGCCAACCCTCACCTTTTAGTTAGCATGTCATCGCACTGACCGGGGATTACAAAATAGGGCAAAGAGGCGGAGCTACAGACACCTGTTAGCATTTTGCTTAGACGGGCTTTTCTTTGGGAGAAATGCTTAACACTTCATTAGCCGCGACTTGTTTGTGTTCTGACCACTTGTGCTTGGTTGTACACTATATCAGTAAAGTGTTTAGTCTTTTAAAAACACTGTTGTAGTACATTGAGCCACTAAGCATTGTTTTAATGACGTTTTTCTACAGCAGGAAGACGCTAATTACTTGTAAATACTTCAAATATAGTCTGTATTAGTAACTGCACGGCTTTTGATAAAATCCAGGCATAACACTGTATGACAGGGCTATTCAATTAGTTTGTCATGGGGGCCAGTTCATGAAATGCATCCTAAATGAGGGGCCGGAGAGATATGACTTGCAATATGAGTGATGACACAACAGCATATAAGAGACCATATGTTGTATTTTTGCTCCTTAAGACACCCACGTTGTATTTTTCTACATTAAAAAGAGAATATATTGTATTTTGAAACTACATAACATCACTGCATTGTACAATAGGCTTTTTAAAATTTTTTATAAACATTCAAATGTTGTATTTCAAAGCACAACAAAAGCAGTGCATTGCTTCAGTAGGCTTCTTCTACATTCAGACACATTCATATGTCATGTTTTGAACGGCAAAACAATTATAGATGCAACAATTATAGATTTTGGTTGTACGATTATATAGTGTAAACAATAATCATGGTTCCACAGCTATCACGTCTAATGTCAATTTAAGCATTATATTAGGTAAGTATTTAAATGAACTGTTGTCATCATCTGCTTTCATAATCATACATAATCATTTTAATAATTTGTGATAATTTGTCTAACATATCTTTTGTTTACATTGCACTGAAAGCCACGCACAACTCTCACCGCTACGACGTTGTAGAGCGGACTCTACATCGCTCCGCTTGTGCACGCATATTGGGATATATTCTAATATTTAAAATAACAAACTTGCATGCGGAAAAGACGGGATATTTGAATAGCCCGCTGCTATAGTTAATCCAGTGTGCGTGCGTATTAGCCTTGGTGTATAAACTCTGAACTTTAAACTAGCGCACTGGTGGCATAACTTTATTTAGTTGCAGCAGTTTCATTCCGAGCAACCGAAATGCAGCGTTGAGAAGCCTCACGCCACTCACTCACTTAATGTCAGGTGACTCGCGCTCTGCGCAGCCTTCAACTGCAGCTTGTGCTGTGTTGAACAGACACTTCATAACTATAGCGCCCGTTTTTCGACTGAGCTAAATTTATTTTGGATGTCTTGGTCACACTATTTGGAGGGCAAGACAAATTACCCTCCAAGTGAATAGCCCTGCTGTATGACAACGTTTCCCATGACTGTTTTATAGCCTAAAGCTAATAAATCTGTCAGATTCTGGAGTGCATTACAGGTCTAAAGAAAATTATAAATGATAAATGATCTTAAATAAAACAAATACATTTATAGAGATGGTATATAAGTAGATAATTTCACTCACCTGGGAAATGTAGGCCACTTGAATGGTTTGTGTGCACAGTTAAGTGCACACAGCATGCCATATTATGTGATAATTGTAAGAAATAATTCCAAAAGACAATTGACTGTGTAAAGCCACATAAAACAAAACAAAAACACAATGAATATGCTGAGTTAATCGGCTAATCAGCCGAAATTAGCTGAGGTGAAGTGACGGCGACCAGTGAGACCTAGCTGTCACTCAAGTGGCCACGCCCTAAATTATGTAGACCTAATATAAAAGAAACGGATGAGTTAAAAAATATTCACCCCCCTCACAGTTGTCATGAAGTGTAATATTAGCTAAATACGTCAAAATCGTGTGTTGTATCAGGCTGTAAACACCTTTTTTTTGCTGTAAAGTTGCCCATTTTAACAGTGGGGTCAATAGAAATTTGCTCTATTATGGAGCCAGGCCTAGTGGAATTTCGATGAATTGCAGTTTCAGTAACTTCCGTAGTAGCTTCACGATGGAGAGCGGAAGGTTGCCGCTTGGTCCAATCACACACATTTTTATCATCATGATCTGTTCAAACTAAATCACATGACTTTTTGTGACGTGCATGCTGGAGTTTATTCAGGAAACATGTTTCCATCATAGTTTATCTGCCTGTTTGTTTATCAGATAAAAACTTTATCCTGCTCAGAATGGGCAGTTTTATAAATCATGCACATCTTAGTGTTTCAATTAAGAATTTATTAATGTGACATACCGAAATGTGCATAAAAATTGGTAGATGGAAACATAGCTATTGGTTGCATTTCACACGTTCCTCAACAGACAGGTTCAAATTTGTCTCCGGCTGCAGTCTGTCATGGTGTAATTGACTTAAATATTGCTGGGCAGCTGCTCGATGAATCTCATTGGCTAAAGCTTGATGAAGAATGTGCCTTGTCACAGTTTGATTGGCTAAACATCTGTGACTGGAATTCTGCCACATGTGTCTGACAGGATTACGGCATGGGGATCCCAACCTGATTTTTGCTATTTGCTGTTTGAGTAGATAAGGAATTACTCTGCTAATGTAATCAACAGCGTTTAGCCCAAATCTTTACGCATGTTTGCCTGATTCCTTTAGTGAATTAGATGCTAAAACAACAGACCCAAAATAAAGCCAGTGCAAATAAATGACTCTGTGATAAATGTGATAAAGAGGAGCTACGGATGCTACTCACTCTTACGGTTTGTTATTCTGGTGTTTGTGTTTGGATTTAATTATGTTGTGATTGAATGTAGTTGTGTTTACCCTGGGTGGGCTTTCAGATCCCGGATACTCCCTCTGGTCTAGTTTGTTCCAGCGCTGCATTAGTTTGATCACCATTGGTTTGCTGAAATCCACCAACTGGAAACCAGTTACGTTTGCCCCGCCGTGCATAAACCTCTCAAGAGAAATATCCTTAAAACCCTGTTGGATGAATGAGAGAGGAAAAATGAGAATGAGAGCAAATAATGACGTCAATTCATTGAAAAGATAAAGAGTTGGAGAAGGGATTTTGACTGATTGAATGTGGATCAGAGTGACTTATAAGTTTTCCTAATGTCCCAAATGCTGACACACTAACAAATGTTAAAGCACAGCACAAATAAGCAGTGATATAAATCACATAACAAAGTTCAGGTTCAGCAGTCCATCATAGTCAGGTTGTTTGAAACTGAAGCAGACTGCAAATTCTGTGAGATTAACCACCATTTCAGATCAATTTATCATCCAAATGGATTTTTAGATTTGAGAGGTGGGAAACGCTGTATCATGTTGTTACGGTTATGAGGATGGTTGCTAGGGTTTTACAGTCTTTTCAAGTTTTTCTGACTAGAGTGTTGCTAGGGTATTTTAGATGTTGCTAGGTGACTTATTATTTAAGAAAGATGCATGAATTTGCCGTAAACTAATATATTTTTACTCTAATCATTTTAATAATACTTCAATTTAACAATATATGATTGTTTAGAACTAGAGTTTAAGTTTAATTAGCATTTTTTAAACTTGCTATTAAATCTAATTTCAAATATAACCTGAATTTATTTATATATATATATATTAGGGCTGTGCAATATTAATTGATACATCTATCGCGATAATTTCTTTTACGATAGTGTATCGATAGTCCAACCTCAAGTATCGATTCAAGTTGTGCCAAATTACCTCCTCCTCCGCTCCTGTAGATGCTGCTAACTCGCGATCAACAAAACGCCAAGTAGTACAGTATCAGAAGTAAGCAAGAGTGAGCATGGCATAAAATATAAAGGTGCCTCCAGCTTTTAGAGCTGACGTGTGGCTGCACTTTGGTTTTAACGCTATTAGGGTTGGGTCGATCGCCGATGGCCTATAGACATCATGATGCGGCATCACCGATCCTCTGCACCGCCCCTGTTGCAAACGTGCTCGTGAAAAACACACACTCAGGCCCCGTTTACACTGATGCAGCTTAGTTTAAAATGGCATTTTAAAACAAAAATGATCCACATTCAAACTGGTGTTTCACCAAGCATTTCTGAACAGCCCTCCGTCTGCTGTGAACACACATCACGTGACCAAACACACACACACACACACACACACTGTCATGCGCTCGTCTGAACTCCGGAGAAGTGTACGGACTCTATATTTTATACAGTCATTGGTACGGACAGTTTATCAAGGATGTACCGCTGGATCGCGCCTCACTATAAGTTAGTTGTTAAACGTGATATTCAATTAATTTTGTCTCTATCTAACGACTCTTCAGTCTTTTGATTCTCTCAGGTAACGTGTCACAGCATCAGTACACTGCGTCAGTCTTTCACTTTCAAGCTTTTACTAAGTAATTTTAGTGAAAACCTCAGATACTGTTGGTTAGTTCCTGTTGGTTGTGCAGCTTTTTTACCAAGCAGATGTGTGGACGCCATAACGACACCGTTTACTGCCTAGTCATGCCAGATCAAGTCCCGCAGAAAAAAGTGATTGACAGGTGGTAATTTGTGTGTAACTTATATTTATTTATTTATTTATGATTTGATTATGAGTAAAACAAAGGCCATGCGGGTCAGGTGGTTAAAACGGTAGGCTACAAATAATTAATTAGTTCACCTCCCCCTATGACGACGATGCCATGGTCCATCGCCATGTTTCACATAAATGCCATTTGTAAGCTTTGCAATATACATAGTTCTCTTTTCAATCACACTATGCAGTTTTAATGAATTGGAATGGATGGAAAATAAATTGGAATTGGAATTTTAATTTGTCTGCCGACTTTATCAAGTTGTCAATATAATGTGACACGCATACTAATACAAACCATAGCAATATATCACAATATTTATTGTATCGTGATATATCACGATATATCGTATCGTGACCCATGTATCACGATATATATCGTATCGTGAGGCCCTTGCCAATACACAGCCCTAATGTATACACACTGCCTAACAAAAGTCTTGTCATCAGTCCCAGAGCAACAAATAATAACTTGACTTCTAGTTGATCATTTGGCAAAGTGGCAGAAGGTGGATTTTTCTGATGAATCAGCTGTTGAAATCTCAATCATCACAAATACTGAAGAAGACCTACTGGAACCCACATGGACCCAATATTCTCACAGAATCCTGCAAGAACGCTTTCTTTGCCATTCCAGATGACTTTATTAATAAGTGATTTGAGTCATTGCAGAGATGTATGGATGCAGTCCTCCAAGCTCATGATGGAGTCAGACACAATATTCATTCTGTTTCCACTGCAGTGTGACTTTATATTTTTCTGTTAAGTTGTCAAGACTTTTGTATAAGCAAAGTCAGACCTTACTGTCCTAATTAAAAGTCAAGGCATGATCATATTTTATTGTTGTAAAAAAAGCGTATTCTAGAGGCCTTTGCCTTTCATATAAGCCACTTCTGATACCAAATTATCAACTAGAAGTCAAGTTATTATTTGCTCTTCCTAAAACTTGGATAGGCAACGACTTTTGTCAGGTATGACAACTATATAAAAATATCATTCATTCTATGGTCAATGTTATATAGATTTTTGATTGATATAAAATTACTAATTATTTTTTTTCATATAAGATGTGTGTCTTAGTGTATTATATATTTATTTATTTATTCTATTTTATCTTTTTTCTACATCTCAGTTTTTCCCCTCAGAATTGCATGGAAAATGTCTGAATTGTGAGATATTAAAAGCTCTGTAAAATAAATTATAGTAAGATATATACTTGATATTGCAAAATATAAATTAATTATTCTGAATTATTAATTATTAAAGTAGTTTTGCAAAGTCAAAATTTTAAGCATAAAGTTGCAATTTTAAAACCTTTTTATTATTTTATGGCCCTAAAAATATTTTATTACACAATTATTTTTTTTATTCTGAACTATATAAAAAAAAGATTATACATTTTAAGAAAAAAACGCCAGATTTATAGATGTACTCAACAAATTAAAAAAACTAAATAAAATATAAATAAAAATCAGATGTATGATCTGTTAATTTATAATTCTGAGAAAGTTGCATGATGTAAAATCTCATGAAGTAATAGAATTCTGAGGAAAATAAAATTGTGGGTTTATAACTTGCAATTTAATAAAAAAACATAAGTTTTTCATTGCTAAGACACCTCTGAAGCATGGCTGTGGATATTCTATGATTTATTTTATACATATATAAAGTAAAAAGAGTTCTGCATCCTCAAGTTTGTTTTATTCAGTTCACTTAGCAAAGTAACAGGGCACTTCTCCTCAACAGCACATGATTTGAGGAAGGTCTGGCGCATAACTGATGCAGAACGATTTACGTGCCAGAATGTAATACTAGGCTGGCGTTTTATTGGGGAAAGTGAAGCGCTACATTATTCAGCTCAATCACAGAGAATTACAGCCAGAGGACACACTGTCCTCTGCATTCCTTCATTTCCTCCAGCGCTCCATCACTGGCTGAGCTAGAAAGAGAAACCCGTGCCAGCACTCACCAGGTTAGCGACGATGTAGTGATATCCTTTCACATGTTTCCCCACACTCACAATCTGAGAGAGAACACAGAAATAGAAACAGTCAAAACAACAGACCGTTTCATTAGACTCTTCAGGAAGTCAGGTTATAAAAGAGTCATTACTGCATTTAGAGAGAAGCACTTTAGTCACAGATTCACAGTATTGCACTATATTCTGAATGTAAACAATGGATATTATAGTTAACTTGTCTTTATTTTATGAACTAATAATATAACTACAGAATAAAGTAAAGACAAGCTTTGTATTGCTTAATTAACATAAATATAATGAGCAAATCAAATAAATCTTATACAGACAGGACATGATGAATTATTCTATTATATTTTTAAGCGAAGAGTCGATTACTACAAATTTAATGGATTATACTGATTACGTTTGTAGTAAACGACTCTTCTGTGAATCATTAACTTGTGATTCCCTCTTGCCAAATAATTTGAGTCTGTGAATTATTAACTGGAGATTCACTCTGAATGAATCATTTAAGCCAGTGAATCATTAACTGGAGGCTGAATCTGACTGAATCATTTGAATCAGTGAATCATTACTTGTTATTGACTCTTCATGACAAATAATTTGAGTTTGTGAACTATTAACTGGAGATTTGCTCTGAATGAATCATTTGAATCAGTAAATAATTAACTTGTGATTCCCTCTTGACAAATAATTTGTGACTGTGAACTTCTAGGTGCGTTCGACATGAAGCACAGCTGCAGCCGGTGATCAACGAGATTAGCCGAGCGCAGGCGGGGGCGAAGTTGAAAACGGAGCTGTCAAGCCGGACACTTCTGGGGCTCAAAGTTGCTGCAGTCATGATGACCGATCACATGGCGGGATCATTTATTTATTGAAATAACAACAAAATATTTACAGTACAAATAAAACACAATACAGTCTCTACAAACTATAGTTCATTTTTAAACAATAAGGGAATTATGAATTAAATTTAAGTAGCCTACATAACAAACACATGAGAAATAAGGGGGAAACCAGAGGGCACATAAAAAGGAAATAAATACCCACGAATAGGATTATTCTGGATAATAAAAACATTTTTAAATAAGCACTTTAATCCAAAAAGATTGAACAAAATAACCAAAATAAATGAGCTACACTTTAAGTAGACATTTCCCAGAAAGAGCAGGTACATCAATGTACATTTCTGCATAAATAGCTTGACAGGAAATAAAATATTTTTGAATCTTATATTTTTATATTACATATTTTTATATAACTTAATTTGCTAAGAAATCGTCAGGATCAATGATGATAATTATTTTATTACAAGTCTGTAAGAGTTATTTGAGTTAATATTTAGATTATTTACTAAAATATCATTTAAATAGTTTATGTAGCTGAATACAGTAGTCTGTATAAAAAAGGCAGAATAAACCTGTGCAAACAATCTAGTCTTTATGAACAAATTATTAAACAAAAGATGATACTGCAGTAAAATATGTGTAGTCTTTTAATACGCATCATGTGTACAAGATAGAGAGGGTATGAAAAGTTAATTGTTTGTTTTGAAATTTGTGAGATGGAATTTGTCCAATAATAAACGCGAAACACACGTGGTTGTTGTCATGCGGTGAACTCGGCCAATCGTGTTATATTGGTGTCATCATCTTAGCTCCAGCAGGCGCTCTTCAGATGCTGCGCGGGCTGAGTCAGTCGTCTGATCTCGGGGTGCTGTCGCGGTACTTTGATGCCACATGTGACAGTCACATGACGTCGGCGCAGCATCAATCCGACCAAAATTTCTAACCGGCATGCACCGCTTTAAGACAGATTTTGATCGATCTGCGCAGCGCTGCATGAAGTCAAACGCACCTATTAACTGAATATTCACTCTGAATGAATAATTTGAGTCAATGAAACATTAACTGGAGGTTGAATCTGACATGATTATTTGACTCAGTGAATCACAAGCTAATGATTCACTGAGTCAAATCATGTCAGATTCGTGCCAAATGATTTGAGTAAGTGAATTATTTAGTGGAGATTCACTCTTATCGCATCATTTGAGCCAGTGAATCTTTAACTGGAAGCTGAATCTGACTGCATCATTTGAGTCAGTGAATCATTACCTTGTGATTTACTCTTTTTGACAAATAATAAAGTGAACTAGTAACAAGATTTGCTCTGAACGAATCATTTGAATCACATAATCATTAACTTGTGATTCACTCTTTCCAAAATATTTGGTGGCCATGAACTGTTACTGGAGATTCACTGTTACCAAATCGTGTGAGCCAGTGAATCATTAACTGGAAGCTGAATCTGGCTATATAATTTGAATCAGTGAATCATTACTTGTGATTTTCTCTTCTTGACAAATAATTTAAGTTGGTGAACTGTTAACTGGAGATTCACTCTTACCAAATCATAAGCCAGTGAATCATTAACTGGAGGCTGAATCTGACTGGATCATTTGAATCAGTGAATCATTACTTGTGATTGACTCTTCTTGACAAATAATTTGAGTTGGTGAACTATTAACTGGAGATTTGCTCTGAAAAAAACAATTGAATCAGTGAATCATTAACTTGTGATTCCCTCTTGCCAAATAATTTGTGTCTGTGAACTATTAACTGAAGATTCACTCTGAACGAATAATTTGAGCCAATAAATCATTAACTGGAGGTTGAATCCGACTGGATCATTTGACTCAGTGAATCATTAGCTTGTAATTTACTCACTCGTGCCAAATGATTTGAGTAAGTGAATTATGAAGTGGAGAGTCACTCTTATCGAATCATTTGAGCCAGTGAATCTTTAACTGCAAGCTGAATCTGACTGCATCATTTGAATCAGTGAATCATTAACTTGTGATTCACTCTTTTTGACAAATAATTTGAGTAAGTGAACTAGTAACTGAAGATTTGCTCTGAACGAATCATTTGAATCAGAGAATCATTAACTTGTGATTCACTCTTGCCAAAATATTTGGTGTCAGTGAACTTTTGCTGGAGATTTACTCTTACCAAATCATTTGAGCTAGTGAATCTTTAACTGGAGGCAAAATCTGACTGGATCATTTGAATCAATGAATTATTAACTTGTGATTCACTATTCTTGACAACTAATTTGAGTTGGTGGACTATTAAATAGAAATTGGCTCTGAACAAATAAATAGAATCAGTGAATCAAAAAACTTGTGATTCTCTCTTGCCAAATAATTTGTGTCTGTGAACTATTTACTGAAGATTCACTCTGAATGAATAATTTAAGCCAATGAATCATTAACTGGAGGTTAAATCTGACTGGATCCTTTGACTCAGTGAATCATTAGCTTGTAATTCACTCACTCATGCCAAATGATTTGAGTAAGTGAACTATTAAGTGGAGATTCACTCTTATTGAATCATGTGAGCCAGTGAATCTTTAACTGGACGCTGCATCTGACTGGATCATTTGAATCAGTGAATCATTAGCTTGTGATTCATTATTCTTGACATAATTTGAGTTGGTGAACTATTAACTGGAGATTTGCTCTGAACAAATAATTTGAATCAGTGAATCGTTAACTTGTGATTCTCTCTTGCCAAATAATGTGTGTCTGTGAACTATTAACTGAAGATTCACTATGAATGAATAATTTAAGCCAACAAATCATTAACTGGAGGCTGAATCTGACTGGATCACTTGAATCAGTGAATCATTAACTTGTGATTCACTCTTCTTGTCAAATAATTTGAGTTGGTGAATTATTAACTGGATATTTGCTCTGAATGAATCATTTGTATCAGTGAAACATTAACTTGTGATTATAAAATGTTAATTAAACACTTTTCATGTTTTTTTCTGAGGTTCATTTTGCTGTATTTGAGTTGTGTCTGCTCTATGTTTGTGTAACACTATTGGTATCGAATCAGTGGCAGCTTATGTCAGACCCACATCTGCTGGAGAAACATGCTGGCAGGACATGTTGAGAAAACATTCTGGTGATGTTGTACCCGACTATGCCCAACTGCGAGATGGGGTGTGTGTGTTCGTGTCGGCTTGTATTTGCCAAGTGTACTGTCAGGCTGATAGATGACCACCTTAGAGGTCTGCACGAGGACCAGACGGAGCGTGCAACAATCAAACACGCCCTCCAATCACAGAGTTCATAGATCAGACATACAGAGAGCTGAGCGCTGACTCCTATTGAACATCATTACCCATGAGCCTGTTACACACTAGGCCACAAGTCCCATTTAAAGTGACAATATTATGTTTATTCATTCATTTTCCTTTGGCTTAGTCCCTTATTTAACAGGGGTCGCCACAGTGGAATGAACCACCAACTATTCCAGCTTATGTTTTATGCAGTGGATGCTTTTCCAGCCTCAACCCAGTACTGGGAAACACCCATACACTCTCGCATTCACACACACACACACACACACACACATATACACTACGGCCAATTTAGTATATTTAATTCCCTAATAGCGCATGTGTTTGGACTGTGGGGGAAACCGGAGCACCCGGAGGAAGCCCACATCAACACGGGGAGAACATGCAAACTCCACACAGAAATGCCAACTGACCTAGCTGGGACTCAAACCAGCGACCTTCTTGCTGTGAGGCCACAGTGCTGACCACTGAGCCACCGTGCCGCCCACAATATTATGTTTTTAGTTGAAATGAAATCTAAATGTACTCTCTGTATTTTGATATGCATATAGCAGTGCTTGTTTTAAATGCTGTATCTGCACACTTCAATATTTTGTACAAATTCATTTGCCATCATAAACGTTTATCAAACACCATAGCCTTCCCTCCCACCTTGAAATGACTTTTCTTCACTTCTGGCCACATGGAATGCCTTTAGGACAGCGCTATTAGCCATTCAGGGTGGTTTTAGAAGTCTTTTAGGGCCAGGCTGTAAGCCTTTTAGGCATTGTATTATAAATAGGGCTGCACGATAAAAGAGCTACACTGGGAAAATATGCAATGATGTTAAGTGTTGTGATAACGAGATATGATCTTACGATCTAACAAAAGCTATTTTATGAGCAATCAAAAATATGTATTTGTTTTGATCATACTAAAATAAGCAGCATGTCAAGATGCAAACATTTAGATGGTAAAAAAACGGAATTATTGAAAACCCCAGAAATTCAGATTATCGTTTAATAAAAACCATTAGGCCCAATCCCAATTCTATTTTTTACCCCTTCCTCTTGGCCCTCGAAACAGAGAGTGAGGGGAAGGGCTTCAAATTTTACCCCTAAGAAATGGGACACCACTACAGCACCTGCACACGTCATCATATGTCATCTGCGATCTCATGCTTCATATGAGGTTGACGATCGCAACTGCTGTAGTTGTTCCAGTTGTTTGTTTTTTTTTTGCATTTATTTTCTGGTTATCAAGTTATCATAACGATATAATGTGGCAATAAGTTCATAACTATACTGTGCATTTACACTGTAAAAAAGATTCCCAGCCGCTACACTTTTTCTGACAGGGGATTCCAGCGTCATCAAGTGTCAGATGTGAACGTATGTTGTTGAAACACTATACAGGAGTTATTATTAGGAATTATAGATTGCAAAATTTAGCTGTTTTTATTTTAGCCTTTTTTTTTAAACCATGCCAGTAAAACATGAACACGGTTATAAATATATTAAAACATAAGCTTGTTTGTTGTAAAAATTTCTAATAATGACTAAAATACTAATTTGTGGATCTCTTTACTTCCGGGTGCAGGCATGCTGCTGTTGTAGCTGGTGTATTCTGGGAAATTTTCTTACCCCTTGGTTTTAAGTGTGGTCCTGAAAAATCTTCATTTCAAGGCCCTACGCCTTCAAGCTAAAGAGAATTGGAACACCCTTACCCCTTCACATGAAGACGTAAAATGAGGGGGAAGGGCTAGAATTGGGATTGGGCCTTAGTAGTGTTTAAAGTAAGTGTAACGTACAATAGCTTTAATTAAGCATGGTTTCAGTTAATATTTGATCAAGTACTGTAGTACGTCAGATTAACATGTGAAAATGTTTGAATTAATAAGCTAATTAACCAATTAAGCATTTGTCACTGTTATGAACAGCACTGCAAATACCATCTGAATATTCTTAAAGGCATTCAAAAAGCTTTAAACAGATCAAAATACACATAATTATTCACTTAATTTTGAAGTGCACATGATATTAATATTGTGCATGTTTATCATCACGATATACTCAATTATTGCATATCAACATACAGTTATAATAACATATCAAATTATTAGCCTTCCTGTGATTTTATTTTTATTATTTTCCAAAAGAGCAAATAATTTTTCACAGTATTTCCTATAATATTTTTTTTGTTCTGGTGAAGGTCTCATTTGTTTTATTTTGGCTAAAATAAAAGTTTAGTTTTTACCATTTTAAGGTCAATACTAGTATTAATATATATATATTTTCCATTGGCTACAGAACTAACCACTGTTTTACAATGACTTGCCTAATTAACCTAGTTAAGCCTTTAAATGTCACTTTAAGCTGAATACTAGTATCTTGAAAAAATATCTAGTAAAATATTATTTACTGTCATCATGGCAAAGATAAAATAAATAATTTGAGTTATTAAAACTATTATGTTTAAAAATGTGTTAAAAACATCTGTTAAACAGAAATTGGGGGAAAAATACAGGGGTGCTAATAATTCAGGAGTGCTAATAATACTGGCTTCAACTGTATGTCTAATTGTAAATATGTCTGTTGTTCCTGATTTAAGGGCTCGGGTCAAAGTGCGGTGTCTGTTTCCGGCTCTTTGGCTCAGTTTTGTGAGCACCTGTTCTGGTTTCTCTGTACATCATGTTCTTCTGAGTCTCAGTGCACATGACAGGCAGAGCGAGAGAAACTCTGCCGGCAGGAGGAGGGATCAGAGCGAGTCACGGACAAAATGACAAATCACAACACTCATTGCTCGTCTCGCTCTGTGATTCATCCGGCGCTCTGTGATTTCTGTTTTTATGCTTCTGCTTTTAAATGCGTCGTAAGCGATTTAGTATTCTGGAACGGCATGCATAAAATGCTCCTGCTACCTGAGAGATGTTATTGCAATAGGTTTGTGACAGTCACAGACTCCGCAAACACTATTAAATGAGTGAGGGTGGCAGTGTGTGCTGTTTAAGCCAATCAGGAATCAGCTCTCCGGCTGTCAATCACTGTGCACATTTAGGTTGCTGACAGGCTGATTAGTTGACAAGGCATTGAAAGGTGAAGGTTTGGAGAAGTATGGTGCGAGTTAGCAGAATATAGTGTTGACGTCAACCTGAGGGTTTCCATAGCAACTGTTTAATAATAATATTCTTAACCACGCCCATCTTAATGATGCACAAAAGAAAGCACTGCCCCCTACTTAATATTCAGATTAAGTTAAAAGTACATCAACATACTGAACAACATACTGTCTCAGCAACTTCTGGTTCATGCTGACTTGCCTTCAGAACTGCCCTAATCCTTGGTGGCATAGGTACTGGAAAGGTACTGGAAATATTCCTCAGAGATTTTGCTCCATATTGACATGATGATGCAGTATTGTTGGCTGCACATCCATGATGTGAATCTCCCGTTCCACCACATCCCAAAGGTACTCTATTGGATTGAGATCTGGGGACTGTGGAGGTCATTTGAGTACAGTGAACTCATTGTCATGCTCAAAAAAACAGTCTGAGATGATTCATGCTTTATGACATGGCGTGTTATTCTGCTGGAAGTAGCTATCAGAAGATGAGTACACTGTGGTCATAAAGGGATGGACATGGTTAGCAATAACACTCAGGTAGGCTGTGGTGTTGACACAATGCTCAGTTGGTACTAATGGGCCCAAAGTTTGCCAAGTAAATATCTCCCACACCATTACACCACCACCAGCCTGAACCGTTGATACAAGGCAGGATGAATCCATGCTTTTATGTTGTTGATGCCAAATTCTGACCTGACCATCCGAATGTGTCAGCAGAAATCGAGACTCATCAGACCAGGCAACGTTTTTCCAATCTTCTATTGTCCAGTTTTGGTGAGCCTGTGTGAATTGTAGCCTCAGTTTCCTGTTCTTAGCTGACAGGAGTGGCAGCCTTTTGGTCTTCTGCTGCTGTAGCCCATCTGCCTCAAGGTTGGATGTGTTGTGTGTTCAGAGATGCTCTTCTGCAGACCTCTGTTGTATCGAGTGGTTATTAGAGTTACTGTTGCCTTTCTATCAGCTGGAACCAGTCTGGCCATTCTCCTCTGACCTTTGGCATCAACAAGGCATTTGCGCCCACAGAACTGTCGCTCACTGGATATTTTCCCTTTTTCGTACCATTCTCTGTAAACTCTAGAGATGCTTGTGCGTGAAAATCCCAGTAGCTCAGCAGTTTCTGAAATACTCAGACCACCAACAACCATGCCACGTTCAAAGTCACTTAAATCCCCTTTCTTCCCTATTCTGATGCTCACTTTGAACTGCAGGAGATTGTCTTGACCATGCTATATGCATTGAGTTGCTGCCATGTGATCTGCTGATTAGAAATTTTCGTTAAAAAGCAGTCGGACAGGTGTACCTAATAAAGTGGTCGGTGACTCTCTCTCTCTCTCTCTCTCTC
>CAIGQZ010000379.1:28842090-28853600 GCA_903798205.1 Danio tinwini
GTGTGTGTGTGTGTGTGTGTGTGTGTGTGTGTGTGTGTGTGTGTGTGCGCACTGGTTTGGGTGGTTTACAAGGACAGAAATTAGTATAACGACATGGGTATGACCTAAGAATTACAGCATTAAGGTGGTTTATGACAGTGGTTCTCAGTTTTCATTAACGCATCACCCAGCTATGCGTGCTTTGTATATATTTTTTTACCATTCTGGTGGTGTGTTACATTTAACCATTAGTGCTCTGCAAAGTGGACATTGCCACATGATATTCTGCCATGGTTCAGTGTGAAAGCGTGTTAAATTTCAAGTTTAACATGCAAGATGTGATTCACATGTTATGGTTCAATAATCCTTCACTACTGTAATAATGGAAATGCTGCAAACTGTTGTGCAGTGTGAATTTAGTTTGTTATTTGTTTTTATTTGCTTTGAATGATGTAAACTTCCAGTTCAGCTGATTTCCTGTGTGCAAGGAGAGGAGGGAACACTATGTAGGGATCACGTCTATCTCAACACAGTTCCTTCTAGGAGCTCTCTTCTCATGAGCTGGTTACAGAAATCAAGTGTATTATACAAAAGAGACACGCAAAATATGCAGTGTGGGGGGCAGCAAAAACCAGTGCGGCGTTCAAAATCACCTACTATTCGATTAGTTACTACATTAGAATTTGTTTTAACTACACGACCATTGGAAAAGTACGTTTTATACAGTATGAACACGAGTAGTATGAATGGAGTTCAAACCTGTTACATCCGCCATTTGCCATTATCACATGACCTACCCGAATCAGGTGCATCGCTTCACTCCCATTCATGAATTATCTCACGGTGCATTATGGGATAGCATAGCATGCAACGGATGCACACTTCAGAATCTCACTGGAAGTAGTAGGTCATCCGGGAACGTTTTACATATTGTTTTTCCAATGAGGCTCATTGCGGAAACATACCCAGGTCTACATTTCTGGGTACAGCGAAATATGTAACTGGAAGTACATCTGCTTGCGGTTTTTGTTTTGGCAAATTTACTGGATTACACTGTGTACACTTTTTGATGATCTCAAATTTTTCTTGTGCATCCTCAAATCCACCAGGGGGGTAATATACATGTCAGCCGAAGAGGCCAGCTTGCTGACTGAATAACCCAACCACCCCATCCCTAAACCCAACTGATAGTGTTTTCGAAAAGCAATTTAGAAAAAAGAAAAGCCATCATGGCCGCGTAATTTCACCAGGTTTTCCAATTCTATGAATTCAGACATACTACTCTGCATTGCATACTGTTTTTAGCAAACTATATAGTATGGAAGTGTGCGATTTTGGATGCTGCCCAGGATTGAGAACCACTGGTTTATGAGGACATAAATTCAGAATGCTTCAAAAAAATTTATTGAAATTTTACCACAGGTTTTCTGTAAGAGTTAAGTTTTGGGGGAAGTGGTGGGGTAGGGACATTTAATAAGTTTTTTTTTTTTGGTTTGGTGCTTCACACATTGCCTCCTTTTTGGGTTAACGTTGGGCGTCAGCAGAAGAAAGACCTCTGATTGGTTATTCAGCAACGAATCAGAGCGCAAGAACAAAAAAAGCAGTGACGTAGTAAGTAGGGTTCGGCGATCTTGACCAATTTCGCATCGTACGATGTCTAATGTGAAACATCTCGATGGACGATGGCATCGTCGTTGGGGGTGGGGGTTGTTGTTGTTAAATATTAATTAATTCATAACAAATTAATTAATTGCAGCCTACCGTTTTCACTACCTGACCCACGTGGTCTTTGCTTTACCCATAACCAAACCATAAATAAAGTTACACACAAATGACCACCTGTCCATCACTTTTTTCCACGGGACTCTGACATGAGGCAGAGTGATCTGTGCTGTTATAATGGCTTTTTCCCACAGCTGGTTTGGCGTTCACTGTAATTTGTATTGTGATTGATGATAACTTCCTTATTTTATTATTATTATTATGAGGAAATAATAATAAGTAAAGATGCTAGGGCTTGACTGTTTTGGTCACATATGTGCCCAAAATTTTATTCGACCTAAAAATATATTTGGAAGCATTTGTGTATAAAATATGCATAAATTGTTGCCGCGTGACCTGTTTTCACTGCAAAATCCTTACCGCATGTGCAAATTTAGGAGACATTTATGCAGAATGCATCTTTGCACCAGAATGCATCTTTGCAGCGCTCAGGAACAGATTAAAACAGTTGTTTTGTGAACTTGATGAAGTAAAAGCCCGCAATGCTTGCCCCGCCTTTGTGCTCTTCATATTGGCCCACTGCTCTAGAACTGAACGCGAATGGATTGGTTAAATGCCTTTTTGGAAAAGTCAATGCCTTCTGCCTTCAGATGACAGGAGCTAAATGTGCAGCGCTGAAGATGAGAGAATGAAAATAACACTGACAGATTTTGTGTTAGAAACCACTAAAGTTACTAATAATGGCACATCTTATTAGTGATCATGTGCTGAATGTTAATCCACCATTTAGACTTTTCCAAGAGTGGATAAAAGACTTCCAGTGGCTTCAAGTCTGCTATGAAAATAACCAAAGCCATTCACTGTAAAGTCTGTGGGACGGGGTTTGCAGGTAACTGCGTTTGCCACTGAATCTACGCATTTTAAGCATGAGAGGTCCTGTATAATCCATCATTTAATCCTCACGATGCTGTCAGCCGTGCAAGCGGCAGCAATATGTAAAATTTAACACAGCTCATGGAAAGACCGTTATTGCTATTAAGACGACATGCAAATAATAAGTTATATATCAATATAAATGTGGGGCGGGGCGATGGATCGCGATGCCGGCTCAGCATCGTGACGTTTATCAGCCATCAGCGATGGACGATGGCATCATCTATCGGCCTAACCCTAGTAGTAAGTAAACAAAGTCAAGGAGGAATACAAAGAGACCAGCTGTAATTTTCTCAAATATTTGCAAATAATATGGATTATTAAATTATTAGACCTATTTGCAGGAGTGAATCCTTCAGTGGTGAGTGACATGTAATGTTATAATGGACCCTTTTCACATTTGTGGGTTTCTCAGTCGCAGAAGTCATCATAGTTGGGTACAGCGCAGTGAATGGGAGAGTACAATAAAATCTTTTTTTTTTTACAATCCCATTTGCTGAAATAATAAAAGACAAACTCCACAGTGGTGTTATCAAGATTTTCAGAAAGAGGAAAAAATAGTGTGATAATGGTAGACAGAAGAGAGAATAACGTCAAATTTACTGTCCCACCCCCATAGACGCATTAGAAAAACCTCACACCAGCAGTAATTAGTTTTTTGTAATTTGATGCAAAGATGATATAAATACATATAATTGTCCATACCTTTTTTTATCTTAATATTAAAAACTTTTAAGGATTTACAGTAAGATGCTGATGACCGTTAAGTCTTGTGAAAGAGTTTATGGTAATAAACGCTGCATTGTTTACGCTTTGCATGTGTCTGTCGGATGTTCGGTTTCCTTTTAATGAATAAAAAAATAGATTACTGCCATCTTCGGGTGTGGAAAGACAAATCCTCTTACACAGATGCAGAACATGCGCTCTCAAATCTGTCTGCTGTTGTCCATTTGGTGTATCCATGTGCAGAGTTTTAGTCCAGACGGGACTAGAGATGCGAGCCAATATGAACCGACAACACAGTTGTTTGTGTGTGTGTGTGTGTGTGTGTGTGTGTGTGTGTGTAAAGGTTCGTGCTGGTTCAAATAACAGATATATCACAATGCACAACACAGACAGACCACAGAAGACCATGAGCTCTCTCTCTCACACACACACACACACACACGCACACACACAAAGAAAATGATAATGAAATGGCACCAGCTGTCCTGTGAGTAAACACAGACTGCCAACAGAGGCCTGGAGAATCCTCTGTACACAAACCCCAGTGTGTGTGAGTGTATGTGTCTGTGGAGCGAGCGGACTGCATGTAAACACTTACTGTCTTACACTTACTAACTGCTGTTTAAAAGACAGAATTTACAGTCATCTGGATAGTTAGGACACCCTATTGTCAATTACATGATTTTCTGTATCAGGACATAATAAAAAACTAAATGGTTCTTGTCAGGTCTGGGTAAAATTATTGACACAGCTCTATTAGCACGCTCACTATAGTCACAGTCACAAGGGCTCTGATTTTTAACATTTGTATAGAGACTATCCCAAAAGTAAATACATGTTTAGATATTTATTAATGATTGCAGCTCATATGATGATTTGAAGAGGTTCAATTAAGTCATTGTTTAAAGTAAATATAGTGGGTACGAAAAGTATTCAGACCCCCTTAAATTGTTCACTCTTTGTTATATTGCAGCCATTTGCTGCAAGTTCATTTTTTCCTCATTAATGGACACACAGCACCCCATATTGACAGAAAAACACAGCATTGTTGACTTTTGCAGATTTATTAAAAAAGAAAAACTGAACTATCACATGGTCCTAAGTATTCAGATCCCTTTGCTCGGTATTTAGTAGGAACCCCTTTTCTTTTGAGTCTTTTTTGGGAAAGTTTTTCACAGCTGGATTTGGGGATCCTTTGCCATTCCTCCTTGCAGATCCTCTCCAGTTCTGTCAGGTTGGATGATAAACGTTGGTGGACAGACATTTTAGGCCCCATTTACACTAATACGTTTTAGTTTTAAACCCGCTGGATCTAATCTCACTATATTTGTTAAAGATGATATTTAATTCACCTTGTTGTCTATATCTAACAACAAATTGCCCGACTTTGGTTGAGCGCAAAGATAGGTGAATATATTGGTTAATGTAACCGCCTACACTGATTCTGCACATTGACTGATTGCTCGCCTTTATTTCATATATTGTATGAACTTATTGTACGTTATACTGTTACAATGGCCATTATTGATTATTAAAACTAATATTCAGCAAAAGTTTTGTTTTATATTTTCTATGAAAATAAAAGGAGGCAGCAATGTTATAGGCTCCATTTTGTTATAAATATGCCTACAGTGAAGTGACGCTCATATAAATATGTAGCTACATATCTACATTTTTGGTGTCTGTTAAGTTGCTAATATCAAAAATAAAATAGGCAGTTCCTCACATCATGTTTTCATTTTATTGTAAAGAAAGTGAAACAACATAGCCAGGGTGATGTGCATGAGGTTATACAGTACACTGTTCCTTTTGAAGGTTTACCTGACGTGTCCTCTGGAGTTGGTTTTCCATATCAAACTTGGAAGTCTGAACTTACAAGGAGAGGATGCAAGACTGAACTTTGTGTAGGCTGCTTAATATTGAGGGAAAAGCCCCAATCAGCCCCACCTCCATTTTTAGATGTCTCCGTTTTCCCCCATCTACACTAACACGGAGCAGCATCATTTTAA
Organism: Danio tinwini; assembly: GCA_903798205.1. Lineage (NCBI taxonomy): Eukaryota > Metazoa > Chordata > Actinopteri > Cypriniformes > Danionidae > Danio > Danio tinwini. Next base: position 28,847,460 of record CAIGQZ010000379.1, read on the forward strand.
AATGAAAACAGCCTCAGTTTTTTTCTGGAAAACTCCAGCGTAGTGTGGACAGATGGCATTACTGTAGCAAAACTTTTAAAACTAAAACGTATTAGTGTAAACGGGGCCTTGGGTCTCTCCAGAGATGCTTAATTGAGTTTAAGTCAGGGCTCTGGCTGGGCCATTCAAGAACAGTCATGAAGTAGTTGTTTCTTGTTGGAGGGGGTTTGAATACTTTCCATACCCACTGTATGTTTACTTAGAGTTTACTTACAGCTGAGCACATTCTCCCGTCAAGTTCTCTTTTTTTATAGATCACAGCTTTTTGCTACTTTTCTAAAAGTGAATGCACACCAGGATAAATTTGTATATATTTGTTAATGATTACAGCTTATATGGGGATTTAAAGGGGCTCAATTATGTCAAAATTTAAAGTAAATATGTTTACTTAGTTTACTTACAGCTGCGCACATTCTTTTGTCAACTTTTTGCATGGAAAGTGGCGTACATACAGTGTTTCAGCCTGTTTTGTGCATAAGCCACAATTATAAGTGAGATCCCACATCTCAATCCACCAGTGCACCTTTTGAATGTGCTGGAAATGAGAGATTCATATCAAAGATATGCAGTGGACAAATCTGCACAGCATGAATGAGTACAGCCTTTTTGAAAATGAATAATTTTATCTCTATTATTGTATTATGTAAAGGTCAGATCATATCTTCCAATGTTTCTTTTGTTTATAGAACAGTTCTTTCTGGCTTTATGTTTGGTTTGATATTTAAGGATAAAAATGTAATACATAATGTGTTGATATTATTAAAATTTATATTCGTAAATGTACTTTTTAAAAAATTCCCCCAAGATTAGTAGTGTTTAAAGATATGTGAAGACATTTAAGAGAGATGAAAAGTCCAAAAGCAAGATATTTATATAGTTTATTAGAGGATTTTGGTGTCATACACTGTAAAAAAATGCAGGGGTCCACACAATTTATTCATGTTGTCCCAACACAAAATGATTAAATTAACTTAACACTTTTAATAAATTTATGTGGATTGAACATAAAAAATTAAAGTGTCCCAATAAAATCTCAAAAATTGTGTTGATTCAACTCATTTTAATTAAGAAGTTTGAACGAGTTAAAAAAAATTTTTTTGAGTGTATTTTAAGAACTTCAATACTTATTTCTCTTTATTTATCCCTTTGCTTTACATTTTGTATTCATTTTTTGGTATTTTATTTATTTAATTAGATATTTTTGTATTGTTGTGAACGGTTCTCTCATCTCAGCCTTTTTTTGGTCATTTTTTAAGTTATTAATGTCTTTCTGTTAATGTTTAAGCACTGACTTTAAAAAAAAAAGTTCTCAAATGTCATGGCGGAGCACTAAACTCACTATAGTTTAACAAATATTGCCCAATTGCCTTTTTCTGTAGAAACAATAACCTCTTTCACACATACAGATCTTACCAGAAAATTACCGGCAATTTTCCGGAAAGATCCGTATGTGAAACACCCTTTTTGAAAATACCAGTAAATTTCTTCCGGCAATTTTCCGGAAAGAGAAGCTGTATCATTACCGGTAATTTGCCGGAATGCTGCACTGTGTGAACGTAGAAGGAAGATTGGCGGAAAAAGCGTGTTCACGCTTAGAACACACTGGCTAGAGACGTCTACTTTAGCCAATCAGAACACTCAGACGCTCATTTACATTCGCGCAGTTTATGCGAATAAAAGGCTTTTATATATTACACATTTAGCTGCTAGATGTTAGTCAGATAATGTAAAGTTGTCAAATGTGTAAACATTTAGCTGTGGTTAGTGCTTCTGCCTATGGATGTTTCTATGACAAAGCATCTGCACGAATGCTAAAGCTTAAATAAAAGTGAAACCATCAAGCCGGATCCCTATTACATTTACAAATACAATTGCAGCTGTTTTGAGCTCATTTCTAGTTAATGATGTCAGAATTTTGTCTGTATTTTGGCATGGATGTGTGAAAGGTCTTTTCTGGAAAAATTCTTTAGGAACATCCTTGCTTATCTGAACAGCGCTTTTTTTAATTTACCAATAACACTGTGTGAAAGGGGCTTTAGTTTGAAATTTAGATGCAGTGACATGGTGGCTCAGTGGTTAGCACTGTCGCCTCAAAGCAGGAAGGTCGCTAGTTCGAGTGCCAGCTGGGTCAGTTGGCATTTCTGTGTGGAGTTTGCATGTTCTCCCCATGTTGATGTGGGTTTCCTCCAGATGCTCCGGTTTCCCCCACAGTCCAAACACATGCACTATAGGGGAATTGGATGAACTAAAATGGCCGTAGTGCATGTGTGAGTGTGAAATGCAAGATGGGTGTTTCCAAGTACTGGGTTACGGTTGGAAGGGCATTCGCTGCATAAAACATATTCTGGAATAGTTGGCAGTTCATTACGCTTTGGCAACCCCTGAGGGACTAAGCTGAAGGAAAATGAATGAATGAATTTAGATGAAAATGAAATGTAGTCAGACCTGCGTGTGCGCATTGTGATGTAGTTAATATTGACCAAAATCACAGTACACATTATTCTGTAGCTGTATTTTACGCAGTGTTTATAATGGCTGCAGAAATTGGCCCAAGTGTCAAAGCACTAAACTCATGCTGAGCTGATCTGGAAGCAGTTAGTAAAGTGTCCATCCAGACCGCCAGATGGTCAGATTCTCCACCAAAGTGAGCAGTCCAGTTACTCTGGGTCTCTAACTGGAGATGTTAGCTCAATTGTTTTGTTAACATTTGCATGCCAAGCAGATTGCAGCACTGCAGTAATGACACACTAAATGAAAATACAGACGATCATCATGCATTTAAAGTCCGCGTGAAACGGAAATTGCTAAGATTTTATTTCTAGTATGTTGATGTACTTCCAATTTATTCAGAATATTGAGTAGGGGCAGGGCTTTCTTGTGAGCATCATTCCCTCATAGCAAACTAATGGTTAGAGAGGGTATTAATATACTATGCTTGCTATGGAAACCCTCAGGTTGACGTCAACAAATGGAGCTTCCCTCCAATCATGGAAACAAATTAGCAGACTTTGATTGAAGATTACCAAAACAAACATAGTTTTTTTTATTAGATAAACTTGCACAGATTAATTATTCAGCGTAAGAATGTGAGAATGTGTCTGTTAGCAAAATAAACATTAAGATTTTTGACAGCAACATTAAGTTTTTTTTTTTCCTCTTTCCTGCACATCCAAAAAAATTAGTTTAGTAAACTGCCTAATAGAGCTGTGGCAATAAATCCACCCAGAAATGATTCTGCATTCATTTTAAGAGCTATCGATTGATTAATGATTGATTGATTGATCTGTTGATGGTTGCCTAGCAATCTACATACATGCTCCAGTATTGGCCTGCCCAGTCACCAGACATGAACATTATTGAGCATGTCTGGGGTAAGATGGAGTCATTGAAGATGAATCCAAAGAATCTTGATGAACTCTGGGAGTCCTGCAGGAACACTTTCTTTGCCATTCCAGATGACTTTATTAATAAGTGATTTGAGTCATTGCAGAGATGTATGGATGCAGTCCTCCAAGCTCATGGGAGTCATAGAGTGCTTTCAAATCTGTAGTTCGGTTCATTTGGTCCGCACCATTGGCAATAAATGATACATTGTAGCATTTTCTGCCATCTTTGGGTCGTTTTGACACCACACTGATCGCTTTGGTCCGAACCAGTTGAAAAGATCCAAAATGCAGTCATCTGACAAAACCCACATCACTCATTGGCCAGATATTGTTATACATATTTCCTAAACTGTTTACTGATTGGTCAGAATTCACATGCGGGAAAATGCCTATGGAACTCCCAGAAGTAAACAAACCGGCAGACACAAAATGTCACTTTTGACTATGGAGCTACTACTGTGCTGGCTGATTGTATCCCTGCTCGAGAATGAAGTGCGGCTGCGGCTAAAAAACTATGTTTAAGAGCAGCATTGTAAACGGCAAAGGCGCATCGCACTTCACTTTAGGAGAAGTTGAGAAACTGCGACATAGTCATCTTCCGGAAATATTACAAACGATCCATCAGGTAATGGTTTCCGCCTCTCTCTCTCTGTTGGTAAAGCGATGTCAACAAATATTTTTCCTCCACATTCCACATTCCTTCACTCCGGCGCATAGACTGCAGCTCTGCACAAGACGTTTGGCCATAGGAGAAATGGTCGTGCCCAACTGAGCCTGGTTTGAGCCTGTCGCCATTGGTTCGCAGGGTTCGGGATCTGCGCATTGATGGAATTGCTCTTCAGGGTTTGGACACTCAGTAGTGAATATTAAACCACACTGAACTGAGCTAAACTGTACTTTTTGCGGTTGGATCTGTTTTAGTCTGGACCATGTTCTTACCACGAACGAACAGCTCCAGGGTTTGTTTGAAAGCATACCGAGACCACCATCAAGGAGGTCTTGGTACGCTTTTTTGGTCCGCTTTTGGTGCGCACTCGAGTACGATTGCTACATTCACACCTGCCCGAACGAACCGCACCAATAGGGAAAACGAACTCTAGTGCGATTCAACTGAACTAAATAAGGCAGGTGTGAAAGCACCCATACACAATATTCATTCTGTTTCCACTGCAGCATGACTTTATATTCTATACTGGACATTATTTCTGTTCAGTGACAAGACTTTTGTCTCAGCAAAGTCAGACCTTACTGTCCTAATTAAATCATTTAAAATCAAGGCATGATCATATTTTATTGTGGTCAAATAAGCATAATCTAGAGGCTTTTGCCTTTCATATAATCCACTTCTGATACCAAATGATCAACTAGAAGTCAAGTTATTATTTGCTCTTCCTAAAACTTGGATAAGCAGCAAGACTTTTATCAGGTAGTGTACTTTTTAGTTTGACTGATGGAGAATTTCGCCAATTAGTGCACGATTCTTTCAATCTATGTTGAGGTTTATTCATCTGTTGGACACATTCTTCTCGTCTTCTTGCATTTTGTGCAGCCTCACTGCTTCAGTTTGAGATGTAATAAATGAAAGGATATATTTCCTCCACAGCCCCATCAGGACTGCTGCTGATGCTAACCTCTCCAGACAGGCTGGACGTTCCCCTGCGATTAGCCGTTTCACATGTGTGCAAGCGAGCGATCGGAGACGTTTTAGCGGACAGGACAGACACTTTCCGCAATGCAGAGGTGTGAGGTCAAACCCCAGCCAGATAATCCAGCAAAAAAACAAGCAGAACTGATGGGGGGAACGTGCTGCATCGTCCTTGGAATCGATGCCAACTGGAATCGAATTAAAGCAGTGAGAGGAGCTGGAGAAAATGCAGATGAGAGAAGAAAGCGGATGCTAGTAGATCCATTAGCTTCTCTTTCTGGCCTTTAAGCAGGAGATCACGGATGGCTGGGTGATTGGCTTGAGGCCCGCGTCGCTCTGAGCTTCAGGAGGAAGAGTTTTTATGCTCCGGTGAGTGCAGGAACAGCAGAACGACAGCAGGAGGAAAATCTCAGACGCTCACTGGGTGAACACTGGGCTCCACACCACACACAGGAGAGAGAGAGAGAGAGAGAGAGAGAGAGAGAGACCACTGCAGACTGGAAGAGAACTGGAGGAAAATGACAACTCTGAGACACACACACATATACACTCACACCTACTCACTCACACACTCTCACTTAATTACTCAATCACTCACTCACTCACAGACTACTCATTCAACTACACACACACACACACACACACTCACACGCACACACACTGAACCACTCACTCTCTCTCTCACAAACACACTCACTCACACCTACTCGCTCTCTCACACCAACTCACTCACACACTCTTATGTAATTACTCGATCACTCACTCACTCACACTCACAGACTACTCACTCAACTACAAGTCACTCACTCACACAATCAGATCCACCCACCCAACCACACACACACACTCACACTCACAAAAAAGAGATAAAAGCATGAATACACAAACACACACACACACTCTCATGTAATTACTTACTCACTCAAACACACACACACACACACACACACTCACAAAAAAAGAGATAAACGCATGAATACACAAACACACACACACACTCTCATGTAATTACTTACTCATACACACACACACACACACACACACACACACACACACACACACACACACACA
>CAIGQZ010000379.1:28854720-28876963 GCA_903798205.1 Danio tinwini
GGCAGCTGCGACTCCAACACCACTGCCAACTTACAAATGTGTGCATGTGTGTAGACGGAAGCTTCAGTGTGTTTCTACACTGTGTTTATCTTTCATAGATTCATGTTTCAGATAAGTTGTTGACGACAAAACTATGGTTATATATACATGTATACACATAAATCACGTGTGTTAATCACTTTTTTAATCCTAATTTATGTATGGCCTGTACTTTCAAATTAAGCTTCCTACATTGTCTATTTATTTATTCAGTTTCCTTCGGCTTAGTCTCTATTTCAGAGATCGCCACAGCGGAATGAACCGCCACCTATTCCAGCATGTTTTACACAGCAGATGCCCTTCTAGTCACAACCCAGTGCTGGAAACACCCACCCACACACACACACTCATACACTATAGCTAATTAAATTTTTCAAATTCCCCTATAGCGCATGTGTTTGGACTGTGGGGGAAACCGGAGCACGCGGAGGAAATCCACGCCAACACGGGGGGAACATGCAAACTCAAACACAGAAATGCCAACTGACCCAGCCGGGACTCAAACCAACGACCTTCTTTCTGTGAGGCTACAGTGCTAACCACTGAGCCACCATTCCGCTAGTCTGTAGATTGATGTGAAGTAATACATTTTTAACGTACAAAGCCCTGAGAGTCTCTCTGTCTGTAATGCTGGAAAAAATCAGGATAATGCTGATAGAGAACCATTCTGTTATGTAACGTCAATTTATAAATATTTATAGTCCCTTATGAAGAAGTAGTATAGTTGAAGCTCTGAAACTGACCCTTTTAGGCCTTGATCCCAATTGTGGCATTTTGGTGACTGTGTCTTTTAATTCAAATGAGATTGTGCCCTTTTCAAAACATTGGGATTGTCAACATTGGGATGTGAAAATAAGAGATACCCCCCACCACAACTCCAAATGAATCTCTCATTTAGATTTTTCCATTGATCACATTAAATAACAGAGGTGTCACTTTAAAAATGCACAGATTTATAATGAAAGCATTTGATTGCTTTCCTAACTGTTTATGCTCATTTAAGACAAAAATTGTTGTTTTAAAGAAAACCCACCTAGATCGACATGTTTAGATATTGTAATTATTATTATTATCATGTTTCAACAAGCACCCAAAACCCAGACTGTCGCTCCCCTTTAAATCTCGTGTACAGAATCTGTTTAGGAACCATGTCTATTTATCATTATTGATCTCCGCTACATGATCTGACTTAAGGATTGCGGATTGCGTGGGAGGAGCAACAGCGCCTGTAATGGAAATGAAGGGAATCCCATTGTTTTTATATTTATTTCAGCATTTGCATGCCTAAATAAAATGAAAGCACAGAACAGATTCACATTTAAGAGCAAGGGGCGTCCTCTGGTGGTCCGGCAGTATGGGTTGCGTATAGGGAATATCGGCTCTATAATGCTTATTGCCACCCTTCATATAAAGATTAAAAGTACGAGAGAAATACTGGAAAATACTTTTACGGGATGATAGCGGGATAGAACTGTAAAATACGGGAAAATCCCAGGAAAAATAGGAGGGTTGACTGGTATGGCCTATGGATAAGCATAGCAGCAGATTCAAAACAAGGTCAATGCTATCTGTGGAAACCAGTCTATGTAGACTCCAGTGTTCATTTGTGCATTTTAAAACTCATCCTTTATAATGCCTCTTAATTGCTGGCATTGGGCCCTATCATACACCATGTTATTTGCTAGTTTCAGCTTGACGCAAGTGTCCTTTTGACGTTTTTCAACATGCTGCGCCCATAGGCATTCTGGTCTAAAAAAGGAGGTGTATTAAGGCGCATTACTGGTGCGTTGCTATTTTGAGGAACTAAAATAAACTGCACAATAGACTATCTGAGAGGAGGTCTAAAGTCCAGCACAGAGCGTGTTAGATGTGCGCCTCGCTTTCACATTGCCTAATACACACAGGATGTACAGCAATACGCAAATATCTTTACAAATAAAAAATAATTAAAGGAATAAAATATTACCAAAAATATTATTTTCTACATAAATATAAATTCCTTCTTCATCTCTGGGGGCTTTTTTAGTTTATTCATGACAATTTGCTTTTGTATAATGTTATTATTATTAGTAGTAGTATTTATTATATGCATATTTATATTTGTTTTATTAAAAACAAGCTTAGATTTGTCCACCTGTCAGGTTTTAGACCATATGGGGCATAGCATGTGTATTTGGAAATAACTCCGTTTTTGGACCACACTTCATTATTATTGTTCATTTGTTCGTTTGCTGGAAATTAGAACTGAATCAAGAAATAGTTTTGAAACAAACATTTGTGCTTAACAAACTAAATGAATTATGTTGGCTAATGGATGTCTGTGTGTACAACATCTTTCCTTATCCAAGGAAGAGAGTAAAAGTGAAAGTAAAGAATGAGGAGGCTCATTCTCGCGCTGCAGATGCTCTGTTTATCTGTTTTCTCGCTAGTGAAGCGCTCAGTTATTCCACTAACAAAGTCCGCCGTGTAAATAGCAAATGCGCTATGGCGCGATGCAACTGACTCTTAAAGGGAATGGGAGATGAGACTCTGATTGGTTTATTCTCAAAACACACCTGTAACTCATTAAGAGAATAAGTTCAACCCTGTTAGAACATAGCGTAGAAAAAGCGTATTTTTACATCCTTAAAATAGCAAAAGTGGATTTTGACACGCCCTTAATGCTTTTGCACCCTTCGCTTTGGACTTTGCACCTAGATCGTTAAAATCAGGGGTGTCCAAACTCTGTCCTGGAGGGCCGGTGTCCTGGAGAGTTTCGTTCCAACCCTAATCAAACACACCTGAACCAGCTAATCAAGCTCTTACTAGACTATTAGAAACTTCCTGCAGGTGTGTTGAAGCAAGTTGAAGCTAAACTCAGCAGGACACTGGCCCTCCAGGACCAAGTTTGGACACCCCTGGTTAAAATAGAGCCCCTAATCTTCAACAGGTACAGTATGAAAATTCTAATAACAGATGGCTGCTTCTCAATCAGGACTGTTTATGCTATCGAGGGAGAGATGGTCGCTAGTAGGCGGGGCTTTCCCCCTCTGATGACATGTACAAAAGGAGAATGTCAGTTTCTGCAGACTGTTTTTATCAAGTGTGATTATAAACAATAAAATTAATACATTTTTACCATTAGAAGCGGCTTATATTCACACACTGCTGACACGCAATGATTTTTGCATAATAGGTGCACTTTAAAACTCTCATAAGTCCACTTCAGTACAGCTGATAAAGTTGCATGCTTGTGTATCTTTTTACCTCTGTCGGTGTCGTACAGGAACACGAATCGGCTCCAGTCGTAGTGGTCCAGCAGACTCAGCAGGGCTCCGCGGATAGACGGACGCAGCTGCAGGACGAACTGAGTCTCGCCCTCGGCGGGGAAACTGGGCGTCACCAGAGAGATGTGCAGGGCACTGCAGAATGACGTCAGAGTATGAACTGACCGCTTGTCGTACAGGCCGAATATCGCAAACACTCCTCGTGAATACTGCGAACAGACTGCAGAGACAGAGAAAGAGACAAACAACAAGGTAACACTTCAGTTTAAGTAGCAATTCTCACTATTAAAGTACACATGAAATCAAAACTAACCATATTGATTTTGTTAGCTCACATCGCTAGTTTTGTGCTGAACAATCATCTGTGCATGTAAAAAACAACAAAAGTTTGCCCTTTTAAATATAAAATTGAATGCATGTCCTGTTTGTTTTCAGTTAAATTCTCAGATTAGGTCTAACTTAGCCACGCCCCCTCCAGCTGTCAGTTTGACAACAAACAGAAATGGTGAGGAGGAGGAGTCTGTTAGGTTGTAATAACTCTCCTTAAACCCATTCCCCATCTTTCTGAATGAAATGCCTACTTTACTACATCCAATTAGCTTACAGTGGAAAAAAACAAGCCACGTCCACTGTTATCTCATTTAATATTCCGTTTCTCTAGGAATTGCATCACAAAAAATATTGCAGCATCCGGTTCATGCAGACTTTAACTAATGTCTTATTATTGTCTTATTGTCCATTATTAAAGTCACAATGACTATGTTTTCATGGACATCAGTAATCAAATTATTTGCCTTAATCTGAATAAGACAATAATATGATTAAGCTGTTTACATGAGTTGCTTTTTGAATGTTCCTTTCATGATCCTGTTTTACAAGTAATAGCACATAGTTCCATTAATGTCATTGCGTCATCACAATATCTACGTTTTCTCCACAGTTTAATCAGAATCAGAATCAGTTTTATTGCCAAGTGTGCTTCACACACACAAGGAATTTGTTTTGGCAACAGAAGCTTTCAGTGTACATAAAGTGACGAGTGACAACACAAAATTAAATACAAGAAAAGAAAAGGCAATAAACATTAAACAGAGATGCAGTCAGTCAAAAAGATCTGGATGTTGAGTTGTATGTACAGATATGCTGTAAATATACAGGTTATAAGGTGCTGTGTACAAGTGCATATGAGAAAGTATTGCACGTTTATTGCACAGTAGGAGAATATTTAACTGTTCATGAGGTAGATGGCCTGAGGAAAGAAACTTTTCCTGTGTCTGGCTGTTTTTGTGCTTGGTGCTCTGTAGCACCGGCCAGACAGTTACAGTTGGAACAGGTAGTGTGCTGGGTGTGAGGCGTCCAGAATGATTTTACGAGCCCTTTTACTCACTCTGGAAGAGTACAGTTCTTGAAGTGTAGGAAGTGTAGTGCCAGTGATTCGTTCAGCAGTCCGGACTATTCGCTGTAGTCTACGGAGGTTGGTTTTGGCAGCTGAGCTGAACCAGACGGTGATTGAAGTGCAGAGGATGGATTGGATGACAGCTGAGTAGAACTGTACGAGCAGCTCCTGTGGCAGGTTGAACTTCCTCAGCTGACGAAGGAAGTACAGTCTCTGCTGGGCTTTCTTTACAATAGAGTCTATGTGAATGTCCCACTTCAGATCCTGAGAGATGGTGGTGCCCAGGAACCTGAATGACTCTACTGCAGCCACAGTGCTGTTCATGATGGTGAGTGGGGGGAGTGCAGGGGGGTTTCTCCTAAAGTCCACTATCATCTCCACTGTTTTGAGCGTGTTCAGCTCCAGGTTGTTGTATCTGCACCATAAAGCCAGCCGCTCCACCTCCTGTCTGTATGCAGACTCGTCACCGTTCCGGATGAGGCCGATAACAGTAGTGTCATCCGCAAACTTCAAGAGCTTAATAGAGGGGTCTTTTGCAGTGCAGTCGTTTGTGTACAGGGAGAAGAGCAGTGGGGAGAGAACACATCCCTGGGGGGCACCAGTGCTGATGGTGCGGCTGTCGGATGTGATTTTGCCCATTCTGACTAGCTGTTGTCTATCTGTCAGAAAGCTGGTGATCCATTGACAGACAGAGCTAGGGACAGACAGCTGGGTCAGTTTGTTCTCGAGCAGTGATGGGACGATGGTGTTAAAGGCAGAACTGAAGTCCACAAACAGTATCCTTGCGTAGTTCCCTGGTTTGTCCAGATGTTCTAGGATATAATGCAGTCCCATGTTGACTGCATCATCCACAGACCGGTTTGCTCTATAGGCAAACTGCAGGGGGTCCAGCAAAGGTCCAGTGATGTCCTTCAGATAAGCTAGCACCAGTCTTTCGAATGACTTCATGGCCACAGATGTTAAGGCAACAGGTCTGTAGTCATTGAGTCCTGTGATATTTGGTTTCTTTGGTATTCACAGGACTCAATGACTACAGACCTAATGTAATTTCGGGTGTTTCATTTTTAATTTGTCGACTTTAACTGCAGTTTGGTACTTTCACTTTCATTAAGGAACAGCATGCCCCCATGACAAACGAGATATTGGATGTGAGTATGAACTGCTGGAGAGTGTTGTCTTAATCGATTTTGATATGGATGGAATTTGTCGTATGAGAGAGAAAAAAACCTCTACATTTTGCTATGCAAGTGTCTGTGGTCCTTCACTGACTCGATAGGTGCAGAGAATCGACTGATTTCATGTGGCCGCCATTTTAAACAGCTAAATCGAGGCTGCGGTGCGAAGAAACCCAGAAGTATCACCTGAGTCACACAGGTATATCTTATCAGCAAAGAGAAAGTGACACAAATTTATCATTTCACCGCCTTCCGAATGACCCGAAGGTCCGTTCTGAATGAATAGTGAAAATAAAAAAGGATATTTTACCTCATTTTCAGCTAAGTTAAGGGAAATGGCACTATTTAGCTAAAGTTTTCTTTCCCAAACACACGTTTTAGATGCCATTTATCAAACTCAAGTTAATGAACTGATTCATTCACTATATTAGACTTGTCTCGATACAAAATTTCGGTTCTGAAATTTAAAAATAAACGTACATTTCCCGTTAACATTTAAGCGCTGTTGATGGCGTTCTTAAACAGTGCTGATTTGCCATTGTGTTCACGTGCTCAACAGAAATGACTGTGATTGGCCGTGAAGGTCATCAGTTCACCAAACTCACCGCTGTTTACTGAGCGCAAACACAGATGAGCGATCCACTGATGAATCGACTGATCTTCATCGCTCCAATGTCTGTCTATGTGTGTTTTCAATCTGTGAAGAGCGGTGAACTGATGACCTTCACAGCCAATCACAGTCATTCTGTTGAGCACTGGCGATTACTACAGCAAATCAGCGGTGTTTATGAGTGCGCTCAGCGGCGCTTAAATGTTAGCGGAAAATGGACATTTTAAAACTTCAGTACCGGGACAACACTGTTACAGACAACACGAGGATAAGCTACAGAGGACTGCAGTGTTTTAACGCTCACCAGGTTTCATAGGCTGAAGCAGAGAATCGTCCCCACGGTGTTTACCTGGTGCCATGAACTGAAGCCTAGGAGGACACTTAAGTGTATTACTCTTAAAGAGATTGTGACGTTGTTTGATGCCTAATATGCTTTTAATTGTTTAAATTAAACTGAACTGAATGATATTTAAGTGATGTTTACACCATTTCTGCATTTTGAAATCGCAGCAACAGCTGGAGGTCTGTAGTACACAGCATGTTGTTGCAATATTTATAGTGCTGATCCTATGCTTCCTGGTTTCTTCCCACTGCAGCCTCACTTTTGTGATTTAAAATGGCGGCCGCGTGAAATAAGGGTAAAGTGTCAAACAGCATGTGTATAGAAATGTAGGATTTTTGCCACAAAATGTGGTGAAAATCCTACACGTCGGTAATACTTTGATTGTGGTGTTTGCACTTCAATAATGCGACTAAAATTGACTCTACGTGTCTTAATTCGATTACTATTTAGTTCAATTATGACCTTAATCGGATTAAAATAATCAAAAATCTCTGTTTACATGGTAGGCTCTTAATCAGAGTATTGTCTTAATCGTATTAAAATCAGATTATTGGTGTCCATGTAAACACTCAGTTATATTCTTTAATCCATAAAAAAAAGTCTGTTTTGGTAATCTTCAATTAAAGTCTGAGCATCTGCTTCAGCATTTGGAGTGGTGGTCCTTGTGATGACATCAACCTGAGGGGTTCCATAGTAACCATATATTATTATTCTTAACCACGCCCCTCTTAACTTTAGTTTGTTATGAATACAAAAGAAAGCCCCGCCTCCTACTTAATATTCAGATCCAGTTGGAAGTACATCAACATACTGAAATAACAGGCTCAGCAACTTCCGTTTCATGCAGACTTAAAGATCTTATCTGTTTATTAGGATTTATAAAGCACATATTATTCTACATCCCTAATTCTACCTAATACCTAATCCTAACTACATTACTACCTTAACTATTAACAAGCAGCAAATTAGGAGTTTATTGAGGCAGAGGTCACACTTAATGGTTTATTAATAGCAAGAACTGTACCTTAAAATAAAGTGTGACCAACATTAACAATTCAAATGGTAAAGACAAACAACATCACCTACTGTACACCATAAAGGAAGAATTTTTCATCAAAAACAATTTAAAGGAAAAATAAAATCAGCATATTTGTTTATTAGTCTTTTTATTTACATCTCTGCTGAGCATTATTTATAATAATGCAGAGAACCAGAGTTAATTGTTCTGCTTATAATATGGTCTCCACAGCTGAATTCACTGTTCAGATGTTGTATTTGTCAGGTTTTTATCCTCCTGTGTGCAGCACTAGTTTCTCCTCCAAAGCCTTCTGTTGTGTTTTGATGTGATTTATGACTGTTGTAGCTGTGAAATAACTCAAATCATTCAGCGTAGCGATATGGAACTGTAATGCGCAAAACCTGCCGGAACTACATTAGCTGTGCATTTATATGATAATAACCAAACACCTTAGAACAGGGCTGTGCAAACTCGGTCCTGGAGGGCCAGTGTCCTGGAGAGTTTAGCTCAAACCCTAATCAAACACACCTAAACTAGCTAATTAAGATCTTCCTATATATACTAAAAACTGCCAGGCAGGTGGGTTGAAGCAAGTTAGAGCTAAACTCAGCAGGAAACCAGCCCTCCAGGACTGATTTTGGACACCCCTGTCTTAGAATGATCATCAGCCAATCAGAATCAAGCATTCAACAGCCCTGTAGTATAATATAAACGATATGTCCTCAAATAGGGTATATATATATATATATACGTATAGATATAGTGCTGTCTGAAATTTCCATCGAAAATTAGCCTTTTTTTTTATTTTAAAGACCTTTAAAAGAGTGTATTCTTTGGCATAAACTTGAAATTACTGAACATACACACAAGAGCCTGATAAAAAAGCTCATTTTTGAAGGAAATTTTAAAACGCCTACAAGAAATTGACTTGGAATTGTTGCACCCAAGACTTTACTTGGGTGGGCCGCCCAGGTATATTTAGTGACACATTTTTTTATTTATTATTAACATCCTTTACATTTATTTGTATCAGCTCAACATAACCAAACATCCATGATCGACTAAAAAGTGGAAAATCTTCTCTCCTTTACCAGTTTTGTTCTGTGTGCGCGCGACCTGTCAACACTCCCACAGACAACCTCAGGTACTCTGCAGAACCACGCTCCTTTTTGGGACTTGGAAAATTTTTCCGGCCCAGGTTCTAAATCTCCTAAAATGTCCAGGATTCAACTATTGCTTTCACTTTCTAAAGCTTGTATGCGTTTTTGCATCATCTTTTTACTTAAGCCTACTTTCACATGGCTTCGCAGCTGACTGTGCACTAGTGACGCCCGGATGGCGGTTATATTCGTGGGCCCTGCGGATAGTCCGTGGGTTGGTCAGGTAATAAAAAAAACATTGATTAATTGTGGGTGGGTCATAGCAGTTGACCAGCAAAAAAGCAGAGAGTGGACTTCACAGAATGTGACGATGAGAGAGACGCCCAAAATAATGGATGAAGTGCAAGAGTACTGTGCAAACTTTTAGTTAAAGGAGTCATCAGAGGAAAATCTGCTGTCATTCTGGGAGAAACAAGATTGCTTATTTACACGACTGCAGCGCCTTGCAAGGAGAAACTTGTGCATTCCTGCACCAAGCGGTGCGAACGAACGCTCATTCAGTGCAGCTGGCGTGTTTTGGAGGCGAGGCGGAATCGCCCGAATCCAGGCACAGTAGATGCTATTCTGTTTTTGCACAGTGCAAAGAAAAAGGCCAAGTAAACATAACAGCTGCCATTTAGGTTGAAGTGCCACTGTTTTTGTTCTCTTTTTCCTGTATATGTAAAAGCTAAATCTGCTGTTAACAACAAACAATTCATGGTGACCTATCATCATGCTTAAAACAAAGAATTAGAATTATTAAAGTGTCGATCAGGTGCAGATATATATATATATATATATATATATCTCAGATAAAATAATACGTGCAGGCGGGTGACTGGTGGATGATTAGTATGAGAGAGAAGCAGATTTTATCTGTAAGTGGCACCTGAATAGCATAAAAGTAAGAGAAAATGTGGATGGCTTTTTTTTTACTTAAACTTATTGAAAAGAAACAGTGTAAAGTAAATAAATTATTGTAAAACTTAAATTATGTTTTGTTTGTCGTATATAGTTAATTGTTTATGTGATTTGGGTAAATAGTTTCAATTTAGCTACCACCGCTAGTATATTTCAAACCTGTGGGAAGCATATTAGGCATTACCATAAACTAGTAATAGTAATGTAATAATAGTTTATGATGTCATTGTGGCAAAGACAAAGAAAATGAATTATAAAAAGTATTAAAAATGTGTTAAAAATTAAACAGCACTTGGGAAATATTTAAAAGAGATATAAAACCTCACATGAGGGCTAATCATTTTGTATTTAGCTGTATATATCTTTATTGTTTGACGCTCAATAGTAACTTGATGAAATGCTCATATGTTTTTGTCTTATTCTTTTGATTTTGGGTGTTCTGGAAAGCCTCGGTGAGCTTCAAAGTTCAATAATAAACACGTTGTACCATGTTTTTCTGAGTGCGAGTGAAAGAAAGAGACTTCAGTAGTCAGTGTGTAATCTTCAAAGGACTCCAGCACATTTAGTTGATTCACACACACACACACACACACACACACACACACACACACACCCAGTCTGTGGTTCTTTGATGTAAGTTTATAACGTTGTGTTTTCTGTCGCTTTCTATGAATGACATACTCTAGTTTTTGGCTGTAGGATCAAACAGACTCTTGGTTCTCTCTCTTTTATTTGTCACTCAGGTCTTTCTGTCATAACAGTCTGTCTGAACTCACTTTCCTCTTCCTCAGTGCTGGATTCATCTGAGCAAAGATGAACATCTCTCTGAAACAACATCCATCCCACTTTCGGTCACAGGACCTGTAGGTACAATGGCGGTGTATATTATTTTAAAAAGAAATCTAAATCTAAAAACATGAGTTGACATAAAAGGATTGACACGTTAAATCCAGCCCTCTTTAAGCAGTCTGCATTTGTTCCTTCCCAAAGCTCAGTTTTACATGGAAAACAGTGAAATCATGTGTATTTTGCATCATAAGACGCGCTTGATCTATTAAAGTGTAATGGATCATTTACAGCTGAAGTCAGAATAATTAGTCCTCATAAATAATTAGCCCTTCTGTAAATTTTTGTCTGCAATTTCTGTTTGACGAAGATATATTTTTAACATATTTCTAAACATAATAGTTTTAATAACTCATTTCTAATAGCTGATTTATTTTATCTTTGCCATGATGACAGTAAATAATATTTGACCTGATATTTTTTAAGATATTAGTATTCAGCTTAAAGTGACATTTAAAGGCTTAACTAGGTTAATTAGGCAAGTCATTGTATAACAGTGGTTTGTTCTATAGACAATCTAAAACAACTGCTTAAAGGGGCTAATAATATTGACCTTAAAATGCCTTTAAATAAAATAAAACCTAGCTGAAATTAAACAAATAAGACTTTCTTCAGAAGAAAAAATATTATAGGAAATACCGTGAAAATTCCTTGCTCCATCATTTGGGAAATATTCGTGAAAAAATCCACAGGAGGGCACTAATTATGACTTTAATGTTTTTAAAAGTATGAAAGAGAACTTGTGCTGTTGTGTGTATGCCCTCAGTTTCGGAGACAGAACAGAACACACACACGTACAGTAAAGCAATGTTTTAGACTAGACTTGCAAAATGTGTCAAAATGTAGCATGTAAATGTAAAAAAATAAATGACAAAAAGTCAAATTTTCTGTTGATTTAACTTATTTTAATAAGTTAATCAGGTTTTAACAAATTTTTTTCTGCAAGTCATGCAAAGTTTAACTTAGTTTTTTTTTTTTTTTTTAAGTGAACACTGTAAAAAATGCTAGATCCCACACAATCGATTTGTGTTGGGTAGGGTTGGGCCGATAGACGATGCCATCGTCCACCGCCGATGGCTGATAAACTTCACGATGCTGAGCCGGCATTGCGATCCATCGCCCCGCCCCATTTATATTGATATATAACTCATTATTTGCATGTCATCTTAATAGCAAAAGCGGTCTTTCCATGAGCTGTGTTAAATTTTACATATAGCTGCCGCTCGCACAGCTGACAGCATCGTGAGGATTAAATGAAGGATTATACAGTACCTCTCGCGCTTAAAATATGTAGATTCAGTGACAAACGCTGTTACCTACAAACCCCGTCCCACAGACTTTACAGTGAATGGCTTTAGTTATTTTCATAGCAGACTTGAGGCCACTGGAAATCTTTTATCCACTCTTGGAAAAGTCTAAATGGTGGATGAACATTCAGCACATGATCACTAATAAGATGTGCCATTATTAGTAACTTTAGTGGTTTCTAACACAAAATCTGTCAGTGTTATTTTCATTTCTCATCTTCAGCGCTTCACATTTCTGCAGTTGTAGCTCCTGCAGACATGTCATCTGAAGGCAGAAGGCATTGACTGAGTGATTGACAGCTGATATTAACCAATTCATTTTCGTTCAGTTCTAGAGCAGTGGGCCAATAAGAAGAGCACAAAGGCAGGCTTTTTTTACTTCAGCAAGTTTTCTACTTCAGCAACTGTTTTAATCTGTTCCTGAGCGCTGCGTTTGGCGATTTTAAGTGCAAAGATGCATTCTGCAAAAATGTCTCCTAAATTTGCGCATGCGGTGAGGATTTTGAAATGAAAACAGGTCGCACGGCAACAATTTATGCACTAGCACACATGCTTCCAAATATATTTTTAGGTCGCATGAAATTTCGGGTGCATATGCGACCAAACTGGTCGAGCCCTAGCATCTTAACTTGTTATTACTTCCTCATAATAATAATAATAAAATAAGTTATCATCAATCACAATACAAATTACAGTGAACTCCAAACAAACTCTCGTCTCCTCCACCAGCTGTGGGAAAAAGCCATTATAACGGCACAGATCACTCTGCCTATTCATGCCAGAGTCCCGCGGAAAAAAAAAGTGATTGACAGGTGATAATTTGTGTGTAGCTTTATTTATTTATGGTTTGGTTATGGGTAAAGTTAAAACCATGTGGGTTAGGTAGTGAAAGCAGTAGGCTACAATTAATTAATTCGTTATGAATTTATTGATATTTAACAACAACGAGCACCCACCCCCACCCTCGACGACGATGCCATCGTCCATTAAGATGTTTCATATTAGACATCGTATGATGCCAAATAGGTCAACATCACCCAAACCTAGTGTTGGGACAACATACAGGATCTAAGTTAGATTATTAGTTTTTACTAATTTAAGTGGATTGAAGATAAAACAATCAAGTTGTCACAAAAAAAAAAGAATTGTGTTGTTTCAGCTGATTTTAAAAAAGGTTACTGATTTGAGTCCTTGCTGGGCCAGTTGACATTTCTGTGTGGAGTTTGCATGTTCTCCCAGTGTTGGTGTGGGTTTCCTTAGGGTGCTCCAGTTTCCCCCACACTCCAAACACATGCTCTATAGGGGAATTGAATAAGCTAAATTGGCCGTAGTGTAAGAGTGTGTGTGTAAATTTGAGTGTATGGGTGTTTGTCAGTACTGGGTGGCGGCTGCAAGGGCATCTGCTGCGTAAAACATATGTTGGAATAGTTGGCGGTTCATTCCGCTGTGGCGCCCCTTAGTTACCCCGGGACTACGTTGAAGGAAAATGAACAAATTAATATTATATTACCAACATACTTATGCTTTTTTTTCTAATTGAGCAGCTCTGCTTTCTGATGCTAATCCTCCATCATCATTTACAGTCTGATTCATCGACAGACCAATTAATGGAAGGACGAAGCGTCTGTCTGGTTATTTATAGACTGAATGCCACTCTCTACTCACAGAAGTAAGAAAAAAAAAATCACCCGTGGCCGGTCACCATGGAGATACAGGCGATAGTTGGCAAAAGTGCTGATGATCAGGATTGACAGGAATGTATGGAGGAAGAATGAGGGATCAATTCTAGTGTTAATCAAACAAACACAGACTCTTAATGAAGGAAGAGCACGAGCCACATCACAGAGACATGGAAACCACACTTCACTGCTTAGCAACCTGGTGACAGCTACTCCTTAGCAGCCACATAGCAGCATCCTGGCAACCGTTACATCACCCTGGATCATGGTGGTGAGTTTTACCACTTAAGAGCATAGATTCACCAAGAGGCGACACTCTAGTGGGATTTGGGAAACAGCCACTAGATGGCGCAGCGGCCATTTTAGAATGAAAATTCCAATAGAACGACAGCATATTATAAGTCTGTATAATAAACTATTAAAAGTGCTGATGATTGTGATAGTAAGTGGTGTATTGTCGTCTTTCAGGTTGTATTTCAGCTTTAATGCACTTTTTAAATAAATAAATAAATAAGAAACAAAGCAGCTGCTCGCCATCGCAACAGCAATAAGATCCAATGGGCAGCCGATCGCTTTCACTACAAAATGGCGGAATCCGGGGCTGTTGCTGGGCGCTGCTGTTGCAATGGAGCGTTCTATTGAGTGTCGCCTCTTGGTCATTCTAAGCTCTTTGGTTTTACCAAAGACTCTAGAATACACAAGACATGTCACTCGTTTATTTTTGAATGGGGAAAAGTGTAACAGTCGATATGGTGAATAAAGCCCCGCCTACTAGTACAGGAGCCAATCATCGATCGCTATATGGTGAATAAAGCCCTGCCTTCTAGTACAGGAGCCAATCATTGATCACTATATGGTGAATAAAGCCCTGCCTTCTAGTACAGGAGCCAATCATTGATTGCTACATACTGATGATACTGCGGGGGAGGGGCTCAGACCAGATGTGAGTTTCTGCAGATTTTGGGTGATTTGGATGTTTAGACATGAAACTAAAGACACAGTCGTTGTTTAATTGTATTGATGATTCCTAATATGAAATTTAATCGTAAGCTTGACAAGCAGTTTTGGAGAATTTGATGTTTCTCCATTCAGACAGAATGCCCAAGCATACTGCTTGAGAGGCGTTTCAAAGATGGGCGCTGAGTGAAATTACTTGCCTTAAAGAGACTTTGGTTTTACACAAGCGAACAGCACTTAATCTAGTGTGTTACTGTTACTTTTTTGTTATTTCAGCCCTCACAAAAAAGTTTGTGGACAAAATCGATACATAATTGATTTAAATATTCATTCATTCATTTTCTTTTCAGCTTAGTCCTTTTATCATCAGGGGTCGCTACAGCGGAATAACCTGCCAACTTATCCAGCATATGTTTTACACAGCGGATGCCCTTCCAGCTGCAACCCAGTACTGGGCAACACCCATACACTCTTGCATTTACACACACAACGGACAATTTAGCTTATTCAATTCCCCTATAGTGCATGTGATTGGACTGTGGGGGAAACCGGAGCACCCGGAGCAAACCCACGCCAACAAGTGGAGAACATGCAAACTCTACACAGAAATGACAACTGTCCTAGCCCTGACTCAAACCAGCAACCTTCTTGCTGTGAGGCGATCGGGATACCCACTGCTCCACCATGATGCCTGTTTTAAATATAGTTAAGGGCAAATTATTCGCCTATACATGTAAAAATGTAATTAAGTGATTTTGAACAGAGCAAGGAATTTTTCACAGTATTTCCTATTATTATTTTTTTTCTGGAAAAAATGTCTCATTTCTTTTTGTTTGGCTGGAATAAAAAAAAAATTAAAGAATGAAAAAACCTAATTACCTTAGTCAAGTTTTTTAATTGCCTTTAAGCTGAATACTAGTGTCTTCCAAAATAAACATTAACATATGTACATCATCATTAGCACTTGAGGAAGTTTTTAAAGACTTACAATTTTATAGAAGGCAATAACTTTGTCTTCAGCTGTATTTTTGTTTATATATATATATATATATATATAAAAATATATATATTTCAAATTAATGTTCTGTAAAAATTTGTATTATAACATACTTGAAGATAAATAATATAAATTCTAACCTTAATTATAGTAAATATTGTCTTTGTATAAAAAATCATGTCTAAAGTATAATAATAATGATCTTATTTAATGTCATCTGATTAAAATCTTATTTTTATGTCAGCTACTTTAAAACAAAATATAGTTTTTCATTTGTAAAAATAAACTGTTCAAAGTAAATTGGCTCCCAGTTACATTCAGAATAGGTTTTAAAGTATTATTACTTGTCTACAAATCACTAAATGGCCTCAATTCATTACAGATATGCTCACTGAATACAAACCTAACAGATCACTTTAGGATCACGTGTTTATTTAAAGCAGGGTGAATCCGCCTTCAGCTACAGCGCCCCCTGCTGCTGAAATCAGCTTCCTGAAATGATCAGATGTGCTCCAACATGAGGCACATTCAAATCAAGACTGAAAACACATCTGTTCAGCTGTGCCTTTACTGAATGAGCACTGTGCTACGTTCGACTGATTGCACTGTTATGTCTTTCTTTTCTTTTTCATTACTTTATAACCGATTTTAACACATTTTAATTAGTTTTTATCTGTTTTTAATCACTTGTATTATCTGTTTTTATTTTCTTATACTTGTCTCTTTTATTCCTGTTTATGTAAAGCTCTTTGAATTGCCACTGTGTAAGAAATGAGCTATATAAATAAACTTGCCTTGCCAAAGTAAAACATTTTCTAATGAATTATTTGTTATTTGGTCATTTTAAACTGAAAAAAAAAACACATTCAAATTGTAAAAAATCGCAACTTCATATGGATGGTTTGAAACTCTCCTTGCTTGCTCATTTTTAATTAATTATTTGTCATATTTACTGGATATCTATATTAAAACAAATGTATTTTTTTAAACATTTTCCAAGTGTAGTTTAACTATACTGCCTGTATATGTACCAAGAAAATGTAAAATTAAAATCTAAATATATATACTCATGATTTAAAAATATTACAAGTCACAAAGCACAAATAAATACTTTAAAAAACAAAACAAAATGCAATTAAACCCAAAAATGTATCATATATAGTCAATGATTTAGTATAGAAACATATTCATTCATTCAATTTCCTTCGGCTTAGTCCGTTTATTAATCAGGGGTCACCACAGCGAAATGAACCGCCAACTTATCCAGCATGTTTTACCAACCCAGGTTCATTCTAAAAACATACCTCTGTATATGTTTCTGGAGGCTGCGAAATATGTCCTAGGAGGTACGTATTTTTGTAGGTTTTGTTTTCGTGAATTCACGAGAGGCCACTGTGTACGCTTTTTCATATCTTAAATTTCTCTCGCGAGTGCCGTTCGCGCCTGCTGTTCTCCCGTAAACCCACTAGAGGCCGCCATTGACTGACTGTTTGACTGACTGACTCGAAAGTAGGCGCGAAAAAGGAATGGCGTCATACCTCCCCGTTGCATTTGTTTAAAAAACGAAATGGAGCCATATGTACCTCTGACTACATAATTCACGGTCTCCAGAAATGTATATAGGACTATGTTTTCCGAATGAGCCTGTGTTGTGTTTTACACAGTGGATGCCCATCCAGTCGCAACCCAGTACTGGAAAACATCCATACACACTCATTCACACACACACTCATACACTACGGCCAATTTAGCTAATTTAATTCCTCTATAGCGCATGTGTTTGGAGTGTGGGGGAAACCGGAGCACCCTGAGGAAACCCACGCCAACATGGGGAGAACATGCAAACTCCACACAGAAATGACAACTGACCCAGCTGGGACTCAACCCAGCGACCTTCTTGCTGTGAGGTGACAGTGCTAACCACTGAGCCACTGTGTCCCCTTGTATGGAAACATATGGGTAACAAAATTCAATTTGAAATGTATTATAGTATGCAAAATGCCAATACATGTACAGTCTAGTAAAACACTGAATATACTGGATTTCAGATGTAATAAACAGTGATATAAGCAATATTGTTCCGCTTAAACGTTCATAATGCTGCACAGTAATCCAAAAAATATCCTATTTGTCTTCATATTCTGTTACAAATATATATAAAAAAACAACCTTCGTATACATTTTCAAACCCACAAAATCCCCTGCCAATAACACATTTTGTTTTCACAAACCAGTCGATTCTCAGTGGACAGAATAAAGCCTTGTCCTCCATTCTTCTTACATCAGAATAAACGGAAGTTAACTGGTCTGTGAAAGGCATTTGATGTGGACTTCAGTCCTGTTTCAGTCTGAATGTTGTCTTTTATTTAGATTAAAAATCTCTTCTAACTTTCTTTATTTATAATCAATACATTTTCAGTTTTTCACAGTGATAACAATAGTCCTGTTTTGAATCTGCCCTTATAGACAAATTACCGGTTTGTAAACATTCAGGATGTGCGCGCAGCAAGGTTGCAGAAAAAAACGGGAGCGCTAGCATTTACACTGAGGGAATGACATCCAATGCGGTACAGAGTTTGCTGTTGTATTAGAGATAAGTTATATTGATTACATATTATATATATTATTTACATAATGCTTTCAGCGTATTAAAACAACTTGTCACCCAGTAATAAGCCCAGTTATACGGCAAAATTAACGTTAAAGTGAGCGTAGTTCGTCTGACAGGTCCATTTGCGATAGCACCCTCCAAATGGATATTGGATAAGATGAAACGGCCAAGCATCCAGCCCGAAATATACTATCTCATTGAAACTCCAAATGTTTTTACAAGAGAGAAGTTAAAGGCCTACAAGTCTTTGAATGCCTAAAATTTTGTTCTGTGTGGTCATGTGCAAGAAATAATGTTCCCTGATTACCAGATTCAAAACTTTGTAGTGCTAAAAGCTGAGGTTCTATCTAGCCCAAGACAAGAACAGAAGACGGAGCTATACAAGGCCTGGGTAATCATTAACAAGCAAAGCAACTGTATTCTGACAGCGAACTGCATTTGTACGGCAGGGTATGTGAACTTACACTTTTACATTTCATTCTTGGCATTCAGTGTCCGCTAGAGATGCGCGGATCAGCTGAAATGTTACCCGAATCCGCTCCTTCATACTAATCATCCACCCACCACCCACCCACACATATTATTTTATCTGATATATATATATATCCCCACCCGATCGACACTTTAATAATTCTAATTCTTTGTTTTAAGCATGATGATAGGTCACTGTGGATCGCTTGTTATTAACAGCAGATTCAGCTTTTACATATACAGGAAAAAGAGAACAAAAACGGTGCCACTTCAACCTAAACAGCAGCTATGTTATGTGTACTTGGCCTTTTTCTTTGCACTTTGCAAAAACAGAAGAGCATCTACTTTGCCTGGATTCAGGCGATTCCGCCTCGCCTCCAAAACATGGCCAGCTGCACTAAATGAGTGTTCGCTCGCACAGCTTGTTGCAGGAATGCACACGCTTCTCCTTGCGCGGTGCTGCAGTGGTGTAAATAAGCAATCTTGTTTCTCCCAGAATGACAGCAGATTTTCCTCTGATGACTCCTCTAACTGAAAGTTTGCACAGTACTCTTGCACTTCATCCATTATTTTGGGTATCTCATCTTCACATTCTGTTAAGTCCACTCTCTGCTTTTTTGCTGGTCAACTGCTATGTCCTGCTACAACCACCCGCTACCCACCCGCAATTAATCAAAATTTATTATTTTTTTATTACCCGACCGACCCGCGGATTATCCGCGGCACCCGCGGATATAACTGCTATCCACGCATCACTAGTGTTCGCAGTTTAATTCACCATATTTAATTGTTTTTGCTAGAGACGAGCATTTTTAATTAGGTCCTCACTCCATTCAGCTCTTATGATGGCTGTTAGCCAAAGATGTCTGCGGTTGGCATTTTGGCATCCTACCGCACAACACGACATGTTTGCTACTGCAACCAGTCTTTTTTTTGCAACTGGTATGCGCGGTTAAACCTGTGTGACGTCATGTGTGATGTAGGTTGAAAATTCCCCTATAGGCGTTTGTAGCTTCGCCTACTTTTTGGGCAGTTTAAACTGCCTAAAATGGACAGTTTCAGAGTGTTATTAAACATTAATTGTAGAGTTGTGATGAGACACTTACTCGACGAGACTCGAGATTGGGTTCACGAGATGAGATTTTTACACTTTTTAAGAAATCTTCAATGATGAAATATATGAATAGAAAATCACAAAAAAAGCTCAAAATGCAAAACAATTTAGGTGCTTTTTTAAATCAACTTATAATTAATATTTATTTTTATTTAAATGTATTCTATTCCATAAAGAACATGCAAACACTGCAAAATATTTAGCTATAAACTGGCTTCTCCCCTGTACAATTTCACAAGAGAAACCAAACTCCTTTCCAAAAAATTAAACTTGTCCCCTTGACAAACTCTGAGCGTCTGGATGCGAGTATGAAGTGAGCATTAATAGGAAAGAATTGTTGTAATGGAGTTTGATACATGCACGCCGAATGAAAAAACTTCTGAGTTTTTTTTTTTTTCGGACAGCATAAACTTGTGTTCGGTGATTAGTGTTAAACAGCCGTGCGTGCGTGCGTGTGCGCGTGTGTGGCTTATCCTGTCGCAAAATGCAGCTAAACGTCCTACACAATGGTAATAGTTTGATTCCAGTGTTTACATGTCTGTACTGCACTTCAATAATGCCACTACAATTGGAATACTCCACAAGTCTTAATTGCATTCAGTGTTTCCTCTAGGATTTATTCCAGCTGTGGTGGCAGGCCTTTTACACAGATCTTCCAACTACCTATGCGCAAGTAGTTGGCTATTTACGAAATGTCACATTTGTTTTACATTATCATTTCATTATCTGGTCATGAGTATGTCTCTAACATTTCTTAGATTTGCTAGGAATATTTATGAATGGCTTCAGTAGACCTACAGAACAGCATTGATGCATCCTGAAGTAAAGTGAAACAGCCATAAAATCCAGCTAGATAAAACAAAATTGTATGCATAACCATATCTTTATCTATAAAAAAAGTATAAATATGGAAACTGTTCTTAAAGTGAGTTTCGTCATGTTACCTATTATAACTGAAAGCTACGTCATGGTTGTGCAGCCCCGTCAGGTGCTCCTGTCAGTCAGTCAGCATGTATAATCTTAATGGGTTATAATCTTATAACAAATAACGCACTGCACTACCATGATTACAGAAAGGTTTGCTCAATTATAATTCACTTACCTTTTAATACGTTTGGCCTGACTATAACCCTCTTGCTCCAAAATAACATCACAACTCACAAGACAACTTTTCGTCTCTACAAGAAATCGTAGCCCGAGATCACGTCACACCCCTAACTATTTGTCTGGCATTTTAAGCTGAAACTTTACTACACACTCTAGAGACATCAGAGACTTATTTTAAACCTTGTAAAAATAGGCATAATAGCTCTCCTTTAAGACTGTGTGTGTGTGTGTGTGTGTGTGTGTGTGTGTGTGTGTGTGTGTGTGTGTGTGTGTGTTTTGTTTAACAGGCTTCATTGGTGTGATGAAAATGGTACAGTCTGCTCTCACACTGATGTCACTCTGTTAAATCTTCTCCATTTAATCTTCACAGCTCGACCTGACCTTTTGTCTTAAGCGCGTTATGTTATCAGGCTTTTATATTCCATATGAATGTATAAAATCACCTTCGGTCGCAGAAATAATTCAGCTCAACTTGAAGGCGAGATCCATTTTTTATTAGATTCATTCGGAGATGTCAAACTATTCCACCTTTCCCTTTTCACATTAGGCTTTTAGTGCTCTTATTGAAAGTGAATGTACTGAGGAAGGTGACAGTTTACAGCCAATCAGAACACACTGCTTTGCGAAGCTAACCAATGAAAGGTCATTGTGGGCGGAGCCACCTGGAGCGATGACATATAAATAGAAGGCAGAAATATTAATGTGAAAGAAATTAAGCATTATTTTGGATAATACACTATTTATGTTGTGGTAGTAGTAGTAGAACAACAAGAATTAGAAGAAGAAAATCTAGAAGTAGTAGTAGTCATTATAGTAGTGGTTAGAGGTGTAATCAAGCCATAAAAGTTAGACCCGATAGGGCCCGAACCCGACAGAATTCAGCCCAAGCCCGAAAATACATTTTGATTTGCAGCTTTTTAAAAGCCCGAACCCGTTTACAGCCCAACATTATTCAAATGTGCACACGCACACAGCTCTTTTGCCTTTTTTTGATTTGCTTATCTTAGTTTTGCCTGTTTATTTTGCATTTGCTTATGCTTGTTTTGTGTCTATTTTATTTTCTGTCTTTCCTTCTACTTGTTTAACCATTCAAAGCTTCAATTACCCTAAAATAATGTTGTTTGCAATATTAGTTTTATGCTTGTGATGCTCTGTGAGCTGCATTTAATGAAGGAAAATTGCTATACAGTTCACATATATTATTATTATTATTATTATTATTATTATTATTATTATTATTATTATTA
>CAIGQZ010000379.1:28876973-28887599 GCA_903798205.1 Danio tinwini
TATTATTATTATTATTATTATTATTATTATTATTATTATTATTATTAACAATACATTATCTAATTGATTTTTCAGCTTCTGAATAACCAACATGGATCAATCAAACAAGCATCCGTCATAACTCTACGAAGGTAAGAGTGATTTAGTACCTATTGATTAATAAGCAGTGATCAATCCAGTGAGTCTATAAGGGATACAGCTGTGGATACTCATATGAATATAACATTATTTTTGTGACACTGTACAATAATAATTCATATTTTACATTACTGTGATGTTAGGTTAAGGGGTAGACGTTAATAAGATATTATTGAATGGATAGTTTAATAAATAATATGAATATTACTTTGTATAACTGCTTTTATTACATTTAATGTGATGGTTGGCGTATACAATAATAAAATACAATAAATGCGTAATTTAATAAATATTATAAATAATTCTTGTTAACTTCCGGCCTTTCCCATTACTGGGTTGCAGCTGGAAGGGCATCCGCTGTGTAAAACATATGCTGGAATAGTTGGCGGTTCATTCCGCTGTGGTGACCACTGATGAATAAGGGACTAAGCCGAAGAAAAATGAATAAACGAATGAAGCTGTATCCCTTTTAGCAACAACTGTACACTGACATCATCAATGATGACATGATATCCTGAAATAACTTGTCACTGGTCATTTGTTCATCTGTATATATATATATATATGTGTGTGTGTGTGTGTGTGTGTGTGTGTGTGCATGCGTTTGAGCCCTTAACACAGTTAACTTTAATAAAATCACTGTTGGACTGTAATGGAAACAGAGCTATTAATCAGAAACACACAAAGAGAGATGGAGAAACACTGGGTCTGCAGGTCACAAACAGATTGATTTACCATTTACAGAAATGCATGAGTCCACAGAGAGACTGAATGAAAGAGTCACGCTGACCTTCTGCTTCTGGGTGAAGTTATTCACCGCTGATCTTACACCGGACATTGTGGAGCAAACAACACAGCACTAAAGTTAATTCATGTTTCCGTCCACATATTTTTGGAGTATCACATAAAGAAATGCTTAAAGTGCGCGTGAAATCCAAACTAACCATGTTGATTTAGTTAGATTGCATTGCTAGTTTTGTGGTGAATATTTAATCTGTGCATGCCATTAAGAACAAAAAAAGGTTTGCCCTTGTAATCTAAAATTGATTGCACTTACAGCCCGTTTCCACTGAGTGGTACGGTACGGGTCGGTACGCTTTTATGCCCTTTTCCACTGTCAAATGTACCAAAAAGCGAACCGTACAGTACCACTTTTAAAGGGTACCTAGCACAACAAAAGTGTACCAAAAGACAGAGCTAGACGCGCAACTGAACACCATTGGTTTACAGAGAAATGTCACTAGCGCGTGCACAAGCAAGGAGAATGACAACAAAAGAAGCGGCATTTTTAAATACACCGCTGAGACATTACACCATAATTATATATGAAGAGTTCAGATGCAAAACCCTCTAAATCCATCAGACCTCTTTTCTTGTAAATAAGCTTTTTCTTTCAGGCTCCTGTGATTAGATTCAGAAAGTTTAATTTTATAGGTAATGATAATGTTATTAGCTAGTAAATAAAATATATATATTTTCAAAAATGTCGCTTTAGATAATTCTTTGGTTTTTAACAAGGTAGATTTTCTTTTGTGTCAAAACCAATGACTGTATAAAATATGGATGTCGCGACAGCGCCATTTTCTATTAAACAATGTGAAGGAAAAAACGCCTCGTGATGGGCACAAACTGTCGCAAAAGACTGCTGAAATTGGAGCCTGGGCATGCGCAGAATGACTGATGGAGCCAGAGGAGGAGCTGCGGAATCGAACTTCCAACCAAACGCTTGTACATCAAATCAAACACGCCCCCCGAACTTCTCACTTGACCGGTGTCTGCACTATAACAAAGGTTTTATGGTTTTTATGGCATGTAAAATGAGTTTCATTGTAATCTTAGGGCTTCTATACTTATTGATAGCTGCATCTTGTGTCTGCTGTCTGTGAGGAGAAGGTGGAGTTAGACACGTTTTCTTAACAATGACTGTAGTTTCTATCTCATCTTCTCAGCCAATCAACGTGGAGAATGACTCTCTCACACAAGTTAACATTCCTGCTGTGCGCGGCCGTGCAAGTTTACCCTTGATGTTTTAATTTTTCCCCATTCAAATGCATCATGCGGACGTGTTTATCCAAAGTTAATCTCATCAAAACAAAGCCATGAGATCGGCTCATTACAGATCCTATGAATGGGCTCATGCACACCTCAGACTAGTGTGTTAAAAAATCCGGAGGGAGCACTGCTTTTAAGCCAACCAGCACTATGTTGCGCTCCATGTAGCCATCCAGTTTGTACCGCAAAATGAATCCCCCAACATCTGGCAACACACGCAGGTATTCAATGACAGTGACTCAGAGGTGGAGTTTGAACCTTCCCACTAAGGTACGCCTATTTAATTTATTTTTTTTACGTATTGTGGTAATTTGCACGTTGTTTCAAAACGCTATTTGTCTAGATAACAGCTGTATACTCTCTGTTTGACTCATGTACGATAATTTTCCTCCAAATACGATAATTTTGAGGTTCTGGTACGACACTTTCACATTTCCAATATGGCAACACTGCTAATGTACACTTTGCGTTTACATAGGAGCCTGCGTTTGCTGTTTTATCAACACAAATGGTTGTAATAACGTTAACAAAGGTGAGGTTTTATACAACGAAGATTTAATTGCACCAGCTCCGTGCCGCAGCGCACATTACTCGTGGGCCGATCCGGCTCGGATGCCGCAGTGTCAGCTCGCTAACGGCCGCCGCATCTGGCCCGATTCACTCGAGTAGGTACAGCAGATGGAGTCGGGCAGAGGGGTAAGTCTCCGGCAGGCGAGAGTCTAACTAGCCCGAGTGTATTTTGCTATCTGGGTGGTTAGGCGTGTATCAGCAAACTGATAAAGCCCTAACCTAAGCGAATAAACAGTGTTCCACCAGATCCTGTATGTCAGAAACTATAGTTTACTGCTGAGCAACTCATTTTATCATGGTAAAATATCACAGAAATCGAATAATAACACTTCAGTCTCCTGCCGAAGCTCCGATGTCTGCTTTGAGAAAACTGTCAATCACAGCTGTCAATCACGATGCTCAACTCAACTTACTGCTCAAAACATACTCTTTACAAAATTAAAGATCTGCACCTATATCAGCTGATAACCAGTGCCTTAACTGACCAGAACCATCATTTGGGACATTTTATTGCAAGTGTAATACATTTTTTTATTTGGTCTTAAGTCTCCTTCATTAACACTGAGGAGGCGGGCTTTATGACTATGACCTTCACTCAAAAGCTGGCTTGTGGCACACTTGGTCAAAACCAGTTAAATCCACTTTTTTTGCAAAAACCTCTAAATCCACCTACTGGGACAAGACGAAAAGATGAAATTAAAAACTATTTTACTAAACATAAACCACATTACACAAACCACCTAAAATTAAAAACACAAATCTGTCAAGTAAGTGGTGGTTCTTTCCGCTGTGATAAACCAGGGAAAAAGCAGAAGAAAAATGAATGAATGAAATCTGTTGTGAATTAATCAATAACATTAAAATAAACATAAATTAAATCTTAACAATCTGTTGTCATTTTGGATATTTGGGATTTAGATGTAATGTAAGTAGAGCAATGTAAACATTGCAAACATTGTAAGCTAAGCTTGGTAGATTCAAATAATGTGGTGTAAAAACATTGTGAAACATCAATATCTGTGCATTGTCCATTAATATAAATAGCTTATAAGAAGTATATGAAGTAATACAAATAATGTAGAGTTTTATACATTATATTTATCTTTTATAAAATAGCTTAAATTAGCAAATAAAACACAAGTTAGGCCTACTGGACAAAAAGGGGATGCCTCTCAGACAATTTTAGAACCTGCCATTTATTCATTCTCACCATACTTAAGGTCTTGGTCTCTTGTTTATTCTCAGAGCATCCACGTGGGATAAAAGAACGGCATCTTAACTCTGTCTTTCGTGAAATGCAATTGCCGTTTAATGTATAGTAAATTGGACTCATTCAAAGTAGCGTCACTGTGCAAAAGCACGTTATGAATGCATGTTACACTTCCGACAGTACAGTGTGTTTTCTTTTGCTTATAATGCACAGAATTTTAAGGTAAGGGGCGTTTTCATTTGCCATTTACTGACAGTCAGGCAGCCTCATCCAGTTCATCAAACTTCGTCTTTTATAATCGAATTTAGAAGCGTAATAAAACAGTCTCCTCATAAAAGCCGGCATATCAGCGCGCCGTTACATTGAAAACATATTATTAGATTCAAGCCTTCTGATTGGTTCTCGAGACATAGTGGCTTTTGCTGTCAAAGGCAAGTGCCGTTTAGTGGGTTTTGCCAACAAACTGTTATTTCTGAATGTGCTGATGCTGCGATTTGGATGATTTGAAGCAAATCTATTTGTTGATGGTGTATTACGTGTCTAAAGCATTCACTCAATGTCATTAGCTCATTTTTGTCGGAAGTGGCGTTTATCGGCTTTTGCATCTGAACTTTTCATATACATATAATAATGAGCCATGGTCAACGTGACCTTAAACAAATCTTGTTGTCATCTTTATGAACAGCCACAAAGCCAAGAAGAAGAGCAGAATCTGCCGTGTTTCTTTTTGTTGTTTACGTGGCCGTCTAAAAACGTGAGTGGTTTCACTTTCTCTAGTGAGCTCTGATCGTGATCGCTTGCTGCACTTCTATATTTGAAATAATGAACTTCTTGAGCTGATGATAATAATGTGCTGGTGGTTATTAAAGTGCTTCTCACATCCTTTCAGTAACGGAGAAACTCCAGAGTGACGTGCGAAAACACAAAGGAGAAGCCCTAAAACAAAGGAGCTAATGATTCTTTCAGCAACCTAAAACAGTAGGTGATTGTCTTCAGAAACATGTTGTGCTGTGCTGGTTGAAAGTCTCTTCACAGTCCACTGTTTTTATTCTAGCTGAAATAAAGCAAATAAGAAAAAATATTACCAGACATACTGTGAAAATTTCCCTGCTCTGTTAAACATCATTTGGGAAATATTAAAAAAAGAAAAAAAATCAAAGTGGGGCTAATAATTCTGACTTCAACTGTATTTGTGTATTGCTGTACGTCCTGTGTGTATTCAGCAATGTGTAAGCGTTTGGACATGCACAGGCGCATAATTAACGCGTTCTGCGCTGGACTTTAGAGCAGCTTTTAGTTGGTCAATGGTGAGGTCTATTTCAGTTGTCTCAAAATAGCAACGTGCCAACAATGTGCCTTAACACACCTCCTTTATAGACCAGCACACCTATGAGTCCACAAAGTGGAGCAAATGGATTTGCTATTTAAACAGTGTGGCGCAAAACGTGAAAATTAGGGTGTGTGTGTGTGTGTGTGTGTGTGTGTGTGTGTGTGTGTGTGTAAGAAAATGTGCATAAACAAAACGTATGCGCACAACTGAGTAGGACAAACTTTTTTTTGTCTGATAAGAAAAATGCATTACAGGGAGTGCAGAATTATTAGGCAAACGAGTATTTTGAGCACATCATCCTCTTTATGCAGGTTGTCTTACTCCAAGCTGTATAGGCTCGAAAGCCTACTACCAATTAGGCATATTAGGTGATGTGCATCTCTGTAATGAGAAGGGGTGTGGTCTAATGACATCAACACCCTATATCAGGTGTGCATAATTATTAGGCAACTTCCTTTCCTTTGGCAAAATGGGTCAAAAGAAGGACTTGACAGGCTCCGAAAAGTCAAAAATAGTGAGATATCTTGCAGAGGGATGCAGCACTCTTAAAACTGCCAAGCTTCTGAAGCGTGATCATCCAACAATCAAGTGTTTCATTCAAAATAGTCAACAGGGTCGCAAGAAGCGTGTTGAAAAACCAAGGTGCAAAATAACTGCCCATGAACTGAGAAAAGTCAAGCGTGCAGCTGCCAAGATGCCACTTGCCACCAGTTTTGCCATATTTCAGAGCTGCAACATCACTAGAGTGCCCAAAAGCACAAGGTGTGCAATACTCAGAGACATGGCCAAGGTAAGAAAGGCTGAAAAACGACCACCACTGAACAAGACACACAAGCTGAAACGTCAAGACTGGGCCAAGAAAGATCTCAAGACTGATTTTTCTAAGGTTTTATGGACAGTATCCATGGATGGCAGGCTTTTGAGTGTCCTTGCAAAGAAAGGTGGCTATATTGGTCACTAATTTGTTTTTGTTTTTGTTTTGAATGTCAGAAATGTATATTTGTGAATGTTGGGATGTTATATTGGTTTCACTGGTGAAAGTAAATCATTGAAATGGGTATATATTTGTTTTTTTTGTTAAGTTGCCTAATAATTATGCACAGTAATAGTCACCTGCACACACAGATATCCTCCTAAAATAGCTCAAACTAAAAACAAACTAAAAACTACTTCCAAAAATATTCAGCTTTGATATTAAAGAGTTTTTTGAGTTCATTGAGAACATGGTTGTTGTTCAATAGTAAAATTAATCCTCAAAAATACAACTTGCCTGATAATTCTGCACTCCTTGTAAAGCTATGATTAAAAAGCATTTTCTCAATAAATTCCAGCATTCACATCAGAACATTGATGTGATTTATTTTGAACAGATTCAATTCAATTCAATCAAGCCTTTATTTGTCACATACACTTTCATGTAGTGAAATTGGACCCCCCCCCCCCCCCCCGACATACACAAACATCACATTTTAGGGGCAGACAGGTCGAACAGAGGTAGTGTTTAGAAAGAGAAAACTGATACATGGGGAGAGAGAGATGAAAAAAAACTCCCTCTCACCTTGCTCTTGAATTAGGGCAGTGTGAGATCAGGGAGAAAAAAAAGCCCCAGCAGTTAAGCACATACACACATAGACATAACATTGCAACAGGGGATGGGAACAGGGGATGTGGATATCGTCTGGTGGGGGCGGGCAGTCATCTGGTCCTGCAGCCAGGGGTCGCTGGTCACAGACCCGCCTACCCACTCCAGTGAAAGCACACGAAGGCGTGGGATGAGGGCTAGGTAGTGATAGTCTATCTGTAGCTGTGTATGTGTGTGTGTGTGTGTAAGCCTGTAGAGTCCAACAGGTGTCCTTGACAGGGAGCAGGAATTTAGAGCGTCCCCTTTATCTTGCTATGCGGGAAGAGTTGTTTGTCTTCAGCCGAGGCCGTGTGGCAGGAAAAACACAGGAAAGCCGAAAGAGAAGAAAAGTTATTCTTCAGACTATGCAGCACCACTGATGCGATCCAAGACCAGCGACAAGATGATCCCAAGGTCTTCATAATCATGGACCAGGCCGTATCCTGAGCAGCTGCTGTGGTGGTCATGGTGTAGTGAGACTACGAGACTGATTCCTGTGATGCTCCAAGGACAGACAAGTCTTCGATGAGGTCCAGCTTCTGCGCCTAGACTGCAGCTCTGCACAAGACGTTTGGCCATAGGAGAAATGGTCGTGCCCAACTGAGCCTGGTTTCTCTGTTTTTTTATTTTTTATTTTTCACTTTCGCCAATTGGTGAAGTTTTTTCCTCGCCACTGACTTGCATGGTTCAGGATCTGTAGAGCTGCGCATCGATGGATTTGCTCTTCAGTGTTTGGACTCTCAGTAGTGATTATTAACCCACACTGAACTGAGCTAAACTGAACTGAACTTAAACACTGAAAACTGAACTGACACTGTTTCAATTCACTATAATCTTCTATGTAAAGCGCTTTGACACAATCTACATTGTAAAAGCGCTATACAAATAAAGATGAATTGAATTGAATTGAATTATTCAAATCTAGGTCAATATCTGCCAATTTCACAGATATTTAATGTCCGTCACTGGTCTCCAGGTCTGACCATATCTTGTTGCAAAGCCGCTAATTTTACCCCGATGTTTCCCAATTTAAAGTCTGGTTATTAGTGACCATCCTCATCACTATTTCAATCAAGCCGGCCTGCTTGGTGGGATTTTGAGCAGCACTGACCACTTTCATCAATCGTCGATACCCCAGGGCCCCGCATAAGCCCATCAGCAGAAACCCTGTTATCAAAGTTCCGAATAGGTAGATATCTTCAA
Source organism: Danio tinwini (assembly GCA_903798205.1). Taxonomy (NCBI): domain Eukaryota; kingdom Metazoa; phylum Chordata; class Actinopteri; order Cypriniformes; family Danionidae; genus Danio; species Danio tinwini. Next base: position 28,885,098 of record CAIGQZ010000379.1, read on the forward strand.
TATCCTCCAGGGACAGAGCAGCCAGGTATTCAGCTGCAAACGTCCCTGCAGGGCAAGTGGGCTCTCCCGAGTCCAAACTTCTCGTCGAGAAGATGGTGTCAATCGCATTCAGAGATCATGTGGTGATAAAAAATGTGTGTGATTGGACGACATTAATGGAGTTTGCAGCTCTTTGTAAAACATCTGAAATGTTGTTTTGCTGATTGTAAATCCCCTTAGCTAATGTCTGTCATCACAGTGCTTCAGTATTAATATTATTATTATATTATTATGACCTCTTGAGCTGTCTTGAGAATAACCCTTTAATGGCTGATGTGGATAAACTGTGAAGTAGTTTCTGGCATTGCACTGGTGGTTCATGATCGATGTGTTGTTAAATGTAATTTCCATACAGAAACAGCAGCATCCTGCACAAACAGAACAAATAGCACGTCATACCAAACACCAGCCCTCCCTGTGTGTCCTGAAGCGCATCAAGCCTGAGTCTTGTTTTAGATCTGAAAATACACCCACTGTTTAACATCTGCTCTGCTCTTAAACTCGTCGAGACAGACAGACACACACACACACACACACACACACACACACACTGTTCTTAAATGCATAAAGACACACACAAAACGCTATTCTTAAACTCATCAAGACATACAAACTATTCTTTAGGCATCAAGATACAAGCACACACACTGTTCTTAAACACATCAAGACACGCACACACATACACACACTGTTCTTAAACGCAAGACACACACATACACACACACTGTTCTTAAATGACAATCCCAGACACAAACACACACACACACACACACACACACACAGTTATTTAATGCATTGAGAAACGCACACACAAACACACACACACACACAGTTCCTAAATGCATCAAGACACACATACACAGTTCTTAAACGCACTGAGACACAGACACAAAAACACACACACACACACAGTTCTTAAACGCACTGAGACACAGACAGACAGACAGACAGACAGACACACACACACACACACACACACAAACACAAACACACACACACACACTGTACTTAAATACATCAAGACACACACACACACATTGTTCCTAAATGCATCAAGACACGCACACAGTTCTTAAACGATACAAACACACACACACACACACACACACACACACACACACACACACACACAGTTCCTAAATGCATCAAGACACACACACACCGTTCTTAAACGCACTGAGACACAGACACAAAAACACACACGCACACGCACACACTTAGTTCTTAAATGCATCTAGTCACATACACACAAACACAAGCAATACAAGGCTTACACACACACACTGATCAGTCATGATGATCAGTCCATTTTCAGCAAAGTGACTTGCTGTTTTGGTTTCCATGACGACACAGCTGTCAGTCAAGGGTGGACAGAGGCGACGGCTCTTTACCAGCACTGACAATGAAAGAAGCCGTTTCCATTAATGAATTACACTTTTAACCGGCGTGTAGACAGAAAAGAGAGACAGACGGACACTGAATAACACTGCTGCTGTAAAATGCTGGGCCTAAAAACACACTCTTGTGAACAAAATAGTAGCTGCGTGCGTGCGTGCGTGCGTGCGGGCGGGCGGGCGTGAATGATGATCACACTATTCTTAAGTTCGTCATCAGAGCTCGTTTACAAACACTCCCTATAAAGTAAAATCTGTCCGTGTGGCGACAGGATGGTGGAATTAACAGCACACATAATGAACGGATGTCCCGCGTTCAAAGGCCTTTACATCGCGCGTCATGATCGCATTGTGAACATTACAGCTAAAGAGGTGAACAGAGTCAGTGTGCACAGTGCACTATACATTAGCAAGACTGTATGAATGAACTGGTTTCCATCATTGAACAGTAATGCACATGTTTTGAGTACTGTCATTAGAGAGTTACCAAACACTACTGATATTGTTGTTGTGGATGAAGTATTGAAAAATACTCTGATTATGGAAGTAGGCTGCTGCTTTGACGCATACATGGATCTGTGCTTTTCAGAAAAAATGCTAAAATATCAACCATTAGTAAATGCTCTGAAATTGTGTGGCTTGACCCGTTGGCATGTTCGTGAGGTAAAGTTTCCTCTTCTCTCGGCTGTTAAATCGATACTTGTGGATCCAGACACAAGCGTGCCTGTGGTGTGAGTTTATTGTATTGTATTTATTCTATTACGGATTAACTGATAACCGCGTATTATGCGCATATAAACTGAGCCGCGGCTGTTTTTCCCGCGTCACTCAGGGGGCGCTTTCGTTTCTAATCGCAGCCCTTTCTGTTGAGCAGGTGAAGACAATGACCAATCATAGAGGTGTAAGAACTTGCCAGCGCTCAAAAAGCAAGCGGGATATTTACATGAGTTTATTTGTTATGAATGCTGGTGCTGTCTTCTGTGCATGTAATTTTAAGTTTTGTCTAAAACATTCACAAACTTTTTTTTTTGAGCAGGTAAAATTAAAGGTACAGTTTATATATATATAT
>CAIGQZ010000379.1:28896887-28916378 GCA_903798205.1 Danio tinwini
TAAAGGTGCTCTAGGGACAGACACTAGAGGCCATGGAGCAACCAACTCCCATGCGGAAGGTCGCTGGTTCGATACCAGTTTGGAACGAGTTGGGTGGTGTAGGACCGGCTGGGTTACATATGCAATGTCTATATCGCAGGAAAGTGTAATATAGGGCTGAACAATATATCATTCGAGCATCAATATCGCAATGTGTGTATCTGCAATAGTCACATTGCAGGATTTATAATATTTATTAAAGATTATTCTATTAATGACAATGTTATTTTACATTTTATTGATTAATTTCTGTACATAAATACTGCTAGACTCCCTCGGAAATTGCTTGTAATTTATTATCGTTTATGCAGACGCACTGCATAGAAAAAGACTTGATCATCCCAGTCGATCTAAATTAAAGAAATCTTTCCAAATAACCCCCCCCCCCCCCCCCCATTTATCCAATTTTAGCATTAATTACATTGAAACATAAATATACAGCTTACCTGATTCAGTGTGATGGCTGAGCCTGTTTCTGTGAGGACAACATGCTAATCTGTGGTTGGATTCCTGACAAGACTAACCATAAATCATCTTCCACTGTCAATAAGCCTGAGCCATAACCTACTAGCTTTTGATATACGTACATACAGAAAATGCTGCTTCGCAAAGCCAAGTTCGCAGAGCCCTGACAGTGTGGTTGAGTCAAACATTGAGTATGTTTGCGACTTTTGCTTTGTGGACACGCATATAAGACATATCAAGACTGTTTTTAGATGTTCTTGAGTCTCCCTAATGTCATTTGGAGATTCTTCATATTTCTTTATAGGATCTTTAAATATACATTGTGGTTACTGGTATGGCTCTTGCTTTGAGAAGAGATGTAGATTCGTCAGTGATGTACGATTTTGTTAAGAACGATATTGAGTGTAAGTTGAGTTGCGTAAATCATTTACATTTCATTATGTGAAGTTTTACAAACTAATATTAAGAGGAGCATGTGATATGATTGATCATGGCTGGGCTCTCATCTGTAATCCGTAATAATCCAATCGGATTGATCCAAGCCTACAATAAATAGACCGATTTCACCCTACTGCCTTATCTTTGTTTTAGAAGAATGCCCCCTTTCACCCCATCTCCCCCTTTTCTTCCTTTACCAGGAGGAGCTCTCGAGACCTACCTGATCTCGAACCCCCTGACATGCTAACTGACCAGGCGGAAGCCCTGTGGTCAATTATCTCTGAGTTCAGGGTTCTCTCCCAGTTTGGACAGCATGCCAAACTTGCTAATAGCGTCACGCAATATCTAAGTGTGAATTCTTGAAGTACCTTTAGATGTTGTTTTTTAGATTATGTTTTTAGAAGATACATGTGGCCCTGGAACACAAAATCAGTCATGTCACGCATGGGTGTACTTGTGGGAAAACTAAAAATCCATTGAGTCAAAATGATAGCCAAAAATCATTAGAATATGAAGTATGCACTATATAATATATATTTTTGCTAGTTCAAACTACTTATTTAAAATGAGCTGAAACAACACAATTCTTGAGATTTCATTGGGACAATTTAATTTTTTATGTTCAATTCACATAAATTTGTTAAAACAGTTAAGTTAACTTAATCGATTTGTGTTGGGAAAACATGAATGAATTGTGTGGAACCCTGCATTTTTGACAGTGTATGTATCATCTTCCTAGGGCTGGGCGATTAATCAAAAAGTAATCGAAATCGACTTTTTAGAATCATTAATCGATCTAATTTTTCCAGGCCAATTTTTAAAATTACTTTCTCTACTGTGTGTGGAGTTACCTGACCCCGTTCTGTTAAGGCTGAATTATACTTATTATATTATTAATATTATTATTATTATTATATTATGATATTATACTTCTGCCAAGGGCACGAGTACAGTCTGTCGCAGTCTTAGCATACCCGCACGCAAAAAAATGTAACTACGCGTCACAACCACGCATAATGCAAGCTTTGTGATTGGTTGGTTTGGTAGCGGTAACGACAGTGGGTGGCGCCGAGAGCCGCATTTTAGGCCATGTGTTTTAATTTGAGTTGTTCATCATTGGTGTTCAATAAATAATCATAAATAGTAGATAGTGTGCTTTTACTTAAATTATTTTGAAATTAAGTAATCCACCCTACATTCAAAAAACTTGTAATATGTGAGCATATTTACTGTACAAATCTTGTCAGTGAACTATGAGGGCAAAAACATAAAATAAATAAATTTGTAATCGTAATCGAGTTAAAATGGTCAATTAATCGAGATTTTGATTTTAGGCAAAATCGCCCAGTCCTACATCTTCCATAAAGATATTTAGCAAATGCCCTTTCATAAATATATTAAAACTTAATTTGTTATCAGAAATAAAAATAGCATCCACTATGGAAAAAAGTATATAGTATTGTTCCTGCCATGGAGTAAAAAAGAAATCTCAAAAATATATGTTTCCTTCAAAATCCAAAGAAAAAAAATCTTAAATTGTTGTGATGTATAATTTCCAAATTGCGAGAGGAAAAAAGTTAGAATTGTAAAAATAAAAAACCAACAGTAGCTGTTTTTTTAAATCCACATCTCAGCGACTAATCAGCATATATGCATAAAAGCAAGTACCTGCCTACATTTATTTAATAATCCATTAAACTTCATCACAATATGCAGGAAACATCTGCTGCTGCTTCATTACCACCAAGCCAGTGACATTGTTGTCAATGAAAATAAATTATTAAAACATAAATATTTGATGAAAACGAGAAATTAAATGCTTTAAAGATTTAAACAGAAATTTAAAAATGAAACTAGATCACATAATATCACACATAAAAAATAAAACTGAAATAAAAACAAAATGAATGAAAAGAAAACATGGCCACTTAAAACCGTAAAGTACGGATGTCCTAAGAGGCCATGCATTAAGATAATTTTTTCTCTTGTTTTGTCATGATCACAACTTAACTATCTTGTGATCTCGACATAACAAAAAGTAGTTTTCTCGTCGACTTATTTTTCTCGTGATCTCGACAACAAAAACTTGTGATGACGACTTATTTTTATTGGATTTATTTTTTGCTTTTATTTATTTATTTATGTATTAATTATTATTATTATTATTATTAGTAGTAGTAGTATTAGTATTAATATCTGGCAAATGTCAGGATACCGGCCCTGCGAACAGGGAGAGAATAACTGCAGACCAGCATTCATGCAACACATTAAAGACGTTCAGAACAGCCATAATATGAGAGCAAACGCTCGTGCTCATGATTAATGTACATTTATGATTATATGATTATATATCATTATTTACAATAATATTCCCTGAACTGTTACGATTTTAAAGCAACTCTATATGGAGCATTTTTTAAGTTGTGAATAATTTGCAGAAAGCATCAAAGCAAGAGCAGGATCTTCATCATTCTTCATAATTTAATTCATGCATGAGCAACTTAATTTGCGCCATATAGAGTTGCCTTAAAATGGAAACAGATGAGAGAATATTAATGTAAATAATGATATATAATCATATATGTGAATATAATCATAAATGTACATTCATCATGAGCAGGAGCGTTTGCTCTCATATTATGGCTGTTCTGAACGGCTTTAATGTGTTGCACAAATGCGCGTTTGCAGTTGGGCTATTCTCTCCCTGTTCGCAGGGCCGGTGTAGACTTTGGCCAGACATTTGCCAGATATTAATAATAATAATGATAATAATAATAATTAATACATAAATAAATAAAAGCAAAAAAAAGTCATGATTACGACATAACTTTTTGTGGTCGAGATCCCGAGAAAATTAAGTCGTTATCATGACATAACTTTATGAAGTCGTGATCAAGACATAACTTTTTGTTATGTCGAGATCACGAGAAAATGAGTTATGTCGAGATAATTAAGTCATGATCACGACATAACAAGAGAGAAAAAATATTTTAGTGCATGGCATGGACTTTTTTTTTTTTTTGTTGACTCATGAACTGCACTTGGCTCGATTTAAGTTGAGTCAACTAAAAACTTTTTTCTAAGTCAACTAACTAAATCAAGTTGCCTTACTATTTTAAGTTGAGCCAGCTTAGTTTTTTTACAGTCTAATATCTAATAATAAGTCCATTAAGAACCTGAAATGTGATGCTGCTAGTAATGCAGAAAGCGTCATGTGTGCTTAATCTTACTCTCATGCTTCTTTACAGCTGCTCCTCAGACTAATTACTTAATGAAAATAAGCGACCGGTGTCAGATCTGTTGATCAGATGCTTACAAAAGCCAGTAGTCATTATAGTCCCGCTATAATCCCCAAAGCCATTTCAGAGCTCACACCATCATCATATAGGAAAGATGAGCTTCCAAAGCGAGACATCAATGCTTTCATTAAAAGCTTGGTGTCCAATTAGAAGCTTTTCCCAGTGATGTCCTCATATATGCATTAATCAATACGCCACTAAAACCAGTCAATGATACTGGTATGTGCCATAGACATACTGTAGACGGCTGCGTGCAGGAATCTGATTCATAAATTTGTGCTGATGAACGTGGATTATGTAAATTGGAAACGGTTGAGTGCTGAGCTTTTTTACAGTACACACATTAGATATATAAATAGACTGTACACTTGCAATAGTCAAGCATTTGCACTGTATCTGAATATTTCAACACTTTTTTTCAATCGCAGACAACTAAGGAATCAGCCAACAATCCTACTAAAGCCTGAGATGAACAGATGCTCACCAAACAGCTGATGTTGAGGTGAATGCATGTACAAAACACATTGAATTATGGCCTCACAATTGCAATATATTGTTTTTCTGCTATATGAATACAATTTGGGATTGTATATTATATTAATGTAATTATATATTTGATTGGGATAGCTTTGTAAGGGATGTGACTACATAAAATATATTATATGAATATACATGTGTGAATGTTACACTCACATCTCAACATGGCACACTCGCACCTTGCACAATAATTTCAGCTTTTTCACACAGCACCGCTTATCATTAGCCTCTTTCAAACATACAGACCTTTCCGGAAATTTCCGGCAATTTAAAAAAATATATATATGTATGTGTAAACAGGCCCTTTTTGAAAATACAGGTAAATTCGTTCCGGCAATTTTCCGGAAAGAGAAGTTGTAACATTACCGGTGATTTGCCGGAATGCTGCGCTGTGTGAACGCAGAAGGAAGATTGCCAGAAAGAGCACGTTCACGCTTAGAACCATTCACACATCCATTCCACAATACCAGTAAATTCTGACATCATTAACCAGAAATGACCTATAAACGGCAGGGGCCTGTTTCAGTAAGGAGGTTCAACCAACTTGGAGTTTAAACTTGAACTCTGAGTTGATTTACCGAGAGATTAAAAACTCAGAGTTTTCGGTTTCAGAATAGCTGATCTGAGATGGGTCAATCAACTTTAAGTATACCAACTCAAAGTTAAGCGTGCACACCATGACTATAAAAAGGCATTATCAATAGAGCACAGATATTACGAGTGACCATGGCAACATCTGAAAAAAGAGACCAGCATTTCTATCTCCAGCTGAACTTGATGTGCTCATGCAAAGTTATAGCAAATATGAGCATATATTTAAAACAGCAACACCACTGCATCAGTGAGACAGAGACAGTTAGTGTGGGAAAACAGCTGCTCAAGTTAATGCAGAATTTTACATCTAACAAATTTTAATATTTAAGTATAATAAAAAGTAATGTAATGTGTGATGTTTATAAAATGTGTACACTTGTTCCCACTTTTATACACGTTGATCAGTTTTAATAGATTTAAATCTGCACTTGTGCCTCTATTATTGATCAAGTGTAGAGGTTAATATGACATTTAGAATGTAAGCAGAACTAACAAATAGTTTTTAAAACGAATAATAATCCCATTAATCTAGTTACAGCACAATGTGAAGGTCAGTGAATTTAAGCTAATAATTTAAAAAAGGACAAGCCATTCTCGTACGTGACTTTGTTCGTGTGACTGAAATGTAGGCAATAGCTATGTTTCCATCCAAAAATATTAATTACATTTATGTGCAAAACTGGAATAACGCATAAAAGATTTGCGAATAAAGCAGCGTTTCCATCCAACAAGTCAAAGAGAACAAAATCGACACTTCCTGATTAACTGGCGCCAAATATCAACAGTAAAAACAGAATTTACTGCGGTTGAAGAAGCTGCGTCAATATTTTCTTTATTTAACAGGCTAAATGTACTTGCACCTCAGAAGACAACTGACACACAATGAACACGTGGTGGCGTTTGAAGCCATGAGACGCAGAGAACAGATGCTCTTGACATGCTCCAGACGCTCTGGAGGTCATTAATAATATACATTAATACTGAAACGGTTGAGGTGTTTTAGAATGACCAAAACAACATTTCAGATGTTTTACAATGTGCTCAGCCTGCTGGTTTGTCTATTCACACACATTTTCATCATCATCTCTTATAACAAACCTTTTTTTAATGCACATACTGGAATTTGTTCAGTAAAAGTGTTTTCATCGCAGTTTATGAGCATCTTTTTTTATTGAATAAAAGTTTATCCAACTCAGTTATTATGTGCATGTTTTTTATGCGTATTTTCAAAAGTCATGTGCATCATGACGTTTCCATCAATCGTTTTTATGCGCATATCCAAAATGAGCATTAAAATAGGTGAGTGGAAACGTAAGGCTAAGGCGAGAAATACCGCTTCGTCTTTAAAAAAGTGGAGGAGACCAACAGTTTAGAGAATAAAACCTGCTCCTGACCAAGTTATGTTTACAGAGTAAGGTACCACAGTAACTGACTCTGAGTTAAAGTTACCTCTCTTTCAGAAACGGGCTTGACTTACCCTGTTTTCTCGAGTTTTACAAACCTGCCATTTTGAAACGGAAAACCCAGAGTTTCTCTCATTTCAGGGTTAAAATATTCTACGTTTTCACTTAACCTCCTTTCTGAAACAGACCCCAGATCTTGTGTTTGTAAACATAGAAGGGCTCGGCGTTTGTGTTTTGTGTAGAAGGGGTCTGGCGATTTCACTTTTATTTAAAGCTTTATCATTTATTCAGCTGCTTTGTGAGACAGCTAAATGTCGTGAACCGCAGCTAAATGTTTACACATTTGACTACATTACAAATTCTGTGGATGGATAAGAATTATGAACAACTGCGATGAAAACATAAGGAGAAACACTTTCGCATGTCGAGATGTACATAATATGTGTGTGTGCTGGTGCTCACCAGAGCACTCTTGCACTTCACCTGCACAAGCAACTGAAGCAGAGCTTGAAGGTAAACAAACAGCGAATATTTTATGAGCATTTGATAAAAAAAATTTTTACAGTTGCCATAAAGTAGGAACATAGGCTACGTTCACACTGCGAGGCTTAGTGCTCAAATCTGATTTTTTTTCAGATCTGATTTTTTTTGCATGGCGGTTCACATTTGTGTTATAAATGTGACCAATATCAGATTTGCAGTGTGAACAGATCATGGTCCTAAACTGACCCGCATGTGCAAAAGTAAAGTTTCGGACAGCACAAAATGACTAAATATGCACACAATGTATGAAGTAAGCATGTTGTCAGATCACGCTTATATGATTATTGCCCTTTTCACAGACAACAGTGGTGTATTTCATTAACTGTAAAGGGTTGTTCTGCTACTACTAATGTGTATTTCGGCATTTCAAACTTAAAATAAGTCCCTTGTGATTGAAAAACCTGATCATTTGTGATTTATGATAACCGCGGTGCGTGTCTTTCTGTCCACCGGTCTGTAGTGAACTCATCAAGGGTTAATGAGCAGCCGCAGACTGAACTGTGAAGGCGGTGTTGGTTTATCTCTGTTTGCAGAGTTATTTCATTTTACTTCGTTATAAACAACAGGCACGTACAGAAAGGGGGTTTGGGTGCTCAAGCACCTTCCATTTTTTTTCTATCGAGAGAGAGTCCCCCCTTAAAATGAAAGTGCTCCTTCCTTTGTGCACGAATCCTTTATCCGCAACACTCATGCCGCTTTTCAGCTTTGCGATCAACCCGCACCTCAATCGTTAACCAGATTGGTTAACAAGCACCAGTTTTGCCTTCAAAATCTTTTTCAAAATGAACAACCAACTTTCTGTGGTACAGTAATCGCCCTGTGTGCCATTCTTCTATGCTGCTGAAGAGTAGAGGATGTTTGCAGCACAGAATGTTGACGTGTGTCGCTCAAAGATTATGTAAAAGTCACATGAAATCCTACATGACCGTTCACACTGCAGTCGCATTGCAAAACATTCAATCTGTGTCTGATTTAATACTACATATGAAAGTGGCACAAATATGAACTGAAAAGATCAGATTCCATGTGGTTTGGGCTGCTCACACTGTCATTACCTGAGTCACATGTGGGCAAAAAAATCTGATTCGGGCCACATTTGACTGCAGTGTGAACGTAGCCATAGAAACGTTATCTGACTAACATCTAGCAGCTACATGTACCTGGAAAAATATTCAAAGGCTTTTATTTTTATAAGCAGTGTGGATGTAAATGCGTCTGAGTGTTCTGATTAGCTGGAGTAGACGTCTCACCACAGTGTGTTCTAAGCATGAACGCGCTCTTTCCGGCAATCTTCCTTCTGCGTTCACACAGCGCAGCATTCCGGCAAATTACAGGTAATGTTACAACTTTTCTTTCCATAAAATTGCCGAAATGAATTTACCTGTATTTTCAAAAAGGGCCTGTTTACACGTACAGATCTTTCCAGAAATTTTGCGGAAAGGTCTGTATGTGTGAAAGGGGCTATTATGTACATCTCAACATGCAAAAGTGTTTCTCTATATGTTTTCATCACATGTTTTCACAATACTTAACCATCCACAGAGTTTGTAATGTAGTCAAATGTTTAAAAATACAAGCGCAGCCGTTTCGAGGCCATTTCTGGTTAATGATGTCTGTATTTACCAGTATTATGTAAAGGATATGTGAATGGTTTTTTCCGGAAAAATTCTGTAATGTCCTTGCCTGTGTGAACAGCACTTTTTTGAATCTACCAGTAAAGATGCTCAGGAAATTTTCCGGATATTTACCGGTATCAATGTGTGAAGGGGCTAATGTCAGTTCCATAGCAATGGATTAATCAATTAAATTAGGGGTCGGGGCAAGGTTCTGTTTACAAGTTGGCATGACAACATGACAACTGTCTTATTTGACAGCAACATGGTAAAGGAGGCAGTAATTTAAAAACCATTCCTGATCGCTGCCAAAGTCCCTTTAAAGGACTTTTTATTTTGTAAACTAGTTTCCACTTTAATGAAAATATAGTAAACGAACTCGATTAATGTAACCATTTTCAAGAAAAGAGCATGTTTTACTATAGCTTTTAGCGCAAGGGCGCCACCATCTTGGAATATTGCTGTGTTTGACGTCACAGGGTTGGTTTTGTTCCCTACAGTGGAAAAAGTGGACTAAACACGTGGAAAAAGTGGACTAAATACAGTGGAAAAAATGGACTAAACACGGAGACCGCAAAGCCTAATTTAAGACAATGCGTTTGGTCCAGCACTACCTGACGAGGGGCTTTACATTCAGACTGATGCAACAATCAAAGCTTGACTTTAAGCTTTACTAAGTCACGTCTTTGTGGATTATGTCAAGACAGATTCCCTTTTCAAGTCGATCAACTCGATCTCTTAACATATATGAGGTACGTAAAAACTTGTCATGTGAAAAAAGCGTGCTGATTTTAGTTTCCTTTAAACACGAAAAGAGGTGAGGGGTTGTAGTAGTGAAAATCGAAAGTACCAGGCTCTTTTATGTCGGTACCGGACCTTGTTAAAACCATAGTTGAAACCCAGACAGGCAGCGTAATAGAGAGAGTGGACCAAAGCACGCACAACTTCACGCATTGTGTTAAATTAGGCTGTCCAGTCTCCGTGTTCATTTCTTTACTTCCACTGTATCTGTTTAGCTGAGGGAACAAAACCAAACCTGTGACATTACACACAGCGGTATACCAAGATGGAGGCACCTGAGCTCTAAAAGCTATAGTAAAAAATGCCATTTTCTTCAAAATGGTTACATTAATTGAGTTTGTTATTTATATATTTCCATTAAAGTAGAAATCAACTTACAAAATAATGTAAACTTGACTGACTGCTTCACTTCCACTTTAAGGGATCTCAAACTGCTGGCCCGCGGGTCATTTACGGCCCACCCTCCTCCTCCCTCCGGCCTGCAACTGACGTCAAAAATATAACAAGATTTGGCCTGCCAAAACATATATTTGTGAATCACTATCATTGAACATCATTGAAATATATGTCTGTAAGTGCTCTATTTTTGCTAAAGCTCTATTTTTGTAAATATTCAAGGGTCATTTGATTATTATCAGTTTTATACCACCTGCATTTTGCTGTACGAACACTTCTTCATGGCTTACACATTATGCTGGTGGGGTAACAAATATGATCATTTTGCTAATATTTAGTTTATTTAAATTGGCTCAAGTACAACAACCAAAGATATATTTCAGCAGCTGTGTGATGTGAAAAACATGCTGATTTGCATTAGCACTGGTGACAGGTAATGCTTGAATTATAAACATCATGTCTGTTGTCTTAAGATGCATCAATTACGTCAGGTTTCCACGTTTTTTTCTTGTGCTTGAATGTTAAAACGGCCCTTATATGAATTGTTAGTCACTGCGATGACCCCCTGCCAATTTGAGTTTGAGACCCCTGAATTTAAGTCATTTCACTTCATACAGATTTCAAAACCAAAGAAAATTTCTTTACAAGTATAGTTGATTTGTTTAAAAGTAGAGGTTTCAAAGCTTTATGTAGCTGTATTTATCATGTCTGTGAGGCAGGTATTCACTGAGATTGCTGAGCCCAGATGGTCTGTATAACAATGAAGCTGCAGAAACTGTCATAAAAACACACTTCTGGACCAAGCCCCTCCCCCAGAGAATTGTCTATTGCAATCAATAATTGGCTCCTTTGCTAGAAGGTGGGGCTTCTATCCCTAGAGTGACCATATTTTTCTCCATTCAAAACTACACAAGCGACACGTCTTGTTTTCTCTATACACATTTAAGTCTTTCATTTTTAATACAGTAAATTACAGAATATTTTCCAATGAAGGGTAGTTCACCCAAAATCATTTTCACTCATATTCAGAATAGAAATTTAAATATTTAGCATTTAACAGTGTAATTTGCTGTGTGGGACTCTTGCTGTATTTGGGAAAATATCTGATTAAATCCAAAATATATTAATCTGTTTTCCGAAGATGAACGTGGTCTTTACGGGTTTTGAATTTAAATTTTTGGGTGAACTATCCCCTTAAAATTCACCTATTTAACAAACATATACCATAACAATTTAAAGAATGTGTTAAATTTTTTAAGGTTTGTTGTAAATTTTATAGTACATATACATCAACAAAATTTGTTTTGACACAGAATTATATTGCTGATTTTGCTGATTAAGTACTTGCTTGAGAAGTTACGCTATTTATTTCACCTAAAAAATATTTTCACTGTAATGATTTGTGCTTTTTACACATAAACAGAGTAAAAATTTAAGTTACATACTGTTTCTTATATTATGGTAATTTGATCTGTCAATGACCCCTAAAGCTGCAGTGTGTCATTTCTGCACCAATCACAGCACAGAATCACACAGAATGACTGTTTTCAAACAGGTTTCCCATATTCTCCCAACATCTCAAACAGACCAAACCCAAAAGCTGACATTTCAGGCCACATAAACAGTGTCACAGAGCCTGTATTTCACTCTACTGGAAGTCACATGTGAGACAGAACACTCAAAAGAAATGCATCAAAAGACTCTATCCACTTTCAGGCAAAACTTTTGACATCTTTCACTCACAGGCGTTGGTGACAGCAAAGCTGTTTGCCGTCTCAATGTTGTCGACATGTGGAACCAGGTTGAATGGGGCTTCCGTGGCATTCGGACTCGTATTATGAAGAAATATGGCCAAGCGGAAAGCTGTGTATTCTTGATCTGTGTTTCTTATAAACAATCCACCTGGGGAAAAGAGGAAAAGGTATGAGAAGCTGGAAATAAAAGAGAAATAGAAGCTAGTGTATGTTAATAGAATATTTCCACCTAAATAGGAATAAATGAAATTTAAAAGCTCTTACATGTTTTTTGTAATCCATTATGTCACAAAACTGAAGTTCTGTTACTTAAACTAAAAATATGTTCGTTAATTGACATGCATCTCAAATTAAACTTAAATTCTTAATTAAAAGAAGCAATAAATGTTTACATAAAATACAATGTATATAATATAGTAATAATTTAATTTAATAGTAATAGGGAGTGGTGTTAGTGAGGCCAGCAGGGGGCGGTGTGTGGGTCCTAATGCCCCAGTATATTGATGGGGACTCTATACTGATTAGTTAGCGCCGTCTTTCAGATGAGACGTTAGACACACTCTCTGTGGTCGTTAAAAATCCCAGGATGTCCTTCGGAAAAAAAAATGTAGGGGTTTAACCCCAGCATCCTAGCCAAATTTACCCACTAGCCTCTGTCCATCATGGCCTCTTAACCATCCCCATATCATAATTGGTCTCATCACTCTGTCTCCTCTCCACCAATCGGCTGGTGTGTGGTCTGGTGCAATATGGCTGCCGTCAGGTGTGTAAAATTTGTAAAATGCTTTGAGTGTCCAGAAAAGCGCAATATAAATGTAAGGAATTATTACTATTATTACTTGCCTAATCACCCTAGCTTGTCTAGTTAATCTAATTAGCCTAGTTAAGCGTTTAAATTATACTTTAAACTGAATACTAGTATCTTGTAAAATATCTAGTCAAATATTATGTGCTGTCATCAAGGCAAATATACAATAAATCAGCTATTAGAAATGAGTTATTAAAACTATTATGCTTAGAAATGTTGAAAAAATCTTCCCTCTGTTAAACTTGGAGCAAAAATCTAAAAGAATTATATATTTGCAAAACTGAGCAGTATGAACATTCTGCTAAACCTCTGATTTTGTGCTCAACAGATGAAACGCAGTCCTCTGGAACTGCAGTAGGGTGAGTTAACCGCTCTATTCAGAGTGAACTGTCCCTTTAATCATGGAGATTATCTGTGTGGAAGATCACATTTGTTGTCGGTGTCACCAGAGCATGAGCGTCTGCACTTGGCAAGGCCGGTGTCACGTTCTGTTTCATCATCACATCCTCTCTCTAATTATTCTCTCTGCTTTTTCTGACGGACGTTTTGGCTGAACTGCAGTTTCGGGATCCCATAACGTGCTTTTATTTGCCATGAACAAAACAAGCTTTGTGCATTTGCATTGCAGCGCTATGTAAATGTCATTAGGCATTGCTTGCATCAGTGTGTATCCTGCTCTGCAAGTGTGTGTGTGTGTGTCAGTATTTAGCGTATTAACTTTATCAGCAGTGCTGTCAAAGGCGCACAAGTCAGCGGCCGCATCTCATTATGGTGTGAGACTCTCCATCTCAATGAGCAATGCAGTGACTGAACACACACACACACACACACACACACACACACACACAAGACACATCCTGCAAAAAGAGAGGGAACTGAGTGTTTGTTCATGAAGAAAGAGAGAGAGAGGGTGGGCGGGCATGCATAATGGTTTGATGATATTAATCAAACATTGAGCTGAGATCTGGAAACTTTGATAGGACTCAGACGGCAAGAGGTCATCGCATAATGAGGAAGACAAGATAAAATACTGCAGTGATGCTTTGAACTGGTGAGGAAAGGTACAAAAGCGCACTCAACATGCACTTTCACCATGATGACCACACACACACCAATACAACTCAACTATGAGATCCTATTAACATGTCATTCTGCAATTATTTAAAATGTTAACATAAAATCAGCATATTTAATCACTTTTTAGTGAAAACTGAGGACATTTTCATCAATTACCCCAATTTTAAGAACATTCATCAACCAATTTGAGATTTTCACTTCACTCCAAAGTGTGTTTTTTTATGTATCATTGGAGTTTTTAGATTGTAAACAACAGCAAAAACGCATTTTTGCTCCATTTAGGGTCCATTGTGGTCATAAGGGTAAAATCCAAATTCAACATGCATGCATTTCACCATACAACGTTAGCATGATTGTAAACATGCTAAATTGCTCTGAATTTGTGTTGGCTACTTCTCTGTGTGCGTGTTATTCATAATTTGTACAGTAGATCTGTTGCACTGCAATATTCCTGCCAGGATTAATGAAGTAGCATATGTCGTGATAGAAGTGTAAACTCACCGATTTGGACACTGCTGGGAAAAGCCCCTTCACCGAGTCCCCACAGCAGCGGAATCAACACCAGGATCCGCATTCTGTCCGAGTCAGAACCCGTCCGGACTCATGGATGGGATGGATGGATGGATGGAGACGAGAGAGTGTGACGGGAAGGAAATGAAAAGAAATAAATGGACAATCTCGCGCAAAAGGGAGTTTCAGCAATCCATCCTAGAGGCAATCCGTGTGTTCCCCGCAGTATCCACTGGAGAGAGAAGAAGAAGAAGAATCTGTCCGGATGAACGAACGCGCGGGAGAGAAAGAAAGAGAGAGAGATGGATAGAGAGAGAGAGAGAGAAATGCGCGCGCTCACTCTGCGCTCCTTGCCTCTGAGGTCTTCGCTTTTTAGCTGTGTTTGCTAAGGGAAGTACTGCTGTTACTGCTCCTTTTGTGATTTTTATACTATATTTAAACGAAAGCTAGCGATTCCCGCTTTACTTCAGCGTGTGTAACTGATCCGGGAACGTTTTTGTTATACGGACGCGAATGATTCCGTACTGCACCTGACTTTACTTAATGACCAAACGCAGCGTTTACACACCTCAGATGATAAAACGTGAATAAAATCCCCCCAAAAAATTAAAAATCCCTTGATGAACATTAAATGAGACCTAAACTAAGACCAGAACACCAGGGGGAAAAAATGACCGTTGGCTCATTATATATGAACATCGTAGTAACGCCCTAGCGAAGACATAGCAACACACTAACTTTGGACAGTGTTGCCAGATATAGTTGACTTTTTTCAGTATAAATATTAGATACATTTTTTATTTAATTTTAATTTATTTAATTAATCTAGTTACTAACTCATAATTTA
Source organism: Danio tinwini (assembly GCA_903798205.1). Classification (NCBI taxonomy): domain Eukaryota; kingdom Metazoa; phylum Chordata; class Actinopteri; order Cypriniformes; family Danionidae; genus Danio; species Danio tinwini. The sequence goes on from CAIGQZ010000379.1 coordinate 28,912,012, forward strand.
ACCATTCACAATATATATATATATTATTTTTTTGCTTGTTCAAGCTACTTATTTAAAATGAGCTGAAACAACACAATTCTTAATATTTCAGAATCAGTTTTATTGTCAAGTGTGCTTCACACACACAAGTAATTTGTTTTGGCAACAGAAGCTTTCAGTGTACATAAAGTGACGAGTGACAACACAAAATTAAATACAAGAAAAGAAAAGGCAATAAACATTAAACAGAGATGCAGTTAGTCAAAAAGATCTGGATGTTGAGTTATGTACATATATGCTGTAAATATACAGGTTATAAGGTGCTGTGTACAAGTGGTTATGAGAAAGTATTGCACGTTTATTGCACAGTAGGAGAATATTTAACTGTTCATGAGGTAGATGGCCTGAGGAAAGAAACTTTTCCTGTGTCTGGCTGTTTTTGTGCTTGGTGCTCTGTATCGCCGACCAGACGGTAACAGTTCGAACAGGTAGTGTGCTGGGTGTGAGGCGTCCAGAGTGATTTTACGAGCCCTTTTACTCACTCTGGAAGAGTACAGTTCTTGAAGTGTAGGAAGGGTAGTGCCAGTGATTCGTTCAGCAGTCCGGACTATTCGCTGTAGTCTACGGAGGCCGGTTTTGGCAGCTGAGCTGAACCAGACAGGGATTGAAGTGCAGAGGATGGATCGGATGACAGCTGAGTAGAACTGTACGAGCAGCTCCTGTGGCAGGTTGAACTTCCTCAGCTGATGAAGAAAGTACAGTTTCTGCTGGGCTTTCTTTACAATGGAGTCAATGTGAATGTCCCACTTCAGATCCTGAGAGATGGTGGTGCCCAGGAACCTGAATGACTCTACTGCAGCCACAATGCTGTTCATGATGGTGAGTGGGGAGAGTGCAGGGGGGTTTCGCCTAAAGTCCACTATCATCTCCACTGTTTTGAGCATGTTCAGCTCCAGGTTGTTGTATCTGCACCATAAAGCCAGCCGCTCCACCTCCTGTCTGTATGCAGACTCATCACTGTTCCGGATGAGGCCGATAACAGTAGTGTCATCCACAAACGTCAAGAGCTTAATGGAGGGGTCTTTTGCGGTGCAGTCGTTTCAGGGAGAAGAGCAGTGGGAAGAGAACACATCCCTGGGGGGCACCAGTGCTGATGGTGCGGCTGTCGGATGTGATTTTGCCCATTCTGACTAGCTGTGTCATTGGGACAACTAGCTGTGTCATTGGGACAACTTAATTTTTTTATTTTTTATGTTCAATCCACATAAATTTGTTAAAAGTGTTAAGTAAATCAATTTGTGTTGGGTCAACATGAACAAATTATGTGGAACCCTGCATTTTTTACAGTGTACAGCAACCAACACCAGCAGTCACAGAACCACAACATTACTTGATCACGTTGAAACCCTTCCCCCTCTTAAGGACTTTTAATTTGCCTGTAACCTGGGTTAAGCGCTTCTGGTGAACTGTATGTCTTACAAATTGGTGCGTTTAATCTGTTTCTGTTTAGTCTGTTACTGTTTAATCTGTTTTCTTTAAAAATCAGCGATCTCCACTGGCTGAGTGATATCCAATATAAAGTGGGTATCAGATTGTACAAGAAGCACTGCATTAAATTACATTTGTCCCTGCCTTGTCTTTAAAATATAAACATTTATTTTACTCGAGTATATTCAGTCAAAGAGCATAAAATCACCAAGAGGCAACACTTTGTTGCTGTTTGGGAAACAGCCACTAGTAGACGCTAGTGTCACGCGGCGGCCATTTTGGAATAAAAGTTTCAACAGGACAGCGGATAACTAACGTTAGACAGAATGAATTACAATATTAAGTTAAATTAAAATATCAGATATATATGTCAGCACCAGTGGTGTAGTGGTTAGTGCGTCAACACATGCACTCCAGCAGTACCGCCGCTCCCTATACGCAGAGTACGCAGGTTGCGTAGGGCCTCAACTCCGGTGGGGGCACCATCTCGGTTGCACACACAAAAAAATTATTAACATTTATTTAATAATATTAACATAAACTGAGTGTAAATAAAATATATATCCATTATATGTTGTTAAATACATTTTTAAAAATTCATTTTATGACAACCACAAAAACAAAGGTGACGTATTTTTTTTCTGTGTACGCGCATAGACGCGTGCACGTGGCGTGGTCCGGTCCACTTATCTTTGCGGCTGCTAGCAGCATATAATTATAATTGATGCAAGTTGCAGCTCTATACCCGGAAAAAGACAACAGCAGTCTGGAGCCGAGAAGAGGAAAACAGTACAAGATGATTGCGTGCATCACTTTCAGGTAACTATGTCCATGAGTCTGGAAACATATTTTTGGTTGTTCAAGTAAATTAGTGAGGCTAACGTTTAAACTTCTCTACAACTGCACCAATCTGTCTTATTTGTTGTCGTTTACATTCAGTTTTCTGCTTTGTGGCTCTGCATTGTGCTTAAACTATAACAGCACATGTTCTATGACTTTTGGCGTTTGCCCCTCTTCCCTATGTTGCTGATAATTAAACTCAATTATTTTTATTAACTTGTGCAATACTTAAAATTCTGTTTGCACACCAGCTAACGTTACATACACATGCACTGCACAATTATTTCACTGTATGTATTATTTATTATTATATAGTTATTATATTATATAATTAGATATTATATAATTCTGTGCAGTTATCATTGTTTACTGTTTTGTCTATTTCTATACTTTTTTGATTGCTGCAGTTGGTATTGCTTGTATCACTGCAATGACAATAAAGTCTCTTTAGTCTTTACATCGGTGGATTGGTGTGTTTTTAGGCCAGTTTTTCATTTTTGTACATCACAATTTGAAATAATAATAATAATAATAATGGAATAAAAGGAATGATAATTCCTTATAATAATAATAATAATAATAAAGATGAATATTTTCATCTTCGTAATATAAACCGTCTCCGCTCCTCTCTCACCACTCACTCCACCTCTATTCTCGTACACAGCCTTGTCACTTCATGCATTGATTACTGCAATTCTCTCCTTTACGGTCTTCCACTGAAATCCCTCCATAAGCTTCAACTGGTCCAGAACTCAGCTGCCCGCATCATCACCAAAACTCCTTCTTTTCACCATATCACCCCCATTTTACAAGATCTGCACTGGCTTCCAATCAAACCCAGAGTAGAATATAAAATCCTCCTGCATGCATTCAAGGCCATCTATAACCTCTAACACTTATTTGTCTGATCTTCTCCATATCACCACTCATTCCCGCTCTCTTAGATCCTCCTCCTCCATTCACCTCTCTGTTCCCTCTGCCCGTCTCAGCACAATGGGGAGCAGAGCTTTCAGTCGCTCTGCTCCCAAACTCTGGAATTCTCTTCTTCCTGACATCCGCAACATTGACTCTCTTCCTCTGTTTAATTCCAGACTTAAAACTCATCTGTTCAAAATAACTTACTCTTTATAACTGCATACCACACTCTGTATCATGTCTTTGTTTTTTATCATCTTCTCTATTTTTATACTATTGGTTTATTTTTAATTATTGAATTGTGTATATGATGTTGTACAGTGACCTTGGGTTTCTTGAAAGGCGCTTTAAATAAAATGTATTATTATTATTATTATTATTATTATTTCTTAAAAAACACAAATGTCTATGGTTTTTACTGACAGCAAGGCTCAGGGTTTGTCACCATAGATTATAGTCTAAGTAAAATCCACATTTAGGTTGTAGTTTAGACACATTATGAGGAGTGCTGGACAAGCCCGTTGTTTTAATGGTATGTTGTTTTTCTTTAAATGACTGATTACCTCTGTACTGTACATGCAGGTTCAATGCTGAAATTTGCCACAAAAGAAGATGAGGTGTCCTGATCCAGCACTGCTCCAGAGATACCAGCAGCTGCACAGGTACAGACACAGGGTGCAGCACTGAGGACCGGCCATCTCTACAGGTACAGAGAGGGTTTATTCCTTATCTTTTGTTAATGTTTGACATTGGGAATGCTTCAGCAGAACACATGTCAGTGTTTATTTTAATGTAAACTATTATTTTGTGTAATTTTGAGTGTTTAAATGCACATTTATGTATATAAATAAATAAATAAATACATGTTTAAATAGATATGTTTGTGTGTTTTTGTTCCTCTGGGGGGGCACCACAGTAAAAGTTTGCATAGGGCACCCTTTTGGCCAGCAGCGGCCCTGCACTCCAGTGTTCACAGCAACCTGAGTTTGATTCCTGCCTCGTGGTCCTATGCCGATCCTTTCCCTCGCTCTGCTCCCCACACTTTCCTGTCAATACTCTACACTTTCATATCCATTAAAGATGAATACTGCCAAAACAATATATATATATATATATATATATATATATATATATATATATATATA
>CAIGQZ010000379.1:28958637-28969026 GCA_903798205.1 Danio tinwini
CATCCATCCATCCAACAGTACATCCATCTATCCATCCATTCATCCATCAGTCTATCCATCCAATAGTACATCAATCCATCCAACAGTACGTCCATCCATCCACCCATCCATGCATCAGTCTATCCATCCAATAGTACATCCATCCATCCATCTATTCATCCATCAGTACATCTATTTATCCATCCATCCGTCCGTCCGTCCATCCATCCATCTATCCATCCATCCATTAGTCTATTCATCCAATATTCATTTGTCCGTCCATCCATCCATCATTGTTTTTGTTAATCTAATTACTCATTCCTCATAGTTTTTCAATCAATCAATCAATCAATCAATCAATCAATATTTTTTCACATACTTCAGGATTGCAAGATAATTAATAACAATTATTTATAAATAAATAATAGATTTTTTCAACTGTTACTTACTTCATAGTTTCCTCAGTTGACTTTCATTGCTTGTATCATCATGGAACAGCTTCTGATTCCAGACTGTTGTGCGGTTTGGAACATGATGTTGAGAAAATGATGACATTATTATTATTATAAAGAGGCGATCTGTCCCTTTGAGCCCTCCACAATGTTCTAATGACTTTATTAGGCGCCGTTCATAAATCATTGCTGAATTAAAATCAGCCCTTTAAGAAGGCAGAAGCAGAAATGGAAGGACACATTTAGGGAACATTAAGCAATGTTTAGCAGGCGTGACATCCTCACAGGAGGATATAACGGATAGAGACGCCAAACACACACGCACACACACACTGCAAATGGAACTTCTGAGGAAAATTGAGGTGCTATTTGGACCCAAAAACCCAAGAAACTCCTTTCTAAAAAACTCTTTGTCTTCCCGTATGCTTCATTAGTTGGTGAATCTCACAAAAAACATCACCCAGACAGTATTTCAGGCCAAAATCAAAGCAAAGATAGGAATTTTCATTTTGGATATTGAAAATATATGCTATTTTGAGGCCAAGGAATGCATTTTAAAGCATTTTGCCAACCTGAACATGATTTAACAGTGTATTATGTTCAGGTAATATTTCACCCATGAATAAGATAAAATAATATAAATCACTACAAGTTATCTTTGTCTTTATTAGTGTGTTAATATTCAATTCATCTTTATTTGTATAGCACTTTTACAATGTACATTGTGTCAAAGCACCTTCAGTGTCAGTCCAGTTATCCAGTTATATCAATTCCAATCCAGTCCAATATCAATACGGTCCTATTTCAGTCCTAAAACTAAACACAATGAATCTTATTTTTTGATCACTGCGATTTTTGATCATGGCATCATTATATTTTCATGACCACTTCTTCCTGATTCTCATTATTATATTGTGTTTTTATGTCTTGGATTGTAGTTTTTTCTCATTAGTTTGCATCTAATGTTAGCTGGGAAACACCCATACACAATCACATTCAAACACACACTAATACACTACGGCCGATTTAGTTTATGCAATTCCTCTATAGCGCATGTGTTTGGACTGTGGGGGAAACCGGAGCACCCGGAGGAAACCCACGTTAACACGGGGAGAACATGCAAACTCCACACAGTTGGGACTCGAACTAGTGACCTTCTTGCTGTGAGGCCACAGTGCTAACCACTGAGCCACTGTGCCACCAATATTATAGTTAACTAAAGGTAAAATCATAAAAACGTATTGTTTGGAAAATTAACGTAAACTGAAATGAAATAAAACATTTGTAAGAGAACCTCTCATTTTCCTTAGCATTTTTTATTTTTGTTTGGCAGTACTTCAACAATTAAAAGAACATTAAAGCTAAAAACTTCACAGACATTAAAATGAAAATGAAAGATTTTTAATAAATGACAAAAGCACACAACAAAATTGCTTAATATTAAACGCATTAACAAATTAAAATAGAGCATGTATTCAAATAAAACATTTACAAATGTAAAAACAGAACATGTATCTGAACATGTAATCTAAATTACAATCTTAACAAAAAATATAATCAAAATAACTCTGGTCTGAAATGAAGGTCTCAATATGATCTCAATAATTTTTCATCAAATGCTTTAAGTTGTTTTTTATGGTCCAGATATATTTGAGATTTTATTTCTTTTTTTTACTCAACATTTCATATTTTTGTTTTGCTGCACTAAAAAAATGTAACCTAAAAACCTTAAAATGAAACACAAATCTATTTAAAAATACAACAAAATTACTAACACATTAACACATTAAAAAATACTATTTTTTTTCTAAATTAAAATATTAACAAAAAAAAAGAATGATAGCATTTAAAAATACATAAAAAATAACACTGAAAATTCAACTTTCAATATCTCAATTATTTCTCATCAAATGCTTAAAAGTGCTGTATGTAAGTTTTTGACTCTTCTAAAGCATAAAAATGCCATAATATGTGTGCAGATATTTAAGAAACATCCCCAGTGAACAGAATTGTTTAACTGAAGAACAATGCTGAAGTCAGAAGTTTGTTCTTTTAACCTGTCAATGCCAGTTTAGCCAATGCTGTGTCCCAGTTTAGTTCAGTTCAGTGGGGTTTAATATTCACTGCTGACTCTGTGAGTCCAACACTGAAGAGTAATCCATCGATGCACAGCTTTAAAAACCTTGAGAAAAACCAGGCTCAGTTGGGGACGACCATTTCTCCTATGGCCAAACGTCTTGTGCAGAGCTGTAGTGGAGGCGCTGGAGAACGCTGGACGTCAGCAAAGACTCGGCTGTCCCTGAGTCTCACAGGAATCAGACGCATGCTCTCCACTCCTCCATGACCACCACAGCAGCTGCTCAGGATACGGCCTGGTCCGGGATTATGGAAACCTTGGAATCAACATTTCACAGGTCTTGGATCGCATCAGTGGCACTGCATAATCTCTGGGGATCTTAATCTAGTTTTGAATTGCGAGAGTGTGTCTGAGCCTCGAACATTATCAGGAAGGCCATTCCAGAGTTTAGGAGCCATAAATGAGAAGGCTCGACCTTCTTTACTCAACTTTACTATTCTAGGTACTACCAGAAGCCCTGAGTTTTGAGATTTTAAAGAGCGGGTTGGGTTGTAGCGAGACAGAAGGTTGGTTAGATAAACAGGAGCTAGACTATTTAAAGCTTTATAGGTAAGAAGCTATATTTTAAATTCAATACGAAACTTAACAGGCAGCCAGTGTATGGAGGATAAAATTGGGGTGATATGATCATATTTTCTAGACCTGGTAAGAACTCAGCATTTGGCAGCTGCATTTTGTACAAGCTGGAGTTTGTTAATAGAGGATGCTGGGCAGCCAGCGAACAGAGCATCACAGTAATCCAGCCTAGAAGTCATAAAAGCATGAACTAGCTTTTCTGCATCTGAGATGGATAACATACTTCGCAATTTAGCAATATTTCTCAGATGAAAGAAGGCAGTTTTTGTGACATGGGATATATGATTTTCAAAAGATAAATTGCTGTCTAATATAACACACAGATCTTTTCTAACACCCAGATCTTTTATATGCGCTATAGGTGAATTGATGAACTAAATTGGCCGTAGTGTATGAATGTGTGTGTGTGAGTATGAGTGTATGGGTGTTTCCCAGTACTGGGTTGTGGCTGGAAGGGCATCCGCTGCATAAAACATATGCTGGAATAGTTGTCGGTTCATTCTGCTGTGGAGACCCTTGATAAATAAGGGACTTAGTCGAAGGAAAATGAATGAATGCTTAATTTTTTATGCTCCACATATATATTTGAGAATATTTTGACAATGTATTTTTCAATTATTAATTTTTTTTGTTTTGCAGTACTAAAGAAATAGAAATAAAGTAAACCTAAAAACTTTAAAATTAAACTAAAACTTAATAAAAAAATATACAAAGGCACACAAAAAATAACTTACACATTAACCAATAAAAAAATCCAAATGTTCTAAAATATTAACAAAAAAATATGCATGCAAAAAACAAAATAAGCAAAAAATTATAGCCTCTAATCAAATAACACTGCAATGAAACATCCAATATGAACTCACTAATGTCTCATCAAATGCTTTAAGCTGTTACCAACATTAATTGTACACCTCTAATTAGAGTTTCCCACACAGTGTCTGTTTGTATCTTCATTTTTCCTTGTCTTCAGACCATATTGTGAGTGCCGTGAGCCATAAGACGGTGACTTCTGCTCCTCTGGGCCTCCATTAGTATCCCAGCAGCCTCTCTGTCAGATATATCTCTCTCTCTGGTGATGTTTCAGGTCAGTGAACATCAGCTGTAAGCATTCCTGTGAGAATAATAGCGTATCGTACATGATCATAGCAAAAAAACCACCCACTCCACACTGCGTGAAGCGTTCGTTCATGACAGCGGTTTGATTCGCGGCGCCGCAGGACTCCAACAAACCATCCCATAATGCAGGACAGGATCAAGAACAGCGCATACACATCGCATATTAATGCACGTACAGTTGAAGTCTTAATTTGTAGCCCTCCTGTGGATTTTTTTTTCAAATATTTCCCAAATGATGTTCAACGGAGCAAGGAAGTTTTCACAGTATTTCCTATAATATTTTTTCTTATTATTTGTTTTATTTCAGCTAGAATAAAAGCAGTTTTACATTTTTCAAAAAACTATTTTAAGGTCAATATTATTAGCCCCCTTAAGCAATATTTGTTTTTGGATTGTCTACAGATCAAACTAGGACTGCATGATTAATCAAAAAGAGATTGCGATCTCGATTCGACCCTAAGGTCTGGAGAGAAGCCTCCTTGCAAGTCTTCACAGCAACATGGGCACCTCCAAATTGCGTTAAAAGTGTTACATACTGTATTTATAAGGTATAACTCACCCAAAAATATAATTTCTGTCTTAATGTAATGATTAGGGTTGCCACCAGTCCCTTAAAATACAAAATCATCCTATATTTGAGAATGAAAATGCACGTCCCATTTTGAATCGATACGGGACGGGTTTTGTCCTGTATTTTTAATCATTTTTTAAAAAAAGTAGCTTGCAAATTATCCCACACGCATGCCTCATTTCCTACTTTTGATTGGATAATACTTGATGTCATTGTTAGTTTGATTGGTCTTTTTAACTGTCCAGTGAAGTGGGTGGGTCTTTTAAACAGAGAGCGTTCTCTGTGGCTCATAGTGGTCTGTGAATCGTGCGATAACATGCGTCCGGAGAAAAATCAAAGCAGAGTCAGACAGTTCTTTGTACACCAGGTCTCTCCAAAGCAGACATGGTAATGACAGTGTAATTATTATTAACAATATTTAGGTTAGTTGCTAAATAATGTTAAAATTTGACCCAGTTTGTGAAAACCTAGATGGAGTCATTTTTTTAACTGTTTTCTACATGAAATAAAAAACAGTCTGTGAAAAGAATAAAAGTAGTTTAATATTAACTGAGTAAAACCGTGTCAACAACTGAAATCACAGTGAAATAAATGGCTAAAATCAAACTTAGATTTTGCCTGGTTTTCACACACTGGGTCACAAATTGTAGTAATTTGTAAAAATTCTGTCAATACAATGTAAGCGGATCACATTCCAATGTAACATTATGATTCGTTTGTTAGGGTTAGGGGAGCGCGGGGCACAAAGTAACGCAGGGTTAAACGTAGCAGAGTTTTAAGGTATTTGCTCAGGGTTAACCATGGCATACTTCTGAGGTTTTCACCACAGTGTCTGCAGACGTCTTCCTGACAATTATTGAAAAAGTTCAGCGAAATTTTGATGAGAAACACAGGAGAAACCATTTTTGCAGCATAAAAGTATTTTTTATTACAGTCGATATTTTTTTATTTTAAAAAAATTTGTAAAAGTATGTACATAAAAAGTTATATTGTTGTGATCACCGTCTTGTAGGCTAAAAGATGAAACTATTTTGAAAGATGTATAAAACACACAGTGACTGCTAGCCAGTTTTGAGGAAAACATGACACAGCGGGCTTTGTTGTAACAGGGTGTTACAATTAAGCCACACACTGTTGGACACCAATTAAACAAACAAAATGAATTTTGAGTGTAATGTTGAGAACTTTTTAAATAAAATGTTTTTTAATAGAAAATATTGTTTTATAAAAAAAAAACATATATTTATATTATTGCTAATTATGCAAATAAATGCATTGTATAATAATGAATAAATGATAATAATGCAAATAGATTCAAATGTGTTTATCCAATAAACAAATAAATAAATAAACATACTGTGTAGAATAAAAAAAGAAATGAGACAATTACTGAGGAAATACAGCTACTATTTAAAGTAAAGTGAATTTAAATAAATAGTGTGAAATCTGCCTTTATAAGCATGTGTTATAACTAACCCCCTGTCTGTTACAACTTGCCATGCAGGTGGGGTAAATAGTAACATTTATACTCCTGGCACTTTTGGCAATACTGCACAGAAACCGTAGGTCCGGCGATCATAATTCCAGTGCTCATTTTTAGGAGAGAATTATATAAAAAAATATATGGTTTGTCTAACCCTATTACTTTATTATTTCACCAAAACCAAATAGTGTTACTTTATGCCCCGCTCTCCCCTAAGTCTCCCCTAAGACTCATAAGCATTAATTTATTAGATGAAACATTACATTTAATACAATAAAATGCCCATGTTAAAAATAAACTAGTAAATTGCAACTTTCCATATTTTAAAATTAGAAATAGGCTATATAAAAACTTTACTAGCTAATGTCTGTAGCAATTTATGTGCTGTTTCCAGAAACGGCACATAAATAACTGCTTTCGTTTATCTTTGCCGTGATGACAGCACATAATAATTGAGGAGATTTTATTTTTAAGATGCTAGTATTCAGCTTAAAGTGACATTTAAAGACTTAACTAGGTTAATTAGACAAGTTAGGGTAATTAGGCAAGTCATTGTATAACAGTGGTTTGATCCAGGGCTGCACGATTATGGCTAAAATGAGAATCACAATTTTTTTTTGCTAAATCAAGATCATGATTTTCTTATGATTCTGTAGATGTCAAATAAAGGTTTATGTGCTGTTTCCAGAAATCTGGTTAAAATTGGTCACCCAAAGCCTGTTTTTGTGATTACGGTCACACTTTGTTTAACCTATTTTGGCCTATGTTTAATTAGTCAGCTATGCCTGTGTTCAGCTACGATTGTATGATCATTAGAGAAGTCTGTTGAGTTGTAAAAGAGAAAGACTGACTGCATCTATTTACACAAATTTTAATAAAAAACTGTTTATTTTAATGCCCAAGTGTTGATACTTTCCTGAACACATATTTTAAGTTGCGATTTACCACCACTGGCATGCTATTGGGCCTGTGACCACTGTGGTCTAGGCCCCCAAGGCATGTGGCCCTCTCTGCACTATGCGTCCCTTATTTTTTAGTATTAAAAGTAATAACTCTAGTAATGATGTATTCGAGGCTACGAAATCACACATGAGCTGACTGCGAGCTGTTTGTTTACTACCGACAAAGAGCTTAGAATGACCAAGAGGCGACACTCAATAGAACGTTCCATTGCAACAGCAGCGCCCAGCAACAGCCCTGGATTCCGCCATTTTGTAGTGAAAGCGATCGGCTGCCCATTGGATTTTATTGCTGTCGCGATGGCAAGCAGCTGCTTTATTTTTTATTTATTTATTTAAAAAGCACATTAAAGCTGAGATACAACCTGAAATACGAAAATTCACCACTTACTATCACAATCATCAGCACTTTTAATAGTTTATTTAACAGACTTGTAATATGCTGTGTTCTATTAGAATTTTCATTCTAAAATGGCCGCTGCGCCATCTAGTGGCTGTTTTCTAAATCGCACAAGAGTGTCGCCTCTTGGTGATTCAATGCTCTTTGCTACTGAGAACGCGCGCGTGCACGCCAATGATGCCTACTTCAGTGAACAGAACCTGCATAGGTTGTGAGTAACATCTAATAAAGTTGTAAATAACGTTCAGTTTGTTGCACAGAGCAATCGTTTGAGATCCTAACAACACACTTTGTGACGAGATACGCAGTGATGAGCAGTTTGGCCGTTTGCTCCAGACGAAACACGACAGAAATGTAAATACAGCCTTTCAGAAACACAGAATATGCACTCACTCACGAAACGGTAAGGTTTATGATCTGTTTAATACATGTTAACCCTGTTTAACATCATTAAATGTAGATGCTGAATCACTCATATGTGTTTAGTTCTAAAGTTCAATATCAAACGGTTTATTGTATTTTCCAGATCTGAGCTGAACTATCTGCTGCTGCTTTCAGTAAATGGCAATAAATGTCCTGTAAAATGACATTCAAACTCACATTGTTAGCATTTAACACTGAATAAAGCACACAAGGTTTGCCTGAGGTGATCACTGTCAGGTTTCTGATGTTCAGCTGTGAGAAATAGAAGCCGTTTCTAATATATCAATTCGAGGTGTTGGTTAGAACCAAAACTCCTTTTAATATGGAGAATATTCCCTCTATCGGGTGTCGTTGCTTTTATTTAGAACACAGTTTAAATCACTCGCTCCTGTACTCAATCTGGAAACCCGTGCTTGCCTTTGTTTTGGTCCAGGAGTGCAATACCTAGTTCAACCACTGGGTGTCAAACTTACATACTGCACCTTAAATTATTTATTTTAGGGCTCATTCACACTGAATGTGTCTTTGCTTCTAAAAACACAAAGACGTGGCGCTCAGGAATGGGTTTGAAAAAGCATACACTAAAAAAATGCTATATTTTTTGTATTTTGTGATTCATGTTTTTAGAATTTTTTTCCTTGTTTATATATGCTTTTGAATTGCATTATGGGCCCTTGATCTTTCTTCAACTTTTAACCTTGAAAAATCGACTTGTATGTACATGTTTAATAGTTCAAAATGATATATTGCCTGTGTTTGGGTTGTATATTACAGAAACTTTGTAATATAATGTAATATAGGGTGACACGGCCAGTTGGAATTTCTGTGTGGAGTTTGCATGTTCTCCCCGTGTTGGCGTGGGTTTCCTCCGGGTGCTCCAGTTTTCCTCCACAGTCCAAACAGATGCGCTATTGGTGGATTGGATGAAATAAATTTGCTGTAGTGTATGAGTGTGTGTGTGTGTGAATGAGTGTGTATGGGTGTTTTCTAGTACTGCGTTGCAGCTGGAAGGGCATCCGCTGTGTAAAACGTATGCTAAAATAGTTGGCGGTTCATTCCGCTGTGGCGACCCCTGATGAATAAAGGGACAAGGCTAAAGAGAAATGAATGAATGAATGTTTACACAGCTATACTGTATACAAATATTTTGGTATAATCTCCGTATATATATATATATATATATCATTAATTCAGACAATTTCTCACAAACCTGAGGGAGAGAGAAAAAAACCTCTTAATTGTAAGATATGAACACTTAGAGAAACAATTTGCGAGATAAATGTACATATATATATATATATATTTTTTTTTTTGTTGTTATTATTCTATAAGCTCTCACTATACTCCTCTCTCCGACAGTTTTCTCATTTGTGTCCTGATGGATTTTAAACTCTGATAATTGTATATAATTTATCAGAGGACTCAATTAAAGCACCTCCGTGATGAAAGAGCGGTCTTAAAGAGAGCACAGTTTTCCTGCGGCCTTTTCAGTTTGTTCCTCCCGTCAGCCAATCAGATTGCTCCGTCTCCTGATGTGTGAAAACCAGCGTTATTAATTATTCATGCTGACCAAAGGGTGGTATTTTGTCTCCGTGTGTTTGCTTGACTGAGTTATGAAGATTGTTTGTGTTTGATTATGGCAGAGAACAGCATTCTGGGAACTCCAAAGCAAGAAAACACATTTATGGTGTGTTGTTTTTCCTCTTTCTGCTCTTCTCCTGAGACCACCATCAAAAACACCCATCAAGGATATACTGATATTATACACAGGTAGACTTTTACCCTGTTCACCCAAAAATTACAATTCTGCCATCATTTATGAGCTATTGACTTGTTTTAAACCAATTTGAGTATTTATTTTTTGTGTAGGGGCTGTTGAACACAAAAGAAGATATTTTGAAGAATGTTGGAAACCTGTAACCATTGACTTCCTATTTGTTTTTGTTACTATGAAAATCAATGGTTACAGCTTTCACTCTGGCAAAAATGTTCGTATTTGGGTGAGCTATCACTTGATAGTGTGGATATATATCAAGATTGTGTGTGTTATCGAACATAAAAGAAGATATTTTAAAAAATGCTGCAAACCTGTAACCACCATTGACTTCCTATTTGTTTTTGTTACTATGAAAATCAATGGTTACAGGTTTGCGGAATTCACTCTGGCAGAATTTTCATATTTGGGTGAGCTTTCACTGTAAAGTACAGTTTGTAATGTGGATATATATTGAGATCGATGTCTTTGTGTGTGTGTGTGTGTGTGTGTGTGTGTGTGTGTGTGTGTGTGTGT
>CAIGQZ010000379.1:28969943-28982142 GCA_903798205.1 Danio tinwini
GGATGAACTATCACTTTAAAGTAGAGTTTATAATGTGGATATATATCAAGATCATTGTATTTTTGTGTGCGTGTGGGTTATCAAACATATAGGAAGATATTTTAAAGAATGTTGAAAACCTGTAACCATTGATTTCTTATTTGTTTTTGCTACTATGGAAGTCAATGGTTACAGGTTTCCAGCATTCAGAAATCTTCATATTTTGGTGAGATATCACTTTAGAGTTTATAATGTGGATATATATCGAGATCGTTGTATTTTTATGTAATCTCTTTGCTCTCTGCACTCAATAATTATTTTTTGTTGCTTATAGTTCAAACTACTTATTTAAAATAAGCTGAAACAACACAGTTTTATGATTTGTGTGTGTGTGGAACCCAGTATTTAAATAATTTACAATAATATTTATGATTTATTTATTATAATATACAATGTACTAGTAATTAATTATTACAACTAATGTGTCAAAAAAATCTTCCCAGTTAAACAGCACTTGGGAAATATTAAAAAATAAATAAATAAAAACATTTTCAATAGTAGTTGTATTCATTTTGCCTTCAACTGTAAATCTGAAATTAAAAAGAGATTATATTACTAACTACAAATCTTTAAATGTACTCCAAGTTAACCTGTTTACCAATCAAAACACATTTTTGGGCAAACGACAGGATCTGATTGGCTGAACATAGCAGGTTATCTCCTCCTGAAACACACACACACACTGATTCAAACAGGAATATTCTCGTGTGCAGTAGTTATATATTAATGCCCAAAGTTGCATGACTAAAGAGAGTCTCTCTGCTCTAATGCAGTATATATGCTCCGTCTCTTGCCTTTTTCTTGCATTTTTTATCAAACGGGCGAGCAACTGAAAGTCGTGTGTGTGTGTGTGTTTGCAGCGCTGAAATCTCGATAAAGTCCCTGCTGTCGCACTTTTACTAAGTTGCTTAGTAACTGAGGAAGTGAAGCTTTCGAACACTTCTCACTGTGAGCATATGTTGAGCACAAACACACACACACACACACACACACACGCACATACACACAGTGTTGAGAGAAAGTGTGTGTGATAGTCTCAATTATCAAGCTGATTGTAGTAATTAATGACTTAGAGAGTGGAGATAGACATTAATACAGACTATCAATCAATCAATCAGATCATTGTGTGTGTGTGTTAAGATGTGTCATAAATCAGTATTAAATTCTTCAGTGACACTTAAAATGAGGTCTGTTTCAAAATAGAGTCACACCGTCAGAATAGACATGCTTACAACATGCAAACTACTGCAAAAGACACTTTATTATATGGTATTTTATTCATCATTTACAGAAAAGGTGGTACAAAAGTATAATACTTTTTGTGTAAAATATGACTGTACACGACCTGACAAAAGTCTTGTCGTCGATCCCAGTTGTAAGAGCGAGAAATAATAACTTGACTTTTAGTTGAGCATTTGCACAAGTGTCAGAAGGTGGATTTTTCTGATGAATCATCTGTTGAACTGGATCCCAATCATCACTAATACTGCAGAAGACCTACTGGAACTCGCATGGACCCAAGATTCTCGCTGAAATCAGTCAAGTTTGGTGACGGAAAAATCATGGTTTGGGATAACATTCATGTATGGGGGCGTGCGAGAGATCTGCAGAGTGGATAGCAACATTAACAGCCTGAGGTATGAAGACATTTGTGCTGCCCATTACATTACAAACCACAGGAGAGGGCAAATTCTACAGCAGGATAGTTCCTAAAGGCAAAGAAGGTCAAGGTGCTCCGAGATTGGCCAGCTCAGTCACCAGACATGAACATTATTGAGCATGTCTGGGGTAAGATGGAGGAGGCATTGAAGATGAATCCAAAAAATCTTGATGAACTCTGGGAGTCCTGCAAGAACTTTTTCTTTGCCATTCCACATGACTTTATTAATGAGTGATTTGAGTCACTGCAGAGATGTATGGATGCAGTCCTCCAAGCTCATGATGGAGTCAGACACAATATTCATTCTGTTTCCACTGCAGCATGACTTTATATTCTATACTGGACATTATTTCTGTTCAGTGATGAGACTTTTGTTTAAGCAAAGTCAGACCTTACTGTCCTAATTAAATCAATCAAAATCAAGGCGTGATCATATTTTATTTTAGTCAAATAAGCATAATCTAGAGCCCTTTGTCTTTCATATAAGCCACTTCTGATACCAAATGATCAACTAGAAGTCAAATTATTTTTTGTTTATCCTAAAACTTGGATAGGGAACAAGACTTTTGTCAGGTAGTGTAGTAAATGATGTAAATACTACTGTTAAGCCAGTTGTATTTTTATATTAAATAATGTAGTTCCTCTGAATTGTTTATGTCTCACAATGCAGCTCTTATTTATTTTTATCATTATTTTTTACAATTCTACAACATAACATCACAATTCTTATTAAAGCTTTAAAATAAAAAAAGTAAATTATAGTTCTCAATTCAAGCTTATGTATAGCAATTAAAGCTTGAACTTATAAGGACATATTACTTTAAACTGTAAAAGTTTACAATAATATTAAAATTATAAAAATAAGACTTAATTAAATGTATTTAGACAAAATTAGGATGACAGAGTGACTCAGTGGTTTTCACTGTCATTTCACAGCAAAAAGGTCGCTGGTTTGAGTCTAAGCTAGGCCAGTTGGAGTTTCTGTGTTTCTTGGAGTTTGCATGTTCTCACCGTGTTGGCGTGGGTTTCCTCCGGGTGCTCCGGTTTCCCCCACAGTCCAAAAACATGCGCTATAGGTGAATAGGATGAACTAAATTGGCCATTGTATATGTGTGAGAAAGTGTATTTTTCTTGCGCTGGGTTGCAGCTGGAAGAGCATCCACTGTTAAAACATATGCTGGATAAGTTGGCGGTTCATTCCGCTGTGGCGACCCCTTATGAATAAAAAGACTAAGCTGAAGGAAAATTATTAAATGAATAGACACAATTATGAAACAGCACACCGATAATAGCACAAAAACATTATTTGATCATCAAATCATCATATTAGTATGATTTCTGAAGTTGATTATGCTTTAGATGACAGAAATGAATTACATTTTGCACTATATGAACTTAGAAAATTTTATTTAATGAATGATAATGATGACACGATGCTCAATTGGTACTAATGAGCCCAAAGTGTGCCAAGAAAATATCTTCCACACCATTACACCACCACCAGCCTGAACCATTGATACAAGGCAGGATGGATTCATGCTTTCATGTTGTTGATGCCAAATTCTGAGCCGACCATCCAAATGTGGCAACAGAAATGGAGACTCATCAGACCAGGCAACATTTCTCCAATCTTCTATTGTCCAGTTTTGGTAAGCCTGTGTGAATTGTAGCCTCAGTTTCCTGTTCTTAGCTGACAGGAGTGACACTCGCTGTGGTCTTCTGCTGCTGTAGCCCATCCACCTCTAGGTTGGACGTGTTGTGTGTTCAGAAATGCTCTTCTGCAGACCTCTGTTGTATCGAGTGCTTATTTGAGCTGCTGTTGCCTTTCTATCAGCTGAACCAGTCTGGCCATTCTCCTCTGGCATCAACAAGGCATTTGTGCCCACAGAACTGTCGCTCACTGGATATTTTCCTTTTCGTACCATTCTCTGTAAACCCTAGAGATGGTTGTGCATGAAAATCCCAGTAGATCAGCAGTTTCTGAAATACTCAGACCAGTCAGTCTGGTACCAACAACCATGCCACGATCAAAGTCACTTAAATCCCCTTTCTTCCCCATTCTGATGCTCGGTTTGAACTGCAGGAGATCGTCCTGACCATGTCTACATGCCTAAATGCATTAAGTTGCTGCCATGTGATTGGCTGATTAGAAATTTGCGTTAACAGGGAGGTTGCTGGACAGGTGAATGCACTATAATTATTTAATTAGTACATAGAACTGATTAAGTACATCATAAAACATTCGGTCTTCATAGAGAATGTTATAAAGAGGTTTTTCCTGAGGACATCATCTGACAACATATGTCTAGGAAGACTCTGCCGGTTGCCATGACAAACAAGCAAAGAAACTTTACTTTCTTAACCACGACTGTACTGTCACGACTTTCGTCCTTAACAACAGTAACATCCACAACCACGCAGTCACGAATCAACCCCTAAACCAACCTCTTAATGAAGTGTGTTATACATCTGCTATAATTGAGACGTGATGATCTGAGGCTTAAAATAGCGGATACTCGTCCTCCTCGTCTCAAGTTTTATTCACTGTTGGTTTAAAGTGAAGGGATGTACTTCTCACGTTCTCCATTCAGTTGCTAAACTAACTCCACACACGCACAAACATCAGTAGTCCATTTTTAATCAGGTGCAGCTCGTTTCTATTGATTTTTTTTCACAATGCCTAATCAAATCTATTTATAATCAACAGTTCCATCAGCTCGGTCCACCATATTTAATGGATTTTTCTTCCAACTGAGTGTGTGCTGCGGTGCATACTGGAATTGCCTCTCAATGATTGTTCCTGATGTAATGGCCAAGTTTAGCAATGATTATATGCAACCCTGGGTTACAAAAGCAGTAGTAAGTGTCAATTATTTATTTATATAATCATAAATGATAGCTGAATAAATATGTTTTCTATTGATGTATGATTTGTGAGAATAGAACAATATTTGCACAAGATATGCAGTCGTGGCTAGAATTACACAAGTATTGGAAAAGTTGCTGCTTAAAGGGGAAGTAAAGCACTCAGTCAAGTTTACATTATGTTGTACATTGGATTCCACTTTAATGAAAATATATTAAACAAACTCGATTAATGTAAACATTTAGCAGAAAGCGGCATGTTATACTATAGCTTTTAGACCTAGGGCGCCACTATCTTGGAATATCGCTGTGTCCAGCCTGATCTCACGAGGAAACGTAAGTATTTGACGTTTTGTCAGTTTAGTTGCTAATTCGTACGAGTTCAGTCGTACAAAAATGTACGATTTTAAAAAGGAGGCGTGGCACCTAACCCCACCCCAACCGTCATTGGGTGATGAACAAATTGTACTAATTTGTACAAATTATATTGTACGAATTAATACAAATTAGCCACTAAATCAAAAAGTTACGAATTGCCGTGAGATTGCGTTGCTGTGTCTGACGTCACAGGGTTGGTTCAGATACGGGCCCCATTTACACTAATACGTTTTAGTTTTAAAACAGCATTTTAAAATAAAAATCTGCGTCCACACTAGCATTTCACCAAGCCTTTCTGAGCAACTCTGCGTCTACATTAAACTGCTGAAAATGTACATCACGTGACCACACACACACACACACACACACACACACACACTCACTCGGGCATGTGCTGCAGCATGCTTTGAGCACACACCCATATGCAGGCACGTGCACACATAGGGCTCAACCTATGCAGTGTACATGCCCTTTGAGTGTGGGATATATAGTGCCCTTCCAAAATGAACGTAAGTGCCTCACCCACCTGCGATCGCCTTCCTCAGCCCCAGCCCCACTGAACAGTTTGCGATCTCTCCAGGGTTTCTGCGGGGTCTTAAAGTCTTTAAAAGTCTCAAATTTAACAATCGAAATTTAAGGGCTTAAAAATTCTAAAATTTGCTGTTCTAGGTCTTAAATATTTTAGCACAGGTCTTAATTTTCCGATGTCCGTGTATCGCTATGTCTAATGCTCATTTAAATTCTTTTTGTTGCTGTTGCTTGGTTTTCGTGGAGTTCTTTGTTTCACTAGTCTGGGGTATTACAACTACACGTAAGACCAACATGCAGTGCGCGGGGTGAATGTGACGTCATCGATGTGTTTGCGCGACATGATTTCGGCTGGCGGGGCTCACGTAATGTTTTGAGACTCGAGTGAACACTGAACAGTTCGCGCGACGCCGCATTTGATTTGAGTTCAATATGAAACACTTTGAAGAGATTTTGTCTGAAACAGGTACGACTGTACACACATCTTCTTTATGATTAAGACGTGTCCATGCATGATCATAGAGATAACCAGATGACCAATAATTCTTGGCTAGAAATTGCAACAGCAGTGGGAAAGGAGGAGGGTTTTGGTAAAAGTTTGGAAAACCTGAGGGATAAGTTTGTTGGCCATGCAAAAGTGGAGACCCAGGTGGTTTTAATATTACAGAATGTTTTTCCATCATTCATAGGTTTACACTGATGTATAGGTTACAGTTGTGAATTTAAAAACAATTTACAAGTTACAAACTTAAATTAAGTAAGAAATTATGTCTTTGATACAGTTGAAGTCATAATTATTAGCCCCCCTTTGAAATTTTCTTTCTTTTTTAAATATTTCCCAAATGATGTTTAACAGAGCAAGGGAATTTTCACAGTATGTCTGATAATATTTTTTTCTTTTGGAGAAAGTCTTATTTTTTTTATTTTGGCTAGAATAAAAGCAGTTTTACATTTTTTAATTGATAATTGATAGTCTACAGAACAAACCATCATTATTCAATAACTTGCCTAATTCCCCTAACCTGCCTAGTTAACCCAATTAACCTAGTTAAGCCTTTAAATGTCACTTTAAGCTGTATAGAAGTGTCTTGAAAAATATCTAGTCAAATATTATTTACTGTCATCATGTCAAAGATAAAATAAATCAGTTATTAGTAATGAGTTATTAAAACTATTATGTTTAGAAATGTGTTGAAAAAAAATCTTCTCTCCTTTAAACAGAAATTGGGGGAAAGGGGGGCTAATAAATCTGACTGTAACTGGAAAGGAATATTTGAACCTATCAGTTTACAATATATTGATGCCCAATTTCTAGGCTTTATTGGTGATAATGGTCACAAATGTTGGATCATTATTGCCTTTTTAGCTTATAAGTAGAGGACAGAAACTAGCCAGACAGTAATGTGTGAATTGTTGAGTGGGCAAAATAAAAAATAAATAAAAAAGTCAGTATTTTAGTAACTGTACTTTTTTTGTTTTTATTTTTGCCATAATAAAAAAATATAATTGTAGAGCAAGTTCTGTTCTGTTGCTATTAAAATGTAACTTTAATAGGTAGAACTGTCCGAGATATGAACAAAAGCAAGTGATGCATCATTTAGATTTATAAAAATTTAGATATAAAAAATGAAATGGCTTGAATGGTTATAAAAATCTTTATAATAAATTATAAAAATAATAAAAAACAATTATCTTGAATGATATTAATGATATGACCTAGTTCCTGAAACGTTCTACTTCTCTGTTTCTTTTGACCGGCCCCTGTTATTTAAAAGAATATCTCAATGGCGAACGCGTTAAGTACAAAAGTCTCGTCGGTTTGTGAGGTGTGCGATGTGGCAGATGAAAGTATAAATCAGACTTTAAGATGCTTGTTTGTTTTTTCTGTAGTTCAATTGTGCATTAACCTGTCTAGTACTGTTCAATTTGAATACATTTATTTTACCACTAATTTTGTGATTTTGCATTTTCTTTTTATGTTTATGCGTGTTTTTGATGTTGTGGTCTTAAATTTAATACTTAATAGTCTTAAAAAGGTCTTAAAAAGTCTTAAATTTGACATTATGATATCTGCAGAAACCCTGTCTCTCCACACACAATGTCCCCCCCCCCGCTCTCCACTTTGCGATCATCCCCACCGTCTTCTCTTCAGTTACTTCGCTTTCTGGCCATGTTGTGCACTCATCTTCAATTCTGCACATGCCCTTTGGAAAGCCTCTGCTCGGGCCTGCCCATATGAGAGCTGTGCACGTCGGACTGTTCATCAAGGGTCTACCGCTGGATCTAATCTTGCTATATTTGTTAAACGTAATACAGTATTTAATTCATCTTGTCTCTATCGAGCGACATTTTCTCCGACTTTGGTCTTTCGAATCTATTACTTGTTCTCAGGTAACGTGTTTTGGCTGAGCACAAAGATAAGTTAATAATTAATGTAACCATGTACACTGATTCTGCACATTGACTGATTGCTCACCTTTATTTCATATATTGTATAGACTTATTGTACGTTATACTGTTATAATAGCCGTTAATGATTTATAAAACTGATATTCAATGAATGAGAGGGTGTGTTTGGTATTTTTCAATGGAAATAAAAGGTGGCAGTCATGTTATAGGCTCCGTTTTGTTATAAATATATGAAGATGATGGTCATATCATGTAGCTACACGGCGCCTCTACATTTTTGGTGTCTGTTAAGTTGCAAAAATCAAAATAGGCAGTTCCTCACATCATGTTTTCATTTTATTGTTAAGATAGTGAAAGAGCTAGGGTGATGTGAATGATGTTATACAGTACACTGTTGCCTTTGAAGATTTACCTGACGTGTCCTTGCGAGTTTGTTTTCCATATCAAACTTGCGATGTCTGAACTTGAAAGGAGAGGATGCAAGACTGAACTTTGTGTTGGCTGCTTAATTTTGAGGAAAAAGCCCCAATCAGATAGGCGAATGTCTGCAGCCCTGCCTCCATTTTCAGATGTCTCTGTTTTCCCCCCATCCACACTGACATGGAGCAGCAGTGTTTTAGAATGAAAGCGGCCTTTTCAGCGTTTCCTTTTTCAGGGCTTGAAAACTCCGGCGTAGTGTGGACGGATGGATTAAAACTAAAACGTATTAGTGTAAACGGGGCCACAGATACAGTGGAAGTAATGGACTGGAAAGCCTAATTTAAGTCAATGCGTGAAGTTGTGGACGTGGAGCTGGTGCAAATACAAGCATCAGATGTGTGTCTAATATAAAAATATATATATTTATTCTATTTTTTCTTTCCCCCCTTTTAATTACCGATCATTTGATGCGATTTGATTCACTCTCTGTATCACGCTGTCTGACTGCCTGTCTGGGTTTCATAGGTTTACGGACTGGAGAGACTGGACAGCCTAATTTAACCAAATGCATGAAGTTGTGGACATGCATCATAGAGCTGGTGCAAATACAACAAATACAAGCATTTGAGTTGTGTATTTTTCTTTTGTTAATACCTTTCGTTTGATGCGCTGTGGTCCACTCTCTCACGCTGCTCCAGTGCTGCCTGCTAATGCAGCAATTAAAATCATACATGACTTCACGCTTTACTAAGTCATGTCTGTGTAGACTATGTCAAGACATATTCCCTTTTCAAGTTGATCAACTCAATCTCTTAACATGTATGAAAGATAAAAACCTGCCCAAAGAAACACTGAACACGAAAAGAGTCGAGGGGCTGTAGCAGTGAAAAGTGAAAGTACCCGTCCCAATATGTCAGTAATGATATACTCTCTGTATTATGCTGCCTGACTGTCTGTATGGGGCTGGTGCTGACATGATGGGGCGGGTGTGGCTAAATGTAAATCCCCTCGTCAGACAGGGCTGGAGCGCATCAAACGAAAGGTATTACAAAAATAAACAACTCAAGACACTTAAATGCTTGTATTTGTTGTATTTGCACCAGCTCTGCGATGCACGTCAACAGCTTCATGCATTGGGTTAAATTAGGCTGTTCAGTCTCCATGTTTAGTCTGTTGAAACCCATACAAGCAGTCAGGCAGTGTAATACAGAGAATGAATCAAAGCACATCAAATTATCAGTAATTAAAAGGGGAAAAAAGAAAAATAGAATGAATATATATTTTTATATTAGACACACACTTGATGCTTGTATTTGCAGCAGCTCCACGTCCACAACTTCACGCATTGTGTTTAATTAAGCTTTCCAGTCTCCGTTTTTAGTGAATTTCTTCCACTGTATCTGTTCAGCTGAAGGAACGGAACCAACCCCGTGACGTCAGACACAGCGACATTCCTAGATGGCGGCCCCCTAGGTCTAAAATCTATAGTATAACATGTTGTTTTCTGCTAGATGGTTCAATTAATTGTTTGTTTATTATATTTTCATTAAAGTGGAATCCAATGTTCAAAATAATGTAAACTTGACTGAGTGCTTCACTTCCCCTTTAAGTTTTTATAATAGCAATTTGCATATACTCCAGAATGTTATGAAGAGTGATCAGTTGAATTGCATTTGTCATGATAATTAACTTAAGCTGCGGTCACACAAGAGTTTGAACTTACGAAATTCTGTCGTATGGTGCTGCGAAAAGGGGCGGGATTAAACAAGATGATTAGACATTAAAAAAAGCGAGCGATTGGTCCATGTTTAAAATTTCTGTTCAGAGAGGTCATGTTTTGATCCTGGATTGGTCTCATGCAGTCAAATGATGCGATTTCGCTGGTCAGAGTTCACCAAGCTTGAACTTTGCACCGCAGCGAAATGCGAAACTTGGCGCATGACCCTTCGTTTTCGGTTTGACGCATTCACGTGCGTATGAATGGAAGTCTTTGGGGTGAAAAGTGCAGTGTGACCGCAGATTTAATCCTGAAAAAAACTTTCCACTGCATTTCATTGCTGCCATTAAAGGACCTGCTGAGATCATTTCAGTAATCATCTTGTTAACTTAGGTGAGAATGTTGACAAGCACAAGGCTGGAGATCATTATATCAGGCTGATTGGGTTAGAATGGCAGACTTGACATGTTAAAAAGAGGATGATGCTTAAAATCATTGTTTCTCCATTGTTAACCATGGTGACCTGCAAAGAAAAGCCTGCAGCCGTCATTGCGTTGCATAAAAATGGCTTCACAGGCAAGGATATTGTGGCTACTAAGATTGCACCTAAATCAACAATTTATAGGATCATCAAGAACTTCAAGGAAAGAGGTTCAAATCTTGTTAAGAAGCATCAGGGCATCCAAGAAAGTCCAGCAAGCGCCATGAATCGTCTCCTAAAGAGGATTCAGCTGCGGGATCGGAGTGCCACCAGTGCAGAGCTTGCTCAGAAAATGGCAGCAGGCAGGTGTGAGCGTATCTGCAAGCACAGTGAGGCGAAGACTTCTGGAAAATGGCCTGGTGTCAAGAAAGGCAGCCACTTCTCTCCAAAAAAAACATCAGGGACAGATTGATCTTCAGCAAAAAGTATGGCGAATGGACTGCTGAGGACTGGGGCAAAGTCATATTCTCAGATGAAGCCCCTTTCAGATTGTTTGGGGCATCTGGAAAAAGGCTTGTCTGGAGAAGAAAAGGTGAGCGCTACCATGAGTCCTGTGACATGCCAACAGTGAAGCATCCTTTCACTTTGTGAAAACTAATATTGTGTCATTCTCAAAACTTTTGGCCACGACTGTATCTGTTTTATTTTCTGCAATCTGAGAGTCCAAAAAATCTAGATATTGAGAAAAAAAACGCCTTTAAATGTGTTCAAAATTAAGTGCAATACATATTAATAATTTTTTTAAATGATTATATTAAATGCTTACCGGCCACTTTATTAAGTACACCTTACGAGTAGCGGGATGAACCCCTTTTTTTGCCTTCAAAACTGCCTTAATCCTTCGTGGCATAGATTCAACTAGTGGTGGAAAGAGTACTGAAAAATCATACTTAAGTACCATAACTTGCCTAAAAATGTAGAGCAAGTAGAGTAAATGTGTCTGTTGTAAATATTACACAAAGTATGAGTAAATAGTAGACCTTTCAAAAGTACTCATGAGTAGTGAGTATGACGTTGTAAAAAGCTGATGCATTTACATCTAATTAGTGGATATGTGTAAACGTAACATTCTGTAGTGCATTTAGTTATTGCCCAGCAGACATACAACGTCATAAGACGTTAATATTAGGTTAGATTTAGGTTGTGATGTCATGTGACCAAAATTCAATGTCTAGACAATGTCTAAGGACAATGTTATTTTGATGTCCAATAACCACATCAAATGACGTTGATATTTGGTTGATTTTAGGATGTGTTGGAAAGTGACCGAAATCCAACGTCGAGCCAACATCTTAAACCAGCATCAAATACATTTATTCAAATACATTTATGACATTTATTCGTCAGATATGGCAACCAAAATCCAACATCTGATAGACGTCATAGTGGTAACGTCCACACAACATCAAGCTGTACATCATTAGACGTTGATATTGGGTTGATTTTAGGTTGGACAATGGGTTCTGATGTCAACCTGGCTGTTGTCTATGTGGTTGCTATAGTGTTTGGGGGATTGAAAGTGAAGCGCGGGGGGGTAGGGGGATAGGATATCGCAGACAAACGGGGAGCGCGGGGGGGGGGGGTGGGGTATCGGGGAATAAAAGTGAGGAGTGGGGAGGTGGGGGGTAGGGTATCGAGGACGAAAGTGAAGACCGGGGAGGTAGGGTATCGCTGACAAAAGTGAAGATTGGGGAGGTAGGGG
>CAIGQZ010000379.1:28991087-29006946 GCA_903798205.1 Danio tinwini
ACTTAACAACACCCAGAATTTTTAGGAGCCACCCAGCAATAACCAAAGCACTACTTAGCAATACATGAGAGAAAATTAGCTATTGCCACAACACCTTGGCATCCACCTATCAAACACTCAGAACACTAGCAATGACCAGGCAACACATGCAACCACCTAGCAACACCCAGTACATCTTGGCAACCACCTAACAACACCCAGAATGTCTTAGGACCCACCAGGCAACAACCAGAACATCACTTAGCAACACATCAGAACACATTAGCAACCACCACAACACCTAAGCAACCATCCATCAAACACCTGCAACCAATTAACAACACCCAAAACATCTTGACAACCACCTAACAGCACCCAGAATGTCTTAGGACCCACCAGGCAACAACCAGAACACCACTTAACAACACATCAGAACACATTAGCAACCTTCACAAGACCTTAGCAACCACCTATCAATCACCCAGAACACTAGCAATAACCAACAACCCCTGCAACCACATAGCAACACCCAGAACATCTTAACAACCACCTAGCAACCCTAGAAAGTCTTAGGACCCACCAGGCAACAACCAGAAAACCACCTAGCAACACATCAGAACACATTAGCAACCACCTATCAAAAACTGAAAACACTAGCAATAACCAAGCAACACCTGCAACCACCTAGCAACATCAGAACATCTTGACAATCACCAAACAACACCCAGAATGTCTTAGCACTCACCATGCAACAACCAGAACACCACCTAGCAACCCATAAGGACACATTAGGAACCACCACAACACCTTAGCAACCACCTATCAACCACTCAGAACAATAATGATGACTATGCAACACCTACAACCACTTAGCAACATCAACAACATCTTGACAACTACCTAACAACACCCACAATTTTTAGAAGCCACCTAGCAACAAACAAAACACTACTTAGCAACACATAAGAGAACATTAGCAATTGCCACAACACTTTAGCAATCACCTATCAAACACTCAGAACACTAGCAATGACCAGGCAACACCTGCAACCAACTAGTATCCTGCAGGACACCTTAGCAAACACTTACTAGAACCCTTGCTGCAGATTTAGGCAGTTTTAATGTATGTCTGTTAGCTTAATAAAGTAACACACAGCTCTCCTCAGCAACACAAGGACCTGTTTGTGTCCGTGTTAGGGCTTTGAGTGCTAGAAAGAGTAATGTTTGCAAACGAGCAAATGCCACATGATTTGTCAGCTTTAATTGGCCACCGGGAAATAATCATCATGGAATGATACTTATGATGGGAGTTGTGCTCATGAATATTAAATTCTCGGCTCAGTAATCCCAGTTTTTGGCTCATTAGCGTGTTGGTTTCTTACTGCGTGAGACAACAGACTAATATCTGCTGAAATAAATCAAGAACTGGGAGGAGGGAGGGAGTTTATTGTGCATCTAATTTGTATTCTCAGCTCATGTCTGAACAAACACACACACACACACACACACACAGACACGCACATACACGCACGTTGGTTTTGGTGGTTTATGAGGACTTGAGGCATAATGTATTTTCATTCATTCGTTCATTCAATTTCTTTTTGGCTTAGTTCCTTTATTAATCAGGGGTCACCAGGTCTTATTTTGTGCGGGAACACACCGGATCCGGCACCTCTGAAATCTGATCCGGCACCTCATTTTACCGATCCCCCTCATCAACTGCCATCCTCCCCCATCCACTATTCATTTTCACTTTCGTCTGAGACACCTGCCCCCTCCTCTACAATTCACTTTTGTCCACGACACCCCTCCGCTATACAGCCCCCCCCTCTCTACTTTCATGCGTGACACCTCTCCATTTTCAGGTAACATGCCGGATCCATTACCCCGATCTGTTCTGGTACCTCGCAATTCACAAATTAAACACTGGGGGTCGCCACAAAGGAGTGAATAGCCAACTTATCCAGCATATGTTTTACGCTGCGGATGCTCTTCCAGCTGCAACCCATCACTGGGAAACACACATACACTCTCATTCAAACACATACACTACGGACAATTTACCTATCCAATTCACCTATAGCACATGTGATTGGACTGTGGGGGAAACCAGAGCACCCGGAGGAAACCCACGTGAACATGGGGAGAACATGCAAACTTCACACAGAAACGCCAACTGGCCCAGCCGGGACTCAAACCAGCATACCTGTCAACATTTGGTACATGAATTCCGGAAGATCGGCCGGGGGTGGGGGGCGGTTGGTTGTAAGGAGCTTTGGGTGCGCGCGAACTGAAGAGCGGGGGGGTTGCAGAGGTGTACGTGAACTGTACAGCGGGGAAGGGTGCATGCAGGCTGAAGAGCATGCGCACATGTACTAGGTTTCAGGCCGGACTGTACCTAAAAGCTGAGGAGGTGGGGTGGAATTCCAGGAGTTTTCCGGGAGACAAAACAACACTGGAGATGGGTCTGAAATACGGGAGACTCCCGGGAAAAACGGGAGTATTGGCAGGTATGCAAACCAGTGACCTTCTTGCTGTGAGGCAACAACACTACCCACTGCGCTACCATACCGTCCCTAATGTATTTCATATTGTAAAAACTGCTTATCATATGCCTGTAAAAGTCCAAAAACGAACTGTTACCAAGTAACATATTTTTACTTAACTTTCCCAGAATTCCCTGCACAACACTTTTTTATGCTTTTTTTGTTGACATTACTGTGGTTCTTTTGGAGTTTTTTTTCTCAACAGTGATGTACATTAGAAAATTATGTTACATCTAATGTTGATAAATATTGTATCTACAGGTCACAACAATGCGTAGCGCAAGCTCTGGGATTTGTTTGGCGTGGTAGCGATGACGAGTGACCTTATGATTAAAGTTTTGCAAGTCCGCCGGGCCCCACCTCTGAATGAGCGAGTTTTAGCTACAAAACAAAACACCCGGAAAGAAACTCAACACAGAGGAACATGAAAACCTACTGCCAGCTAGCACTTTGGAATTATTATTGCAGAGCAACACAAAGAGCATGCAGAAGTATAAATATACGACTATGTGCAAGGCAGGTGTCGTGGGTCATGCTCATCACTCGAAATGTAAATCAGTCTTGACTCTCTCTTAAGGCTGATTTATACTTCTATGTCAAGCACACACATATGGTCCGGCGCATGCCCTTGCCGTGGTTGAGGCTGACGCCCACCTCTCAAAAAATGTAACTACACGTCGCAATAATGTGTAGCGCAAGCTTTGTGATTGGTCGGCTTGGTATCGGTGACAAGTGTGGGCGATGCTGAGAGCCACGAGCCCAATGGAGCAAGTGTTTATAAGTGTGGGGTTTTGTTAAGGAGCCCCAAATGGAAACTTTTGTTTTGTTTTTACCTTATGATTAAACTTGTTGCACGTCCGCCAGTTCCCACCTCTGAATGAGGCGAAGAAACTTGACACAGAGCAATATAATAACCTAATGCCAGCTAGCGTTCCGGAAGTGTTTTTGCAGAGAAACACAAACAGCATGCAGAAGTATAAATAATAAATAAACTATAATGGGCAGATATGCTGCTAATCAGACTGCTGTATTAGACCGCAAATTGGAAAACATCGGGGTGAAATTAGCGGCTTTGCAACAAGATTTGGCCAGACCTGGAGACCAGTGACGGACATTAAATATCTGTGAAATTGGCAGATATTGACCTAAATTTGAAATACTTTCTTCTCTTTCGGCTCCCTGTGTTTTTCCAGTCAGACGGATTCGGCTGTAGAAAAACAACTTTTCCCGGATAGCAAGATAATGAGACGCTCTGAAATTCCTGCCCCCTTTCAAGGACACCTGTTGGACTCTACAGACTTACACACACACACACATACACAACTACAGATAGACTATCACTACCTAACCCTTCATCCCACGCCTTCGTGTGCTTTCATCCACTGGAGGGGGTAGGCGGGTCTGTGACCAGTGCCTTCATGGCTGCAGGAACCGACGGCTGCCCGCCCTTGCCGGACTATATCCACACCCCCTTTCCCATCCTCTGTTGCGATGTTATGTCTATGTGTTTATGTGCTTGACTGCTGGGGCTTTTTTTTTTCGCCTCTCTTTCCTGAATTGTATCCTACTTCCTTTTTCTAAATGCTACCTCCCGTTGACCTGTCTTCCCTTAAAATGTGTATGGTCGGGGGGGGGTCTAATTTCACTATATGTCAGTGTATGTGAATACATGGAGGTATATGTGACAAATAAGGACTAGATTGATTGAACGGCTACATGCAATGCAGGCGCTGTGTGTCACGCCAATCACTCGGCGCAGAAGTGAAAAACCAGCCTTTACACACATGCTTATGGCTGTGTTTTTGTCTGTTACAAAGGTATGTTGTGTAGATGGTAATACTTCAAAACGTTGGTGTATGAAATCGAAAAACAATGAGAAATACGGTAATATACCGTAAAATATACAAATTTGTTACCTTCCTACTGTATTTTTAATGATTAAATGCCAGCAACCACAGCTTTTTTCTTTACGTAATTTTTATTATAGTGTAGCATTTTTACTGCTTTTTGCTTACCGTTAAAATCATACACATTTTTTTCAGTGTAGTATTTTCCTCTTGTATTTTAATGATTCAAATCCAGCAACCACAGCTACCTTTTTTAACGTAATTATTACAGTGTAGCATTTTTACCGTTTTTTGGTTAATGTTGAAATCACAGACATTTTTTTGTACTTTCCAGTGTAGTACGTTCCTATTGTATTTGTAATGATTAAATTCCAGCAACCACAGCTGCTTGTTTCCCCCCAATAAATTTTATGCAATTTTTATTAAAGTGTAGCATTTTTACCGTTTACTTTTAACCATTAAAATCAGACATTTTTATCAGTGTATTACATTCTTACCATATTTTTAACAATTAAATTCCAGAAATAACAGCTGCCTTTTATTCCACTGTTACATGCCAGCACTTATTTGGTTATTTTATTGTTTGTTTTTTGTGTCTCATCATGTGTTTCTGTCTGTCACCCAGTCCATTTCTTGCTCTGCCTACTCCCGTCTCTGATTGGCTGTTTAAATTGTTCTTGCTGCAACCAATCCCATCTCTCCTGCTACCTTATCGGTTGCCACTCCAGAACTCTGCCCAAGTCCC
This sequence comes from Danio tinwini, assembly GCA_903798205.1. NCBI lineage: Eukaryota > Metazoa > Chordata > Actinopteri > Cypriniformes > Danionidae > Danio > Danio tinwini. The sequence continues at coordinate 28,996,205 of CAIGQZ010000379.1, forward strand.
AGCCAATCCCTGCATGCCACCTGGCCTTTAAAAGTCTTCAGTCTTTTAGTTCAGGAGCAGATTCTCTGACCCACTGTTTGATGCTTGTGATCTCGGTATAGTGGCTTGTTTGTTTGGTTTGCGTGATAGTTAGTTATCCCTGTTTATCAGTATAGTTTGGTTTTATTTGATTTACACTTTGTTATTGTTGTTCAAGTTTGTTACTGTCTGACCTTTGTGTGTAGCATTTTTACATTTTTTTTAAACTATTAAAATCAGACTTTTTTTTCTTTTTTCAGTGTAGTGCTTTCCTACTGTATTTGTAATGATTCAATTTTAGCAACCACAGCTGCCTTAACAACCACCACCCACCCCTCCACCCCGCCCATAAATTTTACGGAATTTTATTGGTGTAGTGTATAGTGTATTTTTATTGTGTGTGTTTACCATTAAAAACACTTCTTTTTTTTCAGTGTAATACCTTCCTACCATATTTTTTATCATTCAATTCTAGCAACCACAGCTGCCCTTTCCCCCAGTAAATTTTAATCATTTTTATTAGCGTAGCATATTTATTTATTTATTTTTTACCATTGATTTTTCTGCTGTAAATTTTACATGATTGCTTTTTACAGTGTAGCTTTTTCACTTTTTTTTTTTTTTTTAACCGTTAAAATTGCAGACTGTTTTTCAGTGTAGTATGTTTATACTGTATTTTTAATAATTCAATTCCAGCAACCACAGCTGCCTTTCCCCCAGTAAATGTTATGTAATTTTAATGAAGTGTAGCATTTTTACCGTTTTCTTTTAACCTTTGAAATCAGACATTTTTTTTTTCAGTGTAGCACATTCCTACCATATCTTTAATGATTAAATTTCAGAAACAGCTGCCTTTTTACCACTGTAAATTTGACAATTTTATTAGTGTAGCATTTTACTTTTTTTTTTTTTTCCCTGAGTGAAGTACGTTCCTACCGTATTTGTAATTAAATCCAGAAACAACTGCTTATTTTTTTTTCTTGTAAATGTATGCAGTTAAAGTGTAGTATTTTAATTGTTTATTTTTTTTACTGTAAAAATCACAGACATTTTTTTTCAGTGTAGTACGTTTTACCATATTTTTAATGATTAAATTCCAGAAACAGCTGCCCTTTTTCCACTTTAAATTTTACGTAATTATTTTTACAGAGTAGCTTTTTTTTTTTTTTTTTTTTACACCGTTGAAATTGCAAACATTTTCTTCAGTGTAGCACATTTCTACTGTATTTTTAATGATTAAATTCCAGCATCCACAGCTGCCTTTTTTTCTTTATGTAATTTTTGATCAAGTGTAGCATTTTTCTATCGTATTTTTAACAATTAAAGTACATGAGCTCATTCTGGAAACGTAGCCCTATATGCATTTCTGGAGATGGCAAATAATGTAGCCAGAGGAACATATGCCTCTATTTTGTCTTGAAATCGAACACTAATGGGCAGTATGACTTTTTGCACTACCAGCTGACCGCTTACCACCATGTAAACCGCTTTCCCGCTGTTACCAGTTTGTCCAGGGGCTCGCTGCGTACGGCAGCAGACTTGTGACGTGGAGCAGAGTTGACAGCAACAAAGGATTTGAGTCCAGCACAGAACAGTTCCAGAAAGGTTAAACAAAAAGCCAAAAAATAAAATAAACAAGTAACTAACAGGGTGAGAATGTGGTAAAATCTGAAAACGTGGTTAAATTCTGGCTGCTGTGAGGGCTTTTCTTTTTCTGGATTGATTTTGAAAACACTGTATGTTGGGTTTAGGTAAGGGGGTGATAGGCAGTGGTGTAAAGTAATGGAAATGAATATCGGGCTGATGTCAGAACTCCACATCAGGCAAACATCAATATCCAATGTCCAACCAAATATCAATGTCTAATGATGTTACAGCTAGACATCTATCAGACGTTGGATTTTGGTTACCGTACCTGATGAATAAATGTCAGTATTTGACGTCATATATGACGTTGGTTTAAGATGTTGGCTCGACACTGGATTTTGGTCATTTTCTAACAACCTAAAATCAACCAAATATCAACGTCATTTGACTTCATTATTGGACATCAAAATAACCTTGTCCTGACCTGCTGGCTTGACAATTAATTTTGGTCACCTGACATTAAAACCTAAATATAACCTAATATTAACGTGTCATGATGTTGTGTGCCCTCTGGGCAATAACTAAATGCACTACAGAATGTTACGTTTACACACACATGCACAAATTACATGTAAACCTATCAGCTTTTGACAGCATAATACTCGCTACTCTTGAGTACTTTTAAAAGGGCTACTTTTTACTCATACTTTGAGTAATATTTACAACAGATACTTTTACTCTACTTGCACTACATTTTTAGGCAAGTAATGATATTTTTACTTGAGTATGATTTTTCAGTACTCTTTCCACCACTGGTGCTCGGGTCAATCAGTCCTTTTGAAAACACCATCGGTTGTGTTTAGGGAAAGAGAAGGGTAGATCAGTCGATTAGTCGGTCAGTCGACAGTGAATTTATGTGAGAAGAACAGGTGCGAATGGCACTCATTCGAGAAATTTTTGATCTCAAAAAGCATACACAGCGGCCTCTTGTGGATTCATGATAACAATAACTGCAAAAAAACGTATCTTCTGGAACGTATTTGGCGCTCTACAGAAATGTATATAGTGGTACATATCCATACTCAGCCTGGGTTGTTTTTGTTTTTATTGTTTACCGTTACACTCAGACATTTATTTTCAGTGTATTACCATATTTTAAGGATTCAATTCCAGCAACCACAGCTGCCTTTTTTTCCACTGTAAATTTTTATATCATTTTTTTACAGCGTAGAATTTTTAGTTTTTTTTAACCCATAAATTTTAACCGTAATATTTTTTCAGTGTAGTATTGTATTAAAACAATTTTTTGGCTTGAAATAAGACTTACTCGTGACTACATAAGGTGTTTTTGCAGTGTGCACACAGAAACACAAGTGTACAATATTCCAGTAAGATCTTCTAAGCATTCAAGCATCGTCGTCACACACATTGAGAAGCAGCGCAGGTATATTTCTGTATCTTTCCTCCAGCAGAATCTCTAATGTGTTCTCCGCAGCGGTGCAGGACACGTACACGCGTGCTAAAAAGCAGCGAACAGCGAACAAGAGGAGAGAAATGGAGGGAAATCCATCTTTTTTAAAGTCTAATGTAGGATGAAAGCGTGTGACCGGCCGCGGTCTCGCTGTTTAAAGTGCTTTTCCACGTCCAGCGGCGCCGACACGCCAGCGTTTTTGATGGATGGCCTCGTTCAGGGTTCAAATTCGGTGAATAAAGACTATAAGCAGGCCGGAGCGACACTAACACCCCCTTCAGTCTCTTTTATTCTGTCGGTTCTCCTGTGTGTGTTGGATCAGATGGACGTGTGACCTGCTGAAACTGACCTCCGCTCTGTGTTTCATGCTCTGATTGTTCGCCTCTTGAAGAGTGTGAAGCGTCTGTCAGAGGATGTGATGCTTCTGCTCTTCACAAATGCGTTATTATTAGTCCTGTGCTTTTTCACACTTCCACTTATCTGTAACAGACAATATCAATAATCCAGCAGCATGTGTAAAATGCATATACAGTTAAAGTCAGAATAATTAGCCCTTCTGAATTATTAGCCCCCTGTATATGTTATTCCCCAATTTCTGTTTAACAGAAAGCAGATTTTTTTTCAACACATTTCTAAACATGGTAGTTTTAATAACTCATCTCTAATAACTGATTTATTTTATCTTTGCCATGATGACAGTAAATAATATTTGACTAGATATTTTTCGTATTGATTATGAAATATTGCTGCTTACCTATAAAGCTTTAAATAGTCTAGCTCCTGTTTATCTAACCAACCTTCTGTCTCGCTACAATCCAACCCGCTCTTTAAGATCTCAAAACTCAGGGCTTCTGGTAGTACCTAGAAAAGCAAAGTCGAATAAAGGAGGTCTAGTCTTCTCATTTATGGCTCCTAAACTTCGGAATAGCCTTCCTGATAATGTCCGAGGCTCAGACACACTCTCGCAATTCAAAACTAGATTAAAGAGCTATCTTTATAGTAAAGCACACACTCAATGCATCACATAGCAGTATGATGCATGAATGTGCTCCATGCATCTTGTTTATAAACACTTTGAACAGCAGCTACGCTAATTATACTCTTTATTCTCTATTTCCACCTGGGGATATTCATTCTGGGGCCTCCAGAGATTATGCAGCGCCACTGAGGCGATCCAAGACCTGTGAAGAGATAATCCCAAGGTTTCCATAATCCTGGACCAGGCCGTATCCTGAGCAGCTGCTGTGGTGGTCATGGAGGAGTAGAGAGCATGCGTCTGATTCCTGTGACGCTCCAAGGACAGGCGAGTCTTCACTGACGTCCAGCGTTCTCCAGCGCCTAGACTGCAGCTCTGCACAAGATGTTTGACCATAGGAGAAATGGTCGTGCTCAACTGAGCCTGGTTTCTCTCAAGGTTTTTATCTTTCACTTTCGCCAATTGGTGAAGTTTTTTCCTCGACGCTGTCGCCACTGGCTTGCATGGCTCGGGACTTGTAGAGCTGCGCATCGATGGATTACTCTTCAGTGTTTGGACTCTCAGTAGTGAATATTAAACCACAATGACCTGAACTGACATTTTCAATTCACTACAATCTTCTATGTAAAGCTGCTTTGACATAATCCACATTGTAAAAGCGCTGGAAATAAAGATTAATTGAATATCTGACGTTGGCATTGTTTTCACTAAGCATGTTTCCATAACATCTGCAAATATATTATGGTATTTTTATGCTTTAGACGGGTTTTAAACACCCAAAACCAATTGCAAGGTAATCCATTACATACATTTTGGTATTCAGTATCCACGAAAACATCATCGTCATTTCTTTCCATTGCCAATGTATGTGTTTTCTGTGAGTTTTTGTGGACGTGAGCTCTGTTGACCTCTCTGACTCCTTCACTGTCCTGCTAACTGATTTACATTCTCTATAGCAGGTCTCTTTTCCGGGAACAAGCATGTTCTTCCTAGTACTTGCTGTGGGTCTAAATGTTACTGCTGTCACATAGTGTTGCACAGGCAGCATCACACACAAACAAACCCAGACAATAAACAAACAAACCTACCCAGAATGCCTTCCATGGCAGGTTATGCTGGGAAGTGAAATTCATTTTATTGAATTAGTTTTTTTTTTTACCGAGGCAGCACGTGGCTCAGTGGTTAGCACTGTGGCCTCACAGCAAAAAGGTCGCTGGTTTGAATCACGGATGTACTAGTTAGCATTTCTGTGTGGAGTTTGCATGTTCTCCCCGTGTTGGCGTAGGTTTGCTCCGGTTTCCCCCACAGTCTAAACGCATGCGCTATAGGGGAATTGGATGAGCTAAATTGGCCATAGTGTATGTGTGTGTGTGTGTGTGTGTGTGTGTGAGAATGTGGGTGTATGGGTGTTTCCCAGTACTGGGTTGAAGCTGGAAGAGCATCCGCTGTGTTAAACATATGCTGGAATAGTTGGCGGATCATACTGCTGTGGCGACCTCTGCTAAATCCGAGACCAAGCTGAAGAAAATTAATAAATGACATGGGAACATGCATAAAACATGACATTGATGTAAATAATGTTATTTAAATTGATATGATCCATCAGGAACTGTTTATTGATTATGAAAGATGTTGTTTATAATCAATAATGCATGCAGGTTTATGGAGGACAGGGTTTGAAGAGTCTTTTCCCAAGCAGAGAAACTTATTTTACCATAAAAATAGTGACTCCTTTATTTTAGTGGTGGTGTGTTTTACACATTTGCACTGGATTAGGAGAGAGAGAGATGGAGATAGAGACGTTCATACAGCTTACAGCTATAATGCATTAGAAATATCTGCTCGCTGGATTAAAAATACAGTCCTGTCAGCATGTAGCTTTACATTAACACAGAAAAGCCATCCATCGGCTGGCCCTTTTTTTCAAATCTAAAACAGCCTAATGTTTCAGTCTAATGGTGAACTGGCGCGGAGTCGCATGCATAAATCAAGAACAGGAGATAAACACAGGAGACTGCTTTTATTGCTCACAGCTCGGCTACTTTTGCACTTAATAAATTAGAGGAAAAATAAAAAGATGCTGCACTGTATCTTCACTCTAAAATAAAACTGTTGAGAAACACTCGGAAATGGCAACAAATATCACAAATAATTACAGAGAAACAGAAAGTAACATTCAATTGAACAATAACAGAAATATCATTTTGTTTTCTAAATAACTTTCATTTTAAGTAAATGGTTTAAAAGGCACCTATTTTACCCCTTTTTTAAGATGTAATATTAATATTATGGTTCTTCTGAGTGTGCTTGTTTGGGTTCAGTTCAAAACACAATTATTATGATGTGTTAAAGTGTCATTTTGGGGGCGTGTACACAGTTTGCTGTTTTAGGGGCGTGTTGCTTCACATGAAAAGTTTCGACGTCCCGCCCAACTTAACAAAGGGGCGGAGCCAAAAGCTCCCCCGCTTTGTGTATGGCTACAGACAGGCAGACAGAGAGAAGCAACATGAGTGAGAGGGCCAGCATTCAGCTGTACATGTACGACTCAGACACAGACCAAGCAGAGAGGACAAAATCATTTGTGTCTTTGTATAGTTTTACAGCCAACTGTGTGCTAGTTTAAAGCTCCGAGCTTGTAGCCTACACCGAGACTAATAACCAAGCACACTGAATTAACTTTGACTGAAGGGCATCACACACCGGATGCACCTCGACATGGCGCGCACATGACAGTTGAAAGTATCGCACACTTGCGGCGCCGGTGTGTGTCACCTGATAGAAACGTATGTTTAGAATTCAGAAATGCATGCCGCTGCTTGTCGCCGAGCGGCGCTTCTGGTGTACGACCTGCTTGAGGCTATAACTAAAGGGCGTCATACACCGGATGCGCCGCTCAGAGCCACGATACGGCACACCAGACACGCACATTTGCATGTTATTTAAAATAAAAACTATTCATATAACGCTCTGTGGCCCGGCTGAAATATGAACAGTGTCCTGAGCAGGGCCAGCGCGTCCATAGAGGCGACCTAGGCAGAATAGTGAGTGAATCCCCCGGTCCTCACTTTCATTCGCGGCAACAAGAAATGCATGGCGCTGCGCGTCGTTAGTTTGTTATTTCCAATGGAGGAACGCGCACATGAGGCAACGTGCTCGCACTTTCCAGCTGCATCTAGTTAAGATGACAGGGAGCTTCTGTGACCGCGGCAAATGCAAACCGCTGAAGTTTAAGAAAGATGCAGTAAAAAAGTACACATGTATGCAAACACTGGCACAGAGGAGAGCGATAATAATGTGGTGAATGTTGAGCCCAATGAGTGTTGCATCTTAAAATAGAGCAAGGGTGTTTCTTTTGTGACGCCGCTTTGACTCACACGCTGAAAAAGGCGGACGTGAAACAACATACTGAGGATATGGTAATATGCACCTGTCAATCAATATTGGTGGGCAGGGGGACCGCACTCCTACATCAAGTTGCGGTCGATCTCAAAATCGCTCCAATTGGTTCACCGTTTTTATGTTGTTAAATTGTAAAAAATAGGACTGAGTGTGTTTATTTCACCCCAATATGACGGTCTAAACACTATACTTACACATATGTCTGTCCACCATAGGTGCCCTTTAAAATCTCATCAACCCAGGCTCATTCTGAAAATGTACCGCTATATACATTCCTGAAGAGCGCCAAATATGTGGAGCTACAGGGTTTTTTTTTGCAGTTTTTGTGAATCCACCAGAGGCCGCTGTGTACTCCTTTTAAGATCTTAAATTTCTCATGCGAGTGCCATTCACAGCTGCTGTTCTCGCGTAAATCCACCAGAGGCTGCTGTCGACTGACTGACCGATTGTAACCAGAGGATGTGACACTGACAACAGAGGTGCGGATCCACATGCAGGTTTAATAGCAAGGTCAGGTAAGCAGTGGTCAATAGAGGAGCAAACAGATGTATGAGGGCAATCCAGAGTCGTAGTCACAATAACAGGCAAGAGGTCGGAAGGCAGGCGGCAGACAGGGATAACTAGATAAACAAGGTGGGGTAAAAACACGGCAAAACAAGACAAAGAAACGCGTTGTAATGTCACAGTAAACAAGCCTCGGCAACTTCTGTGTTTGTGTGCTGACTTTATAGTCCATGTAATCAGTACTAGAGCAGCTATAGCTGTGAAAGTCTAATCAGAGGAGACTTGGAGCAGGTGTGTGTGTGTGCTTCATGACTGAATATGTAGTCCATAGCATGGTGGATTTGTAGTCCTATGTGTTTGTGAATGTGATTATGACACCGATCAACTGATCCACTCTCCCTCCTTCCCTAAACCCAACCAATGGTTTTAAAAAGCACAGATTGACCCGCCCACCCACTTCCCTAAACCCAACCAATAGTTTTAAAAAGCAATCCAAAAAAAGAAAAGCTCTCGCCTCATTTTTACAAATTTTTCATTATTTTATTTATGATTATTTTATTTTTTGGCTTCTGTTTTCTTCTTACCTGCTTTCTGGAACCGTTCTTCGCTGGATTTAAACCCTGGATTTGTGGTTAACTCCTCTCTGTATTGAACGTGATGTTTTTTTTCCTGATAATAATATTTCTAATGGAGCTGTTGACATGGAATTGAAGCAGATTTTGATAATAAAAAAAACAGACAATACAAACATAAAAATAAAAGAAATCTGATAAACGAGTTATGTGTATGAAATGACAGAAGGAGAAAGTACTAAACTGCTGAAACGTATTTAATACCTTATATACAAGGATTTTTTTTGGTGATGGCAGCTTAAAGACGCCTCTCATATGGAGAATGAAATCACATGCACTGCTCAGGTGTGAGATTTTCACAGACTTTAACAGAATGTAGAAATCTTGATAGTTCTTTGGGTCTTGTCTTTCAAATCTGAGCTTTATTTTGTATTGGATTCGCATCAGGTGATTGGCTGGGCCATTCTACAGCTTGCTTATCTTTCTCTGAAAGCATTTGAGAGTTTCCATAGCTTTGTTTTGGATCATTGTCTTGCTGAAATGTCCACCCTGGTTTCATCTTACTCCTCCTGCTAATGTAGATGTTGGACTGAAGCTTATGATATTAATTTACACTGAGGAAGGGCAGAGGGTTGCTGAAGAACTGAGAGATTTCAGCTGCTGTCTGGGCTTTCACTGCTCTTCTACTCCCTTTCTTCATGTGTTCAATATTTTTCCTTACATCATTTCATTGTATTACACATAACTTCATTTATAAACTAATTAGATTTGGGGTTTTTTTGCATATATGGATTTTTTTGGTTGTTACCAACATCTGGGGAAAATTTCAGGTCAACAGCACCTTTAGAAATATGTTTTCTGAGAAAAATGGTGACGTGTTCAATACTTATTTCCCCCACTGTGTGATATAATATAATATATGCATTGTATTTCAGTGTGTGCAGAACTCACGAGCACACTAGTTGCGCCATTGGCCAGCGGGCCGTACGCGATGTAGGAGTGGCCTGTGATCCAGCCAATGTCTGCAGTGCACCAGTAAACATCATCATGGTGATAATCGAAAACATATTTGAAGGTCAGTGATGTGTAGAGCATGTAGCCTGTGATGGTGTGGACCACCCCCTGTGCAGGACAAACAAAAGGAAGATATTTCATTGTAACACTTTTTAGTTTTGGTATCAGTTCTCACTATTAAAGGTCCCGTGAAATAAAATAAAGTTGTTTAGATGTTAGCATCAGTATTAATAGTTTTTAAGATATCTATAAGCTAGTGTGCTCCAAAACAGTGACACGATTCACGTTTAGAAGATATAAACTGATATAAACACATATAAGCTTGTAGTTTGTCACTTCCGCCTAAATGGATCAACGTTGTTTTGTCATATTATGACCAATCAAACGCTCTCAATCAATCCAATCACATGCCCCGCCCCTTTCAAGACACTTCACATTTGCATTCACACTGGCAGAGCTGTGATAAAACAAAACGCTATTGGCTGTTTTATAAAAGGGAGGGGCTACATGATGTCCCACCCTCTCTTTATAGTTCGGTTGAGATGATGTCAAACAAAGAATAACAATGCACATTTCAAAGCACTTCATGGGACCTTTAACTGCTTTCTCATTACCTGCATATTATTAAGAGATCAGCTGTTTATTAGGTCTTATAATGTACACAGGCCTGTGCAAGTGCAGAGGCTTTCAAAAGGGCATGTGCAGAATTGAAGATAAGGGCACAACATGGCAAGAACGTGAACAAACTAAAATGAAGCCCTGGGTGGAGGAGGGGGAGGGTGAAGATCGCAAACTGAAGAGCAGGGGGTGGGGGGAATACATTCATTTTGGAAGGGCACTTACACTGCACAGGTTGAGCCCTATGTGTGCACATGCCTGAATGTATCTATTCTGCATGATCTGATATAATCCCTACCCAATACTTAAACCCAATTAGCGTAATGCGCTGTAAATCAGAAGTTTATTTAGCTAAAAGTCATAGTTAATGGTTTATTAATAGCCATTTTAACTTTAAAATAAAGTGTGATCGAATGTAGGATACTTAAAAAAAAATTCGTTTTGTAGAACACAAAGGAAGATATTTTGAAGAATGTTGTAAACCTGTAACCATTTACGTCCATAGTGTTTATTTTTCATACAATGGAAGTCAATGGTTACAGGTTTCCAACATACTTCAAAATATCTTTATTTTTTCCTTAGG
>CAIGQZ010000379.1:29018869-29034027 GCA_903798205.1 Danio tinwini
TATCCTACAGCGCGCGTGCATGTTATAGTTGTGTGTGCGTGTGTGTGAGCTTAGTTATCAAACCTCACATTAATATGACACCGCTTCTCTGGCTGGTCATAAATCACACTGAGAAAATGATGTTGATATATCATTGATGGGGAAGATAAAATGAGTGAATGCGGGGCTAAATATAGAAGAGTGCCTCAAAACACAGTGCGCGCGCAGCTCCTGGGTCTGTATAGCTATAATCTGATTATATTGTTTACAGTGAGGGAAAAGATTAGGCCAGAAATACGCAATTTGGAGACAGTGGCGCTAATAAAACTCAGCAAGAAACATGTTTAGTGAACACTTACACTGTCTGTCGGTGCTCTTGATTTGCCGGTTTCAAACCGCTGAATTAATATTTTTTGGTGCAAACATGCATTCACAATGCTATGGACCATTATAGGGGTAGTCAAATGTATATTTAAGTTGTCTATTATTTTACTTATTAATGTTATTTAAGATACAGATCAGAGCAAACTATGTCTTAACTATTAAAGGGCAGACCCCCCCTACCCACCCCACACACACACACACACACACATCTTGTTTTGATGTCTTTCAGGGGGATCAAGCTTTAATTGGGGGTTTGACGCGCCCAAACCCCCCTGTATTTCACACTCATACAATTCATTCACTCATTTTCCTTCAGCTTAGACTCTTATTTATCAGTGGTTGCCACAGCGGAATGAACCGCCAACTATTCCAGCATGTGTTTTACGCAGTGGATGCCCTTCCAGCTGCAACCCAGTACTGGGAAACACCCATACACACTCATTCACACACTCATACACTACGGCCAATTCAGTTCATCCAATTCCCCTATAGCGCATGTGTTTGGACTGTGGGGGAAACCGGAGCACCCGGAGGAAACCCATGCCAACACGGGGAGAACATGCAAACTCCACATAGAAATGCCAACTGGCCCAGCTGGGACATTCTTGCTGTGAGTCTTACCCACTGAGCCACTGTGCCGCCCCATACTTCACTTTTGTATTTACTATTAATTACTGTAGTATTTTTTTTAAATGAGGTATGCTATAGGCTAATACAGTGTCTGTTTGTATTCCTATTTGTCATGCTTCCTCTTTGTTTGCCTTCAGGTGCTTGTCAGATTCTTCCCACGTCTGAAGTTGTAGTTGTGAGAGTCATGTTCAAGTGTTTTGTGTTCTGTCAGAATGAAAAGGATTGTTTTTTTGTTGTCTCGATGTAAAAACCCCAACAACTGGCTACAGATGCACTGGAAATGTATCTTGAAAAAACTTTAATTACCATGGGTGGCACGGTGGCTCAGTGATTAGCACTGTCACCTCACAGCAGGAAGGTCATTGGATTGAGTCCCGGCTGGGCCAGTTGGCGCTTCTGTGTGGAGTTTGCATGTACTCCCCGTGTTGGCGTGGGTTTCCTCCGGGTGCTCCGGTTTTCTTGAATAAACTAAATTGGCTGTAGCATGTGTGTGGGAATGAGTGTGTATGTTTTTTTCCCAGTACTGGGTTGCAGCTGAAAGGGCATCCGCTGTGTAAAACATATGCTGGAATAGTTAGCCGTTCATTCCGCTGTGGCGACCCCTGATGAATAAAGGGACTAAGCTGAAGCAAAATGAATGAATAATTACCATCCATAACTTGGATATGGTTGTTAAAGGTATAGTTCACCCCAAATGTTTAACTACCCCATAATTTACTCACCCTCAAGCCATCCTCAGTGTATATGACTTTATTCTCTCGTACGAACACAATTAGAGTAGTTTTAAAATTTATCCTGGCTCTTCATGCTGTATAATGATAGTGACCCTTTATTTGAAGCCAAAATAGTTCCAAAAGGGCATAAATCTATCATAAAACTAACCCATATACCATCAGGTGGTTTACGGATATCTTATGAGGCAGATCAATGTGTTTTTGTGACTAAAATATTAATAGTTTTAAAATGATAAACTCCAGTCACTTCTGGTGGATGCCAAATACATGTATTTGAGAACTTCTTAGCTGACTTCTGACTTTATGAATCTTTATGAATGAAGGTCTGCAGAAGAGCATCTCTGATCACACAACACGCAGCAGAAGACCACACCCGGTACCACTTGTGTCAGCTGAGAACAGGAAACTGAGCTTCAGGCTCACCAAAATTAGACAATCAAAGATTGTAGAAACGTTGCCTGGTCTGATGAGTCTCCATTTCTGCTGACACATTCGGATGGTCAGGTCAGAATTTGGCATCAACAAAATGAAAGCATGGATCCATCCTGCCTTGTATCAACAGTTTAGGCTGGTGAATGGTGAAGGGGATATTTTCTTGGCACACTTTTGGCCCATTATTACCAATTGAGCATCATGTTAACACCACAGCCTACCTGAGTATTGTTTCTGACCATGTCCATCCCTTTATGACCACAGTGTACCATCTTCTAATGGCTATTTCCAGAAGGATAACGCAGCATGTCATAAAGCGAGACTCATCTCAGACTGGTTTCTTGAACATGACAATGAGTTCACTGTACTCAAATGGCCTCTACAGTCACCAGATCTCAATTCAATAGAGCACCATTGGGATGGGGTGAAACTGGAAATTCACATCATGGATGTGCAGCCGACAAATCTGCAGCAACTGCGTGATACTATCATGTCAATATGGAGCAAAATCTCTGAGGAATATTTCCAGTATCTTGTTGAATCTCTGCCACAAAGGATTAAGGCAATTCTGAAGGCAAATTCAGTTCAATTCATCTTTATTTGTAAAGCGCTTTTAAAATATAGATTGTGTCAAAGCAGCTTCACATGGAAGTTTACAGTGAATTGAAACAGTGTCAGTTCAGTTTTCAGAGATCAGTTCAGTTTAGCTCGATCAGTGTGGGTTAATAATCACTACTGAGAGTCCAAACACTGGAGCAAATCCATCGATGCGCAGCTCTACAGATCACAAACCATGCAAGCCAGTGGCGACAGCGGCGAGGAAAAAACTTTACCAATTGGCGAAAGTGAAGAATTTAAAAAACCTAGAGAGAAACCAGGCTCAGTTGGGCACGACCATTTCTCCTATGGCCAAATGTCTAGTGCAGAGCTGCAGTCTAGGCGCAGGAAGCTGGACCTCAGCGAAGACTCGTTGGTCTTGGATCGCATCAGTGGCACTGCATAGTCTGAGGGCCTCGAGATGAGTACCCCAGGTGGAAATACAGAATAAGGAGAATAATTAGCGTAGCTGCTGTTCATAGTGTATATAAACAAGAAGCAAAATCGTGTGTGGGGCACATCTTGCGTCATACCGCTATGTAATGCACTGAGTGTATGCTTTGCTAAAAAGATAGGTCTTTAATCTAGTTTTGAAGAGTGAGAGTGTGTCTGAGCCTCGGACATTATCAGGAAGGCTATTCCAGAGTTTAGGGGCCATAAATGAGAAGGCTCGACCTCCTTTACTCGATTTAGCTATTCTAGGTACTACAAGAAGCCCTGAGTTTTGAGATCTTAAAGAGCGGGTTGGATTGTAGCGAGACAGAAGGTTGGTTAGATAAACAGGAGCTAGGTTATTTAAGGCTTTATAGGTAAGAAGCAATATTTTAAATTCAATACGAAACTTAACAGGCAGCCAGTGTAAGGAGGATAAAATTGGGGTGATATGATCATATTTTCTAGACCTGGTAAGAACTCTGGCAGCTGCATTTTGCACTAGCTGAAGTTTGTTAATAGAGGATGCTGGGCAACCAGCAAACAGAGCATTACAGTAATCCAGCCTAGAAGTCATGAAAGCATGAACTAGTTTTTCTGCATCTGAGATGGATAGCATACTTTGCAATTTAGCAATTTTTCTTAGATGAAAGAAGGCAGTTTTTGTGACATGGGATATATGATTTTCAAAGGTTAAATTGCTGTGTAACACCCAGATCTTTTATAGTAGAGCTAACTCTAACTTTGTATCCCTCTAATTGCAGGTCGAGTTGTGAGAACTGCTGTGTACAGGATTCAGACCCAATAAGTAATAATTCTGTTTTGTCTGAGTTTAAGAGAAGAAAATTGTTGGTCATCCAGTCTTTAACATCTTTAATACACTCAGTTAGCTTAGACAGTTCAGACATCTCATCAGGTTTAGTTGAAATGTATAATTGAGTATCATCTGCATAGCAGTGAAAACTGATCCCGTGTTTTCTAATAATGTCCCCCAGGGGAAGCATGTATATTGTAAACAGCAAAGGGCCTAAAACTGATCCTTGAGGGACCCCGTACTTTACTAGCCTTACTTGTGAAAGCTGTCCAGTTCAGGTTGGCAAAAGAAGGTCCATCTTCGGTACTAGTAAGGTGTACCCAATAAATTAGCCGGTGACTGTATATGGTAATATTATATCCTCATGTTGGCATTATGTTGCAAGTCACTATAATTTTAAGCCAGTTTTAATCCAATCAAGACATGAATTTTATGAAAACTGAAAATGAAGCAACATGATTTTTTTTGAAGCGAGCTGCTGTGTGATATTCACCTAGTTGTTAATGCACCAGTTTAATATTTAAAGTCACTAGTCAGTCATTAGCCTGGGACTCTTTGAAGTGTAAAACAGTCTAACACGTTCAGAACTTTGATCTGTTCATTTGAACGTGTCATTTTCTGATTCAGCCAATAAAATGCATCTGGGGGCGGGGCTACATGTTTGACTGACCAATACAAATCAAACCAGTAGGGGAAATAGCAGGGATATGCAAGTCTGATTTTATTTCTGTAGTACAGTAGTGCATACATTTCACGCTTCACCTTTATTAGTCTTGCTAAAGGCTTCAGCAGCTTTAAGCACTGCACCACACATGATATAATTACAGACCAGGCTGATCATGTGACTTCATAAAACCTGCCATCTACTGCATGCTCTTTATGTGCAAAAAGACAAGGCATGTGTTCGAATCCACACAATTCACTTACAGTGCTTATGTCACCAAAGAAAACACAAATTAAGAAGTCTGAATTGATTTATGAGGTATTTTTGACATAATTTTCATGACAATTATTCTGTTTTCCCCATTAAATGCTTGTGTGTGTGTGTATGTGTGTGTGTGTGTGTGTGTGTGTGTGTGTGTGTGTGATGTTTCTCTTTTCTCTGTCTGTAGCTTTGTGAATAATTAAGAGCTTGCAGTTGTTCAATGCCACACTGAGTGTCTTTGTCATCCGCCATCATCTTTGATGATGATGTGGCCCCTGAGGAATTCTGAGGAATGTGCCGGAATGCTGCGGGAATCCAGGAATCATTCCGGAGCGTCTGAGCATTAACTCTTTTGGGACAGCGGAGTGAGAGATGATGTTACAACTAAATTTCCAAGATGTTTTCTTGCATGATCACAGTTGTAAACACTTACACATGCATAACTCTGTCCCTAAAGTAGTCACCAGGGTGTTGCTGTGGAATTCTGAACACTGTTACTGAACGCATGTTACATGGATACACTTAATGTAAGTTTACAGCCATGTCACACTGCAGCCCAAGACCGGTTACTCACTGACACTAGGCAGGGCTGAGCCTGAACAGTACATGGATGGTAGACCACATGGGAAAACTAGGTTGCTGTTGGAAGTGGTGTTACTGAGTCATAATGCCCCAGTATAGTGAAGGGGACTCTATACTGTCAATGATTGCCGTCTTTCGGATGAGACAGTTAACCAAGGTCCTGATTCTTTGTGGTCATTAAAAATCCCATGGCACTTCTCCTAAAGAGTAGGCGTGTAACCCTGGTGTCCTGCCCAAATTCTTTTCATCCAATTACCTATCATGGCCTCCCAATCATCCCCATCCACTGAATTGGCTGCATGCTCCACTACACCTATAGCTGGATTGTGGTGAGCGCACTGGCGCCGTTGTCCTGTGGCTGCCGTCGCATCATCCAAGTGGATGCTGCACACTGGTGGTGGTGGTGTGGAGAGACCGCCCTCATAATTGTGGAGCGCTTTGGGTGTATGGCCATACACAATAAATTTGTTTATATACACACACACACACACAGACACACATATTACATTACATGGGTGTTTAATTGTTAGCTATAGCATTGCTGGGGTCTTCTAAGTAATTTTAATGCATTGGTTTGTTGTTGCCAGGGTGTTGCCATGATGTCGCTGAAGTATTCTTATTCTTGCTATTTGGTTTCTAAACTGTTCTGGTTGCTGTGTGTAGCTAAGGTACTCTTATGTGTGTTGCTATGTGGCTATTAAAATGTTCTGGTTGCCAGGGTGTAGCCATGTTATTCTTATGTGCGTTACTTGCATGGTCATTAAAATATAAATTTTTTAGGGTGTATCTAAGGTGTTCTTAGATGCTATGCAATGCTGTTAGTAAAATGTTGTGGTTGCCAGGCTGTTACTAAGGCCTTCTTAGGAGCATTAATGTGTGATTACTAAAATTCTCTGGTTGCCAGGGTGTTGCTAAGGTGGTTAAGCTGCACTGCTATGCGATTAATAAAATATTTAGATTGCCAGGGTGTTGCTAAGGTGTTCTTAGATGCTTTTCAACGCTGTTACTAAAATGTTGTGGTTACCAGGCTGTTGCTAAGGCCTTCTTAGGAGCATTAATATGTGATTACTAAAATGGTCCGGTTGCCAGGGTGTTGCTGAGGTGTTTTTATTTGCTTTGCAATGCTGTTACTAAAATGTTGTGGTTGCCACGCTGTTACTAAGGCCTTCTTAGGAGCGTTGCTATGTGATTACTAAACATTTTTGGTTGCCAGGGTGTTGCTAAGGTGTTCTTATTTGCTTTGCAATGCTGTTACTAACATGTTGTGGTTGCCAGGCTGTTGCTAAGACCTTCTTAGGAGCATTAATGTGTGATTACTAAAATTATCTGGTTGCCAGAGTGTTGCTAAGGTGTTTTAGCTGCACTGCTATGTGATTAATAAAATATTCCGGTTGCCAGGGTGTTGCTAAGGTGTACTTAGATGCTTTTCAATGCTGTTACTAAAATGTTGTGGTTGCCAGGCTGTTGCTAAGTCCTTCTTAGGAGCAATAACGTGTGATTACTAAAATTCTCTGGTTGCCAGGGTGTTACTAAGGTGGTTTAGCTGCACTGCTATGCGATTAATAAAATATTCAGGTTGCCAGGGTGTTGCTAAGGTGTTCTTAGGGACATTGCTATACAGAAACTAAAATGATCTGTTTGCCAGAGTGTTGCTTTTCTCTGCAGTTAGCTTTTATGTGGTTACTATTCTTAGGTAGGAACTCTGGTTGCTAGGGTGTTCTGAGTAGTTTCAGTGTATTGCTTAGTGGTTGCTGGGGTGTTTTAAAGAAGTTGCTAAGGTGATTTTAGGTACATTGCTTTGTAGTTACTCAAAGTTTTTTAATGATTATCAGTGGTTGCTAAGCTCAAGTAAATAAGAGAGACATGCTGTATGATTTAAGGAACAACTCATGTTTAGAGCGCAGACACAGGGATGTTAATACTTGACCTGTAAGTATGAGCAAACACCACTGAAAAATTACACGACACTGTTAGATATAAAACAGTTGATCATTTGATGTGTTGTCCATTAGTGCAGCCGTGCAATTGTGTGTTTAGCGCAAATGGAGAATATAAACAGGCTGTTTCCTGTACACACACATTTAGATAAACAGTGAATGCGTCTGTGTGAGAGAGAAACACAAAGACATGAAGATAAACATCAGGATGTACACTAGAGTTTCTGTGTCAACACTGGAAACACTGGTTACCCCCAACACCTCAGACACACACACACAGCGTCCCTCAGGAGGTAAATCACGACACACCCTCAGAGCTGATCTCAGAACAGGACTGGGCCAGGAAAAGCGGGCACATTCTGGATCAGACCAGCTTTATTACACTCACTCAGGCTTGGACCTGACCTCTGCTGTTTCCTCTGACACTTGGCACAAAATGTAAGAAGTATCTGACACATTAAGACAAGTTTATTCATCTTTGTTGATTTGATCGCTTCTGTCTTCATGAAATCTATATTTAGATTAAGATTAAATGTTTACACTGTATTCATTCAAACTATTTAGATGTTAACCACAGGCCCATTGCTGACGATGGCTGAGGTCTGAAATCAAATACTGTCTGATATGTAGTGAATATGTATTTTAAAGAAGTATTTATTTAGTGACAGCCAAAAATGTATGTTGCACACTACCTGACATCCCAATCATCACAAATACTGCAGAAGACCTACTGGAACCCGCATGGACCCAAGATTCTCACTGAAATCAGTCAAGTTTGGTGAAGGAATAATCATGGTTTGGAGTTCCATTCAGTATGGGGGCGTGCGAGAGATCTGCAGAGTGGATAACAACATCAACAGCCTGAGGTATCAAGAAATTTGTGCTGCTGTAGTAAAAAAGGAGTTTATTTTTATTACTTTTGTGTCTTTTTTATTTAAAAAAATGTTTAGACTAACAACAGATTAATCAATCTTTTTCTTTTGTATGACACCATATGTTGACCAAGCATACTTCTTTCTTAATGTGTTGCCTACTTTTTAGAAGAAAATGCTGACGAGAGGGAAATAGCAAAATAAGAATAAATATAGTGCGGGGGCCCTTGCTCCAGACTGCTGTCTAATAAGAAGTCTAGACATGTCACAAGGAGCTGGATGCATGTAGAAGTTGTGAAATGTATTAAATATACACTTAACTGTTCAGTTCTAAAAGGGTTGCAGAAAGAGGAAGTATGTTTGGGTGCAACACTCAAAGGACTGCAGAATGACTGATAAGTGATGTTACACCAAAACTCCACTTGTTAATATCAGTTGTGTATATTGACCTTATTCTTCAATGCAGAAGTGTGCTCGTTTTTGCGATTGTTTTAGAATTTACGGTTAAGTTGCCTATGGCAGAAATGACTAGGAATAATAAACAGCAAAAAAACGGTCGGTCACACTTTATAATAAGGTTCATTAGTTAATGTTAATTAATGCATTTACTAACATGAACAAACAATGAACAATACATTTACTACAGTATTTGTTCATGTTAGTTAGCGTTAGTTAATGAAAATACAATTGTTATTTCCATGTGGATTTCTCAACCGTCAGTTTTCCTTCCTTTGGAAAAATTAACTTATGACCTCAACCACAAACAGGACAAATTCAGGAGGCTTTGGGAACCTCTCCAATCCTTTCTACATAAGCTCTGAATTTTTTTTTATTTTTAAGAGAGCTCTGGCTTCTTTTGTTTTGATTATTTTTAATTGTATATGTTTTAATTTATTATTATTATTATTCTTTTTTTAAACTTGCATTTGTAAAATTTAATTTAACTTGCAGCGCTTGGGGATTGTTTGTTTGTTTGTCTGATTGTCTTTGTACTGTTTGAAAATCCTTAATAAAAAAAAATACAATTGTTCGTTGTTAGTTCATGTTAACTCACGGTACATTAATTAATGTTAACAAGCATGGACTTGGATGTTAATAATGCATTAGTGAATGTTCAACTATGATTAAAAAATGCTGTACAAGTGTTGTTCATGATTAGTTCATGTTAGTAAATGCATTAACTAATGAACCTTATTGTAAAGTGTTACCAAATGATCAAACTACTTACTCTACAAACAAGTGTTTGCACGACTATACAGAGGAAGCAGAATAATAATGATAATAAGAAAATATCAGTTTGCAACACCATGCAGCAAAACGAGCTGTTTTTAACGTCTGAAAATGAATGGAAGTGAATGAGACCGGAAGTCTTGAGCTAAAATGATTTAAATGGCTGCGCCCATTCGTATGCAGAGAATAAGGTGAATATGCTGGAGTCAGGGAAATGTATGTTAGGGCGTACTCACACTATGTACAGTTGCCTTGAACCGGGTCGAAGCACGCTTGTCCCCCCTCCCATCTCCCTCGACGGCCCGCATTCACATTACATTCGGGGCCGAGCACGCTTACGTCATCGATGATGAGCTGTTCAGTTTAGGAAGAGAAGCGGTCTCGCTCAGCACAGAGGGATTTCTTTATATCGTTATATCGTTTTAGTCGTTTGGGATGCAGTGACACGCAGTCAAATAATTCGCCGAACAGATCAGCCAATTTTGACGCTCATAAACAATCATAAAGTCCTCGTGTTGCAGGAATTAGGAGGTTTGCTGAAGGTGCAGTGGGGGGTTTGCGTCTTTAATTATCTACCGTACGATCTAATTTTCTATCTTGCGTTCATTAAACAGTAAGAATGATTAATAAATCCATATGAAACAGTCCCTTAAAAGTCGCGTCTCATCTTCAGTTTCGGGCTCAGGCACGCTTTACACTCACACTACAAGCGTACCACGCCAAAGCCCAAGTGAACCGCGCTCTGGCACACCTCTTCCAACCGGGCCAGCCAACTGAACCGTGCCTGAGCCTGATTCAGAGCACTCACACTACTCAAACAATCCGGGAAACGGGCCTGGGCACGGTTCGGATAGTATAGTGTGAGTACGCCCTTAGTTGCGAACTTCCTAAATGTATTACTTGTATTGCATTGAGGTAACGTAACCCAGAGCTCTGTCATCGAATGATCCATTTGTATCTAATAAATTACTAATATTTTTGGCACTGAAGAAAACCCTCTCCTGGCCTGTTTTTATTGAACACGCATGGAATTGGCTTGATATTCCAACACCACCCATTACATTACAAACCACAGGAGAGGGCAAATTCTTCAGCAGGATAGCGCTCCTTCTCATACTTCAGCCTCCACATCAAAGTTCCTGAAAGCAAAGAAGGTCAAGGTGCTCCAGGATTGGCCAGCCCAGTCACCAGACATGAACATTATTGAGCATGTATGGGGTAAGATGAAGGAGGCATTGAAGATGAATCCAGAGTCTTGATGAACTCTAGGAGTGCACATATATATTTATGTTTATATATTTATGCAATATTATGAATTCCAACATAAACATGAATCCAAGTGAAGCAGTTTTTCAAGTGCAGGTTTTGAATTATCTATAAAAACACAAACATTAGTAAACAAATCCAAAATGCAGGGATTCATGTTTATATTGTTTGCACACAAAAGTGCATAAAACTTCCAATTTTGGATTGTTTATTCAGCTGTTTGTTTGTTTTCAGATACAAAACCCTGATGATATTGAGAACCATGAATATTTGGTCACCATAATGACAATAATATTGATTACTGTGACAATTTTGGTCACTATAATCATGATATGAAATTCTCATAGCGAAATAACGTCTATTTTCTACATATTACAAAATATGCACAGTTTAAATGTAATCACTCATGCTGCTGTCATTATCACATTTTGGCAAACTCACTTCTCGTATGTTTTCCTGCGGCCTCGGGATAGTAAAGTGTTCATCAGATGCACACTTCACAATTAGCAGTAGGTCATCTGGATAGATTTTTGCAAACACTTTTACTGTGAATTTGGACATCAATTTGTCATCGTTTTTGTCTACTATGAAGTAGAAAAGTATGCAATTTAGGCAGAATGTTAAGCAAATAAAGCATAGTAACCTACAATGCGTTGCTCTAAATTTGACCTTCAATTTTAAGTGATAAATAAACAGTAGTACTATCAACTGAGATAATTAATATTGTCCTGGGATAATTTACATTTTTATTGCATTCAGAATTTAGGAATTTCAAAATTATTAGAAGATACTTGTGGATTAGACATGCAATGAGGCTATCTGGCCATATAGGGCACTTCTGATTAAATTCATTCATTTATTTTCCTTCGGTTTAGTCCCTTATTTATCACAGGTCGCCACAGCGGATGAACCGCCAACTATTGCAGCATATGTTTTACGCAGCGGATGCCCTTCCAGCTGCAACCCAGTACTGAGAAACACCCATACACTCTCACATTCACACACATACACATTCCCACACACACAACGGCCAATTTAGTTCATCCAATTGCCCTATAGCGCATGTGTTTGGACTGTGGGGGAAACCAGAGCACCCGGAGGAAACCCACGCCAACACGGGGAGAACATGCAAACTCCACATAGAAATGTCAACTGGCCCAGCCAGGACTCAAACCAGCGACCTTCTTGCTATGAGGCCACAGTGCTAATCAGGGCCAGAGTGGGACTTCTTTTCAGCCCTGGAGTTTCAAGCCTTAGACCGGCTCACCTCAGTTCTCGACCGACTATATTAAAATAACATAATTTCCAATTCAGTTTCTAATGACACTATCACGTCTTTTTCAAGGAAACTGCTGCTTTAGAACTTCAAATGTTTTCATAAATATGAGAACATTAAAGGGGAGCTAAATCTCCAACACTCTTCTTTAAAACATCACAGTGTACTTTCCTGCAATATCTGAATATATAATCTGTGCACAATTCTTTATCGATATCCAGTCCTTTGTAACGGTGGTCACACAAAAAATACAAATATGTACATCTACGTAGGTAACCCAAACAATAATATATGTCCTTACAGTAAAAATGAAAAAATAAATAAATAAAAATGACTCAGATGAGGTTCGAAGTCGGGTCGGCTGCGTCGTAAAACAACATGCTGACCACTGTACCACAATGGCACTGTTAAACTGGTGCACTGTTATCTGCAAGACTGTTTTAACCACATTATTACTTTCTATTGACGGCTTAATCTTTTTCTCCCCTTTTTAGATTTCTGATCAAGTTATATCAGATTTATTAATGTAGTGAATCATCAGATTTTCATTGAGCAGGTGTAATATACATTAATATTAATTATTCGAATTGTTATATTCACTAAGGTGCCACTGTTTGGTGTCGAATGATAGTTACGTCATCATTAAGGCTGCATTTTGCTCATGGGGCTGCGAGGAAATAAATAAAAAGAGCGGAGATGCAGCAAAATAATGAATAAAAAGAGTGAGGCTATGGTCAAATAAATAAAAAAATAAAAAAAGTGCGACTGCTGAGAGTGCAAGCAGGGACACCGGCCCTTGTGGCCAAAAAAACAGACCTGCCCACCGGGAATTCTCCCAATTACCCAATCCGGGCCTGGTGCTAACCACTGAGCCACCGCGATTTGATTATTCCATAGCAAGTACTGCCAATAATAATAATTCTGTTTCATTAGTGAAAGTGTCCTCATCTGATAAGGGTTAATCAAGCTTAATAAAGAACAGTTAGAGATTATAAACACATATTTCAGTACTTGAGAAATAGCGCCCGTAGTTTGCTAAAGTTTAAACCTGTGTGTAATGTTGGCATGTTTTTTGTGTTTTGTTTTTTTTTCATCAGGGAATATCTAAAGTATTTCCCTACGGCGAA
Source organism: Danio tinwini (assembly GCA_903798205.1). Taxonomy (NCBI): domain Eukaryota; kingdom Metazoa; phylum Chordata; class Actinopteri; order Cypriniformes; family Danionidae; genus Danio; species Danio tinwini. The sequence continues at coordinate 29,032,087 of CAIGQZ010000379.1, forward strand.
ACAAACAGCAAAACTGATCTCATCGCATGTGCTTGTCTGAGAAAGTGTTGCAGCATGAACTGACTTCATTTTAATGCAATCAACAGCTGACGTTTTGTTTGCCTTTTTTGTAATTTGGTTTTGTTTAATAGTCAAGAGCTTGTGAGAAGAACAGGACAAAAAAAAAACAACAACTATATTTGACAGCATTCTGCATATAGACATCTTTATTCTGGCAGCTAGCTCTCTGCAACTCTCACATGGTTGCCCGCTGAAGCAAAGCAGGGATGTGCCTGGTCTGTACCTGGATGGGAGACCACATGGGAGTGCTAGGTTGCTGCCTAGTTAGTAAGGCCAGCAGGGGTCTGTGTGGGTCCCAACGCCCCAGTATATTGAAGGGCACTCTGTACTGCTCAGTGAGTGCTGTCTTTCGAAAAAGAGTTTAACCCTGGCATCCTGGACAAATTTGCCAACTGTCCATCATGGCCTCTTAACCATCCCCATATCATAATTGGCTTCGTCATCTGTCTCCTCTCCACCAATCATGTTAAGTCTGATGCAATATGGCTGCTGTGGTGGATGCTGCACACTGTGTCACAATGATATACACAGGAGACCCGAATGCAAGATGATTTATTAAAAGGAATAACAAGAGACACAACTGGTATAGATCTCACCAGATATATAGTGTGAAGCAAGAGTGCTCACACCAGGAATTCAACACGCTAAACAGCGGTAATAGTTAATCCGAGAAACAGATCCGAAGTGAAGTCTCTCACCAGATATCGAGGGAAGGGGAGGTTAGCGCTATGGAGCAACTCTTAGGGAAATCGACACGCTTACCAGCGGTAATAGTTCATCAGAGTAGCAGATTCGGGATGAAGTCTCTCACTGATATAGTTGTCATCAGTGCAGGCAGTTGCAACAACATCAATGAAATGGAGACAAACATAAGGTCCAAATATTACAGACTTATGGCAAAACACCACCAACAGATCGAGCGAGAGCACCTAACAGGAAGCAGACACAGGAGTGAACAAACAACGAACTGACAAACGCTATCTACAAAACACTGAACATATAAAGGCACGGTAATGCGCAACAGCTGTGACTGATAGAAAACAGCTGAGTGAGACGAGTGGTAACAAGACACGTGACAACTCAGCTGAAAACACACAAACACACCACGCGGTGAAGATAAACCCAAACAAACACACCCACTTCCCACACACACACATGCAAGAAGAACAGATAAATCCACAACCGTGACACACTGGTGGTGAATGAAGAGATTCCCTCCATTGTGTACAGTGCTTTGAGTGTCCAGAAAAGTGCTATATAAATGTAAGGAACTATTTTTATTATTATTCATTAATTTTCGTTTGACTTAGTCCCTTTATTTATTAGGAATCGCCACAGCGAAATGAACTGCCAACTGTTCCAGCATATGTTTTACTCACTTTCCACTTTTGTTGTGGGCTGCAGGCACTTTTAGTATTTAGTCATTTTATTTAGTTTTACATTTAGAGTGGATCTTCTTTATTATAATAGCCTAGGCCTATTCTAGTTTATTCAAACTGGCTGTTTAAATTAATTTAGCATCAAAAAAGCAGTGTCTGCAACTTTTGCGAAGCATTAAATCACCGTCATATTAGCTGTCAAAACATGGGCATCATTGCATATATGATTATTCCTTCAAAAAACAACAACAGTCGAATATTGGGCACGTCTATTATTATACACAAACAGTACTAAAGCTGGTACCTTAAAATAGTACACGTTTGTATCTAAAAAGTGCATAATAATAAACGTGGTCTTTGAACCCCTTGGGAAGAGAACACCCCCATGATGGTTTTTGTACTTTTATTTCAGAGTGCAGATTGCATATGTTTTATTTCTATATTTTTAAAACTTTTCTATCTATCTATCTATCTATCTATCTATCTATCTATCTATCTATCT
>CAIGQZ010000379.1:29038578-29060995 GCA_903798205.1 Danio tinwini
ATATTCTGTTAAACACAAAAGAAGATACTTTGAAGAATGCTAGAAACAAAAACAATTGGAAAAAAAAGGAAGTCAATGAAATCAGTGTTCCAACATTTTTCAAAATAACTTATTTTGTGTTGTACAATTTTTTTGCTTACCATGATTTCACTATAGTGTATAGAGTGTAGAAACCATGTTTGACAGAGTAAAAAGATTTATATAACATCAAACATACCATTGTTTAGTGTAGCAAAACCATCATATATTTTTGGTTAGCAAGGTTTAACAAAAAGACATTCTGTTGAACACGACAGAAGGTACTTTGCGGAATGTTAGAAACATTTGAAGTTTGAAAAACTAATAATATGGAAGTTCATGTAGCTACCATGGTTTAACAAAAAAAATTAGCACAAAAGAAGATAATTTAAAGAATGTATCTGGAATCTGGAAAAACAAATACTATGGAAGTCAATAGAATCCGTGTTCCAACACTTCAAAATAACTTCTTTTGTGTTCTACAAAAAACAACAACAACAAAGAACTCAAGCAGGTTTGTGACAGCAGAAGTGAAGGGTGAGTAAATGACACTGTATTTAGTTTTAAGTGAACTGTCCCTTTAACAATCACAAAGTGGCTTTTTGGTGTCATTTTCAACACTGTCTATTGCTTGTTCATGTAAAAGGTGTGCAGCATGCTGTCATTAAGTGCTTTAAAATTCCCTCAGACGAGTGGTGTGAGTTTTGATGTTTTGCGATCTCCTGGAGCACATTTTGAAGTGCTGCTGTAAGTGTGTAAAAGCTGTCTGTGCTCATGGTGGATGTGAATGTCTGAATGCTCCTCGGTTTCTCTTCATGTTGTGATCAGCTCCAGCTTGTTTGGACAGGTCTGCAGCTCTCTGATGCCTGATTTACACAGCTTTGTTCTTCTCTGCTCTTAGTTAGTGTGACTGGAGGATAGTTAAGCTGTCGGTGTGTTACTGCAGTTTGAATAGGTTGCGGCTTTGATTTCCCAGGGAATGCATGAGCTGATAATAAACACATACTGTAGCTTGAATGCATTGCAAGTTGTTTGGGCTAAAAGTGCCTGCCAAATCCATTAATTAGCAATACTCTCATCAATAATGTGATGATTTGAATTATAGATTATTGCAATTTGATCTGATCATTTGTGTGTGCGTGCGTGTGTGTGTGTGTGTGTGTGTGTGTGTGTGTGCGTGTGTGTGTTTGTTGTGCTCTCCAACAGGTGTTTGACACATGCAATAATTAAATGGGATATTAGGGTAGTTGGGAAAACAACAACAAACTGATTTTTCAGCATCACATTGTTTACTTGTTTGGAATTTTTCTAATATATATTAGTAGGGCTGTTTATTGGCAAGGGCCTCACGATATGATACATCATGATACATGGGTCACGGTACAATATATCACGATATATTGCAATACAATAAATATTGTGATATTGCAATAGTTTGTATTAGTATGTTTGTCACATAGGGCTGGACAATAATTCGATATCAATATATATCGCGATATATTTTTTTTCAATAACGGTGATATGATTTTTAAACCCATTTCCGGTATTTCGATATACATTTGCATATATATTATTATTATTATTATTATTATTTATATATGATCGTATACATTGTATCACTTGTCACTGAATGAGGTTCAGTGCTCAGCCGTCAGAAAGAGAGTGGTGTTGTATATCACAGATACGCTGCCAGCGCACAGCACAGCAGTTGGTTAAGCTCCGTCGCAGAAAGGTTTAGCTACAAAATAAGCGCAGGGCCTAAAGCAGGGCCGGAGCGAGCTGAGCTGGCGCTCAGGGCGAACGACGATTACGCCGCCCTTAACCCGAAAGTTAAAAAGAAAGTGACTGGTTCACGGATGAAAGTGAGGTCCGGGAGGGAGGGGGTGGGCGTCGCGGATGAAAGTGAGGACCCGGGGGGTTCGCGGATGCTGCCCTCACTATTCTGCCGCCCTAGGCGGCTGCCTAGGTCACCTCTATGGACGCGCCAGCCCTGAATACAGATGAAAGAAAGGAAAGACTAATGCAGTGCTGTAAAAGTGGTTTGGCTTTTTAAGTTCAGATAAACTTTTAGTTTCTGTGTCCTGCAAAATATGCCGGAGAGTGTTGCTGACTAGCAGCGGGGACACATCAGATCTGTTTCACCATTTGAAGCAGTTACTCCTGATAAAACATACTGAGAGTCAGAAGATGAGGCATCATAAAAGTTTAAGACAACCTGTCGCCTAACAATCACCACCTTCCACCTCCGCCATGTAAGATTTAAATCAAACTTCACTTATCAACACATGCATATACTATCATAAATTACTCGCATATACATTTATTGAATGTTTAAAAAAGGTATGAAACTTGCGCATATACATATAAACTTGATGCATGCTGGATCCTTGCATATACTCCTGCATTAACACACGCACATACATATAAACCCGATCCTTGCATATACTCGATAAAATATTAGTCAATATAAATAGATTATATAAAATAAACAGGATAGTTTTATGTTAAACCTTTTAATTTATTTAGATAATTATACACAAAAATAAATAGACAGAGAACCCTTATAGCACGTTCAAGAACCAGAACCAAAAGCAACCAGATGAATATACTCAAACAACTCTTTTTCTATTGCAAATATTATTGCAAATATTGTTTGTAAAGGCTAAATAAAAAGTTAACATTATTTTTTTGTGCTGTTTATACATTTTTTTAAAGTTATAAGAGCCTGGAGGTATTATAGGCTTGGCAAATTCAGTTTGCAAACATTTGCAGGTACAGACATCCATTGTGTGCGTTCTTGGCAATTTTTCCTGTCTTTTAAATATTGTCCATATCAATATCGAAATTGTATCGAATCGACCGAACTTAAGAAATATATCGTGATATAAATTTTTGCCATATCGTCCAGCCCTAGTGTCACATTATGTTGACAACTTGATAAAGTCGGCAGACAAATTAAAATTCTAATTTATTTTTCATCTATTCCAATTCATTAAAACTGCACAGTGTGACTGAACAGAGAACTATATATATTACAAAGCTTACAATGGCATTTTTTTGTCTAATTCAGTACTCCCTGGTACAGCGTTAAAACCAAAATGCAGCCACACGTCAACTCTAAAAGCTGGAGGCACCTTTATATTTTCTGCCATGCTCACTTCTGATACCGTACTACTTGGCGTTTTGTTGATCGGGAGGTAGTGACATCTACAGAAGCGGAGGAGGAGGTCGTTTGGCACAACTTGAATCGATACTTGAGTTTGGACTATCGATACACTATCGTAAAAGAAATTATCGCAATAGTTGGATGTATCAATATTTTTGCACAGCCCTATATATTAGTAATCTTTAGTAAGTAATTTCATGTTCATTTATATAGTCTTGCAATGTGACAAGTAATCCAACATTTATAACAATTGCAGAGAGATCGCCTCCCGCATCATTCAAATCTGGTGTATGAAAGCATTTTGGCTTTCCTTCAAAATATAATGATGACGGAAAAGGTTGTGGTGGACCTAGGCATGGGACGATAACCGTTTTCAATGTATACATCGGTTTGGAAAAGGTCAAGGTTTTAAAACTATAACATTCCTAAGGTAATTTTTTAGGACCAGTAGGAATAGTATCTTTAGCAGAAAATATATCCAAAGATGCCCTTTTACTTCCCAGAGATGGATTGCGGCTGGAAGGGCATCCGCTGCGTAAAATCGTGCTAGATAAGTTGGCGGTTCATTCTGCTGTGGCAACCCCGAATTAATAAAGGGACTAAGCCGAAAAAAAAGAATGAATGATGCCATTTTAAATTAAGAAATCTGTGTTTTATAAACTAATGAAGAGCAGAAGTCAATGATTCATTTTAATTATTTAGTCTGACGTGTTTACTGTTAAAACATTTTAAATGCTTCTCAGAATAATACATTTTCCCCTGGTTTCATAAACAAGGTTTAAGGCTAGTCTTGGATTAAATTGCATGTTTGAGCTCTCTCAAATGAAAATAACTTGCAGTGAGATGTCTTAAAATATGGCAGTGTCATTTTTTGTCTCCAGGTGAACATCAGTAATGTATTTTTCTAAGGCCGTTTTTATAAATGTGGCTTAAATAGCCTAATTTAACTAAGGTCTAGTCCTGGCTTAAGTTAAGCCTGGTTTGTGAAACTGTTCAAAGGGGAAAAAAGTTTTAGTTTTTTACTCAGAGATTTAAAAAAAAAACCTTATTTTAGAACAGTGATCACTAGAGGTATGAACCTACACTGGTCTCACGGTTCGGTTCGGTTACGATTATCATGCCATCGATTCGGTTCAATTCGATATCTCGGTGCATCACGGTGCATTGACAATTCTTTCCATACACGGTTTTATATTTTCTTCACAGCACAGCAATTCTTGTATTAAAATGTATAAATATATTTATATACTATTTGTAAAACAATTTTGTCCTTTAATACAAAGTCAGATATATAAACTGTGCCTTTAAACAACACGAGCACTTATAGCAAATAAACAAATATAAATATCCCGCTCGCTTTCTAAGCCTTGTCTACCAAGTTCTCTTACACCCCTTTGATTGGTCACGCGCTCAACGGAAAGGGCTGTGATTGGCTCTTACACGCTGGCGCTCTTCACAGATGCACTCATGGGCCACAGTGAGAGAGAGAGAAATGGAGATTACTTTCATTCTTTTAATCTCTGTGAAATAGAGGCTTCTGCTGTAAGTGTCAGTGAAACAGTGTTCAGCAAACACATGCAGTGAAATTGTGCACAGTTTCTGAGTTTTTACATAGTTAGTGTTGTACTCGCGCTCGCGGCTCGCCTCCCTCGCCATAGTAAGCTACGGCGACATATCGCATGTGAGATAAATTACGTCAGTACATAATAACTGGTTATGATTATTACTGAACCGATACTGAATTGTCCGCGTCTGCATCGTGGTGCACCAAAGAAACGATTCATTTTGACACCCCTAGTGATCACAATACCGTCAAACTGTGATATTTTTATCCAAGGTTATCATACCATCAGAATCTAATACCGGCCCATGCCTGGTGGGACCTAAATGCTTTCTTAGGTAATAATTAAAAGTGTTTTCTGTCGCTGTTTGTTTGGCCTGCATTAATGCATTCAGTTTAAAGGCTTGTACACACCGGGACGCTTTTCATTTGCGTTTATCATCAGCGCTTTTCAAGACGTTTTTCGGATTCAAACCCAAGCAATTTTCACTGGCGTCAAGCATAAGAGTATGCAAAAATCACTGCTTGACGTTAGATGGCGCTACACAACTTTAAGCTTCTGACACCCGCTTGTAACACAGAAGAAGAAGATAGAAAGTTGACTCCCTCGTTGTTAAAGCTACTGGCGATTCGAACAAGCATAGATGGTTCAAGTCGCAGCTCCTGCTCTAGCGATGAAGAAATGATTATTGTTCACCAGTGCAATAAGCAGCTCCACGTTCATATCGCCTCTGGGCATCTTCTTCAATGTGCGTTCGCATTGACCGTTTTGCGCTTGAGCGCCTTCAAGTGCTGTTTACTGTAACTTAGCTCCGTGCACATGAACAAAAGTGACAATCTGATTGGTGGAGAAGGTTGACGTGATGTGTCAGAACAAAAAAAAGAGAGCATGAGGCAGTTTTTTAAAAATGACACTTTTACGCCTGTTGTTTTGTGCGTTGGTGTGCACGATCACATTGGCGGCCTTTATTTAGTTACGAGGCGTTAAACATAGATGAAAAACGCAAGCAAAAAGCATCCTGGTGTGCACGGCCCCTAACGTTGCACAATTAAACATTAAAAGATTGTGATCTCAATTCTAACTCGCGAAACATGAATGATAATGATTAGCATATGTTTATTAATCATTCGAAGCGCTGCATTAAAATCTGCATTTGATCAAGAGAGATTCAGTTTTCACACTTTTTCAGTGAGTTACGAAGAACTAAATAACACAAAAGTGCCGGAAGAACAGTTTATAGTTCAGGTGTAAAGACTGAAGTTTACGGTAAAGATTTAAATCACTGTTTAATGGAACTTAACGCTGGTGAATGTTGTAGCAATTACATTGTGTAACCAATAGGTGGTGACAAACAACCATCAAAATTATGTCACTGAATAGGTTTTCAAAAATGATCCAGCTATAATCAAACATGAAGTTTTATGTGTGAATTGTTGAATCATTAATTGAACATAAATATGTTGTACATAAAGATGTTAGATTTCTATATTTAGCATTATCAGCAACAGTAGCAAAGATCATTTTACCTATTGAATTGATTTATTTTTTTCAGCTGGTTCATCCTTGATGTTTATTTTTATTAAGTTACATGTTCTAAGTTCTGTTTGTTAAACGCAATGGTTTTTGCTGTAATATTTTTGTATAAATGGAAAGTAAATGACATTTGTCTCCTCCCTCAAAAACCGTAGTGTGATCGGAACCGTGAGATTTGTGATCCGTTACACCACTAGTAGTTTTAGTTTTAAAAAAGTAATATAATAACCCTATTTAATACACTCAAAAAGGGTGCAAACACCACAAATTTTACATTTTAAATAAAAAAACTGATAAAATGTTGTCAAGAATCAGATTCAGTTGAATGAACACCTAAATAGTGTTTTGTTTTTAAAATATAATTTTTAGTAAATGCGGTGGCTCAGTGGTTAGCACTGTCACCTTACAGCAAGAAGGTCGCTGGTTCGAGCCCTGGCTTGGTCAGTTGGCATTTCTGTCTGGAGTTTGCATGTTCTCCCTGTGTTCGCGTGGGTTTCCTCCGAGTGCTTCAGTTTCCCCCAAAAGTCCAAACTTATGAGCTATAGGTGAATTGGGTTAGCTAAATTGTCCGTGGTGTATGTGTGTGAGTGTGTGGATGTTTCCCAGTGATGGGTTGCAGCTGGAAGAGCATCTGCAACGTAAAACATATGCTGGATAAGTTGGCGGTTCATTCCGCTGTGGCGACCCCAGATTAATAATAGGGATTAAGCCGAAAATGAATGAAGAAATAAAAGTAAAATACTAATAAATGTGTAAAAATTTGCTAAGTAGCATTAATGTAAGCACTTAAATGGTATTTAAATAGTCTTTTTATTAGGAATAACAAGTATTTAATGGTATTTAATAGTCTTGTTAATATATATTAATTTATTTTTATTTTATATTTTATTTAATTTATTTTTGTAGTTGGAGTTTTACAAAAGTAATATAATAACCCTACTTTCATTTATTTATTTATTTATTTTACTAAATTGTAATATGCAGCACGGTGGTGTAGTGGCTAGCACGATCACCTTACAGCAAGAAGGTAGCTGGTTTGAGCCTCGGCTGGGTCTGTTGGCATTTCTGTGGGGAGTTTGCATGTTCTTCCCGTGTTGGCATGGGTTTCCTCTGGGTGCTCTGGTTTCCCCCTCAAGTCCAAACGCATGCGCTATAGGGGAATTGGGTAGACTAAAATTGTCTGTAGTGTATGTGTGTGAATTTAAGAGTGTATTGGGTGTTTCCTGTTGGGTTGCAGCTGGAAGGGCATCCATATATGCTGGATAAGTTGGCGGTTCATTCCGCTGTGGTGACCCCTGATTAATTTTCACAGTTTAAATAAATAAATATATGTGTGTGTTTGTGTGTTTGTGTGTTTGTGTGTTTGTGTGTGTGTGTGTTTGTGTGTGTGTGTTTGTGTGTGTGTTTGTGTGTGTGTTTGTGTTTGTGTTTGTGTTTGTGTTTGTGTTTGTGTGTGTGTGTGTGTGTGTGTGTGTGTGTGTGTGTGTGTGTGTGTGTGTGTGTGTGTGTGTGTGTGTGTGTGTGTGTGTCTGTGTGTGTGTCTGTGTCTGTGAAACAACTGAAATAAAGTTATTTTAGGGCAGTGAGTCACAGGGTGTCCCGGACCCACACCCAGCCATCAGTGTTGAGGAATCTGATGTGGGATTCCCCATAACACACATCTCTCAGACTGTGGCAGGAATTATTGTTCCTGTTTCATTGTGCGTGTCTGAATGTGCAGACAGACTTCTGTCTCTGAGCCTCTCTCAATTCAGTTTATTTCTACAGCGCTTTACAGTACAGATTGTCAGCTTCACAGGAACAGACAATTTACAGAATAATACAGTTGATGACATGATTATTAGTCCTGCTGTAAAAATTTAATTCTTTTATAAATATTTCCCAAGTGCAGTTTAACAGATTGTAACACGTTTTTACTAGTTTCAATAACTGATTTCTTTTATCTTTGCCATGATTACCATCATTTGACTAGATACATTTTAAGATACTGGTATTCAGCTTAAAGTGACATTTAAAGGCTTAACTAGGCATGTTATTGGTTTCTTCTGTAGCAAATAAACCTTAACAGTTTTACATTTTTTTTAAAGATTTTTTTTATTATTCAAGCCAAACTAATTGAAATAAGAATTAATATAATTCATTCATTCATTTTCTTTTTGGCTTAGTCCTTTTATTAAACCGGGGTCGCCACAGCAGAATGAACCGCCAACTTATCCAGCACATGTTTTATGCAGCTATGCCCTTCCAGCTGCAACCAATCTCTGGGAAAATAAATAATATAATATTTTAGAGAAATACTGTGAAAACATCTTTGCTTTGTTAAACGTCATTTTGCATTGTCCAGCCCAGTCCCCAGATATGAACATTTTTGAGATGCAGAGATTGCAGAGATGTATGGATGCAGTCCTCCACGCTCATGATAGAGTCAGACACAATATTCATTCTGTTTCCACTGCACCATGACTTTATATTCTATACTGGACATTATTTCTGTTCAGTGACGAGACTTTTGTCTAAGCAAAGCCAGACCTTACTGTCCTAATTAAATAATTAAAAATCAAGGCATGATCATCTTTTATTGTGGTCAAATAAGCGTAATCTAGAGGCCTTTGCCTTTCATATAAGCCACTTCTGATACCAAATGATTAACTAGAAGTCAAGATATTATTCATTGCTCCTGAAACTTGGACAGGCAACACGACTTTTGTCAGGTAGTTTATATGAGACAAATTCCAAAAGCTTTAAAATGACATTTGAATAGCTGTTGATTCATAAAATAACACATAAATCCACACACATTTCTGTCTCTGTAATAACTGCATTAATCTGCATATCAGTAGCTCAAGCCTTTTTTTATTAGCTCTTCAATTAGCAAAGAAGTCCTGAGATGAGAAGCATAAGAAATTAGACCTACTTTTTCAGCAGATCTGGTTCTGGAATAATTTCTCCCATTCATTTTCCCATAGGGTCTAAAAAAAGCCTTAATTAAAGCATTATGAGCCTTGAACCAAACCATCCAGCCTACGAGGAGAATCACAACATTACAAACTTTGATCTAAAGCAAAGACATCTATGAAAAACAGACAAAATTACAAGACTGTATGTTACTTAATGGCTTAGATGAGGGAAGTAAAGTTCTGCCAACGACATAAAATATAAAATAGATCTGTAAATAGAGATGTAAAATTATTTGTTTAAAGTTGTTATTTCGTGCTATACACAATCTATTTAATTTACATGTGCATTAATATTTAATGAAAAAAGTGGCCTCCATTTCCGTCCATGAAGTATTTTGGCTCAGTGGTAAGGTACGGTACTGGTCGATACGGGTCACCTTTATCGGGCTTGCGTTTCAACTGCTAAAAGGGTACCAATGGTACTCTTTTAGTGGGCGTGGTGTACTACAGAAAGTTGCGCTCGAGAAAATGTCTTAAGTAAAGCTGTACGGGTCGTTCACATCATATGAGAAGCACTTCTCAAAAAACAGATGCTTTATACACAAATACTTCTGTATAAATGTTCATTACTAACCTTTCTATGAACATTTGATCATGATTTGATTATAACTATAGATCAGTGCGAAATAGCCTACTGTAACGTCTGCAATTATATAAAATAAATAAATAAATGCAACATATATGAACACATACAGACCCTTACAGTTGTAACGTTTCATTATTTTATGCAAAGTATACATGATAAAAGGGTTAACCACTAGGATTTAAAGTGAAATACCAATACCAGCAAATATTTGTTCTATGCATATGTATTTTATTTCTTAGAAATTTCTTAATATTGTACCCAAAATAAAGTTAAGAAACCCCCAATATCTTTAAAACTTCTCTCAAAACAAAACAAACAAACTAAAAAATGTCTTATCTGTTGGATGATGATCTTTTCCGTAAGTTAAGCATCAGAAAAAAAAACTGATCACTTATTCAGAGTAAAAAAAACAAACAAAACATTGAGTGCGTTGAAATATGTTGATCTACTTTTATATACTTGCAGATAATGGATGAATAAAACCTCATGGTGATATCCAAACTTCAAAACAGCATACCAATACAATTTCCCAACATTCAATTATCAAGACAATAAGGAAGTCCTTCTAACAAAAGAAAAAACACCAAAAACAAACATAAGAATTTCAAACATATTGAAAGAAGAAAAAAAATTCAAACATACTCACAGGCTGAGCTTAACACGCAAGTTTTCTCAACTAGGACTTTACAAACAAAGAGTTTGAAGTAGCTGCAAGGGACCATGCGTTCCCTCTACCACAACTGAATCTACTTCATTCCCCTCTTCACCTTTTATACATTCCAGTTGTCTGACTAGCGCCCTCTAGTACCCCGTAGTTCCATTAGAACAGCGTTTTTATTTCCATTATTCAATGGATAACAAAAAAAACAAGTGACAGACATTTCATTCTGTTACACAGTCTCCGATATGTTACCACTTACAGAACAACTACACACAGTATACATTTAGTTCTTATTTGAGTTCAAAAACAACATGCAACATATAGCCGACAGTAACCTCTCATCTGTATCTTTAATCTTTAGCAGCACATGTAACCACTGTTAGAAAGTAATTTTGTCATTCTCAGTTCATAATAGTCCAAAGGTTGATGATACTAGTTAAACATGGCAGTTTGTTCTTGTTTTAAGTTGCTGAAAGAATCATTTGCTCCTTAGGTTTTTTGGGCGTCGTGACGTATCTCTGTAAACCAATAGCGTTCAGTTGCATGTCTTGCTTTGCCTTTTGGTACTGCTTTGTTGTACTAGGTAGCCTTTGCAAAGGGTACCAAAAAAGTGGTATGGTTTGCTTTTAGGTACCTTTTGACAGTGGAAACGACCATAAAAGCGTACCAAACCATACCGTACCACTCCGTACCGTTTCTCCCAAAGAAAAGCCTGTCTAAGCAAAATGCTAGCAATCATCTGTAGCTCCACTCACGCTCCGCCTCTTTGCCCTTTTTTGGAATCCCCTGTCAACAAGATGACACACGAAACGAAATGGCGATGGTTGGCCACGCCCACTTGTAGCTTCATTTGCGCTCTTCAGAAACCTAAAGGTGACATCGTGGATATTATGCCCATATTTTTTACAGTCTACACAAACTACATACTGATGTATAAATGCATGACTACATGCAAGGCATACGCTGTGGGTCAGTCGATCACTCAACACATAAGTATAAATCAGTCTTTAAATGCTGCGGCTTTCTACTTCTGCAGCCACATCTGACCTCTGGTCAAGTATTGACCTTTTCTTCGTAAACCTCACTTTGCACTGCATTGACAATGATTGGAAGATGCACCCGAGATGCCTTGAGACGGCATATTTTCCATGACCTTAAAGTGATTATTTACATTAAATTATTTTTTTACAGAAGATGCAAGAAATGCACTGTTTAAAATATTATTTGCAGGATATACAAGAGTTATTTCATTAATTCATTTTCTTTTCAGCTTAGTCCCTTTATTAATCAGGGGTCGCCACAGCGGAATAAACCGCCAACTTATCCAGCACATGTTTCATGCAGCGGATGCCCTTCCAGCTGCAACCCATCACTGGGAAACATCCATGCACTCTCATTCACACACACATGCTAGGGACAATTTAGCTCACCCAATTCATCTATAGCGCATGTTTTTGGACTGTGGGGGAAGCTTGAGCAACACACGCGAACACAGGAAGAACATGCTAACTCCACACAGAAATGCCAGCTGACTCAGTCGGATCTCAAACCAGCAACCTTCTTGCTGTGAGGTGATCATGCTACCCACTGCACCACCGTAACGCCCAAAAGTTATTTTATTTAGTATAAATCAGTTTTAATATTAAAAAAAACATTAATAATAATTAATTTAGTTTCCAAAAGTGCAAGTTATTTATCTATTAATCCTGTTGGATTTAGGCAATGTGTGTTTTTAATTTCAGTTGTTCAGCGTTGATATTCAATAAATAGAGAGAGTAGTTTGTGTGTGTTTCCTTCAATTATTTTAAAGAGCACCTAAGTTACCCCTTTTTCCAGATTTAATATAAGTCTTTTGTGTCCCCAGAATGTGTCTGTAAAGTTTCAGCTTAAAACATCCATCAGATTATTTATTTTAGCTTTCACTAGTTTGTGTTTTATAGCTCTAAACAGCTTGTTGCTGTTTTTGTGTTCTGGGCCTTTAAGGATAGTGCTCCCTGCCCACCGTTTCCACGTGCCTGTCAGCATGCCTCAGTCTCCGCCCTCGGCTGTCAGACATAAAGGAAGAAGATCTCACGAAACTTTGTCAGAAATACTACAGTAAGACCTTTACCAATGATTATTTGATGCATTTGTTGTGGAGCTGCAGGATGAGTCACACACAATGTTGTTAGAAAGTTCACACACACACACACAGTGCGGACACACAAATACATCGCGCACATTTAGCTTTGCACACAAATGTGACAGGATACAGGTTAATATCCACTGCTGTCTGGATATCTGTTATGTTAATGTACAAAATAAACCTGATTTATCGTCCACAAACCGGGATTGAAGCGTCTTTTATAATTGTTCTGACATGCGGCTGTGGTGATGAAGTAAATCTGAAGTAAATCGCTGTAATTCATTAACATGATCTGTTTTAAAACATTTAAACGTGTGAAACTCTTGATCACATTTGATGATGATTGATGATCCTAGCAAACTGAACAGACCTTTTATTCCTGGTTGCTTTGCGCACGTCCTGTCTTGTTTGATAGGATTATAAACGTTACTATGGAGACATGTTAATACACAGCTGTCAATCAATTCGGTGGGCGGGGGGACCGCACTCCTACGTCAAGTTGCGGTCGGTCTCAAAACTTCTCCAATTGGTCCACCGTTTTTATGTTGTTAAATTGTAAAAAAAAAGTAATGGGTGTGTTTAAATCTCCCCAATATGATGGCCTATACACTATACCTACATATATGTCTGTCCAAACAGCTTGAAAAGTCGATTTTTCTCCATAGGTGCCCTTTAAAATCAAGTAATGCACCCTTCATTCAGAAATCTCTCACTTGTAATATGTGAGCATATTTACTGTACAAAACCTGTCAGTGAACTGAGAGTAATAAATCAAATAATTCTTCATTAATTGTAATCGAGTTAAAATGTTTAATTAAAGGTGCAGTAAAGGATCTGCCAAAATGTTAACCGCTTAGCATAATATCTTGAAACACAGTTCCTCCCCTGGCATCCAAAGCCATGCCTCCTGATATCATGAATGCGCACATTAAAGATGACAGAGACCCACTAGATCAGTTGTTCCTAAACTGTGGTATGTGTACCACTAGTGGTACGCAGGCTTCCTTCTAGTGGTACTCGGAGGAATCGCTGAATAAGTAAAAAAAAATGAACACTTAACCCCTTGATGCTAGTGGTGTAACGGATCACAAATCTGCAATTCGGATCGAACTACGGTTTTTTAGTCACGGATCGGACCATTTTTCGGATCAGCAAAAAAGTGAGGAGACAATTTGCTTTCCATTTATATAAAAAAATATTACAGCAAAAAACATTGCTTTAACAAACAGAACTTAGAACCTGTAACGTTAATAAAAATAACAATCAAGAAAAGAACCAACTGAAAAAAAGAAAAGTTTTCAATATGAAATATGATCTACTGTTGCTGCTAATGCTAAATATAGAAATCTAACATCTTGTACAACAGATCATATTTATCTTCAATTAATGATTCAACAATTCACACATAAAACTTCATGTTTTATTATACTGTAGGTGTATTATTTTTGAAAACCTATTCAGTCATATAATATTGATGGTTGTTTGTCACCATCAGTTGGTTACACAATGTAATTGCTTTTACCAGCGTCAAAAATTCAACAGCGTCATGTTTCATTAAGCGGTAATTTTGGGGGGGCTTTGGGGTTGTTGGGGCCGTGGATGGCGGAGGACTGCTGCAGACGGAAGTGTGGCGGAGGTGTCGCGGACGAAAGTGAAGAGGGTTGGGGAGTCGCGGTAGAAAGTGAAAGTGAACAGCGGGCGGGTAGGAGAACGGTTGAGGAGGGGGATCGGTAAAATGAGATGCCGGATCAGATTTCAGAGGTGCCGGATCCAGAGTGTTCCAGCTCAAATTAAGCCCTGGTCCCACCACAACTTTTCCCCTCATCATTATATCTTACAAGAAAGCCTAAATGCTTTTATGCACGCAATTTGAATGGCGCGGGAGGCGATCTCTCTGCAGTGGTTATAAATGTTGGATTAACTGACAAGTTATTAAAAAAATAATAATCCCCGAGTCACGTGCGTTCCGAACTGTGAGTTGTGATCCGTACGGATTACAGATCAACAGTGATCCGTTTCACCCCTATTTGATGCGTACGATAACACCGATGTGATCAGTAAATTGAGTTTAATAGGCTAAACCTTTTATTTTTAATTTTCTAATGTTTGTTCTGTATTCTATCATTCAAAGCTAATTTCCTCCCCATATTTGTAATGGTCGTTGAGGGCATATCCCATATTTTTATATCCCAATGTTGACAGGTATAATCAATTGCTTTTCTGACATACGAAGCCTACTCTAACATGCAGTAAGCAGATCTAATTTCTAATTCAAATATGTAAATCCAAATCCATACATCTAAAATACAAGTTAATGTTTAGATTTCAAAGATCTACAAATAAGTCATATACACATGCATCATATATTTCAAAATGTGTCATAAAGAGTTTATTTATGAATATGATGACATGTAGCTTATATTTATCAGGTCCAAGTAACATTTCCAGGTTTTGATGAATAGCTTACTATATGTTAAAGGGCACCTATGGTGAAAAATCTACTTTTCAAGCTGTTTGGACAGACATATGTGTAGGTATAGTGTATAGCTCGTCATATTGGGCTGATATAAACACACTCAGTCCTTTTTTTTCAATTTAACAACATAAAAACGGTGGACCAATTGGAGCGGTTTTGAGATCGACCGCAACTTGATGTAGGAGTGCGGTCCCCCCGCCCACCAATATTGATTGACAGATGTGCATTACCATCTCCTCAGTATGTTGTTTCACATCTGCCATTTTCAGCGTGTGAGTCAAAGCGACGTCACCAAAGAAACACCCTTGCTCTATGTAATGAAGTTACGGGAAGAAGGAGGCGGAGAACCGACGAACTTTTAAATAAATATTTATTAATAAAAAGGACGGCAGCTCCTCACGGAGACTGCCGTCTAAAACAAAACAAAAGGACGGCAGCTCCTCACGGAGACTGCCGTCAAACTGAAAGCAAAAGTAAAACATGTCCGGGCCCGGTCCTCTCTCTCTGTCCTCTGCCATCGTTCCTCCTCTTATAGTCCAGAGCTCCTTCCGTGGGATTGAAGGCAGGTGCGCGCCACAGGTGCATCTCATCTGTGGCGGGCCTCGTTTCGCTCCCACGGCTCTCGGCCACGCCCCCTCGCCACACTCTATTTTTAGATGTAAGGCTCATTGGGCTCAACATTCACCACGTTATCGCTCTCCTCCACGCCAGTGTTTGTGAGTTTTGGTGGGTTTGCATACATGTGTACTTTTCATTGTGTCTTCCTTAAACTTCAGCGGTTTGCATTTTCCGTGGTCACAGAAGCTCCCTGTCATCTTAACTAGGTGCAGCTGGAAAGTGCGAGCGCGTTGCCTCACGTGTGCGTCCCTCCATTGGAAATAACGAACTAACGACGCGCAGCGCCATGCATTTCGCGTTGTCGCGGGTGAAAGTGATGACCGTGGGGTTTGCTCACTATTCTGCCGCCTAGGTCGCCTCTATGGACGCGCTGGCCCTGCTCAGGACACTGTTCATATTTCTGCCGTGCCACACTTCTGAATGAAACACTGCATTATATCTAGCATGTTTTCAGTGTAGCAAGCTGAACTTGTCATAATGTGCAATATTTCATGCATGCAAGGATTGCTGGTCTCACTCTCTTACACTCTTTGTTCTAAAGCGACTACTGTATGCTTAGTGGTTGGCCGGCAGCCTGCAGGAATTATAATTATTACTAAGCCATACTGACATGCTATTTCAGACTGAATATTCAGAGTAGCGGTAAACAATATAGGGAGCGCGTCACAGACTGTCATTGTTCAAAAATGAACCAATGTGAATATAAAACCAACTTCAGCTCAGTAAAGCAGGCTAGGTGGAATAGCGCTATTTACTGATGTTTTGCTGTTAAAGGTGCAGTATGTAAGTTTGACACCCAGTGGTTAAACTAGATATTGCACTCCAGGATCAAAATAGACGCAAACACGGGTTGCCAGATTGAGTACAGGAGCGAGTGATTTAAACTGTGTTCTAAATAAAAAGCAACGACACTCGATAGAGGGAATATTCTCCATATTAAAAGGAGCTTTGGTTCTAACCAACACCTCGAATTGATATATTAGAAACGGCTTCTATTTCTCACATCTTAACGTTAGGGGTGTAACGATACTACAAACCGAACCGAAATATCCCGATACACCAACCACGATACGTATCGCGAAACTCTTGTGGTGTACCGCGATACTCTCACGCCACTCTCAAGCCATAACATTGGTTTCAAACAAAACTGCAATGTATTTTACTGGTGAATATGTCATGTAAAAAACACTTTACAAACAGATTAGATGTATATTGTTTTCATTAATTTAATTGGAAACCTATATCTGAATGAAAATTTTGATAATTAAAAATGAGCATCATTATGTCTGTGTCTGCACAGAGATCAAGCCTCTCACCTGAGAATGTGGACATTATGGTGTTTTTGAAGAAGAACTTAAAACTTATCTAAATATTCCAAATGTCCTTAGAGAGGAGCAGCCTGTTTATCTTGCACTAGTCTACACTGCAGTTATTTATTTAATTTCAGTTTACTTTCTTAAGATGGCTGCTCTAAAGAGAATAGTTTTTTCCTGACTAGTCTATATTGGAGGTATTTATCTAATGTTTGTTGTTTACTCAGGTATCCTGACTGTACTAAAATGTGATGGCAAAGTTAATAAAGAAAAAGTTTAGTTGTTCTTGTTATTAAGTGAATCTATTGTTCCTTAGTATTGCTGTTAAGATGACATCAACCCTAACCCCACAGCAAACAGAAACCGAACCGAACCAAACCGTAGCTCCAAAACCGTGAACCGAACCGAATCATGCCTTTAGTGTATCGTTACACCCCTACTCAACATGTGAAACCTATGACAGTGATCACCTCAGGTAAACCTTGTGTGCTTTATTCAGTGCTAAATGCTAACAATGTGAGTTTGAATAGATTCTAAACCTTACCGTTTCTTAAGTGAATGCTTATTCTGTACTTCTGAATGGCTGTATTTACATTTCTGTCGTGTTTCGTCTGGTGCAAACAGTCAAATTGCTCATCACTGCGTATCTCGTCACAAGGCGTGTTGTTAGAACACGCGGTTACAATGTAACCTGCTTACCTAATGTTTAGGTTTGCAATATTTGTATCATTTGCTAATTAAAACCCTCATGTGGATCTGAATCGGTCTCATTTTGACGTCTGATACTGTCTATTTCGGTCACAGACGCATGCATGTTTTCCAACAAGGCAACCCGGAGTGCTGAATTATAATTGGCTAAACTGGCATTGTGCAGGTTAAATTTACCTAAACAAAGACAGCGTTCTGGCACGGAAAAAACATTTTCAAAGCAGAATATCTGACTTCAGTATTGTTCTTCAGTTAAACAAGTCTGTTCACTTGGGATGTTTCTTAAATATCTGCACACATATTATGGTATTTTTATGCTTTAGAAGAGTCAAAAACTTACAGCACCTTTAAACTAAATATAAATCTACATTATTGATGCTGTAAAAGGTCCTTATGAAACTGAAAATAGTCACACCAATCTTTCACCGGAAGATTTCAGTGGCTGAACAACACTTCTGTGCATATAACCCATTCATAACAACAACATCTACATCAGCTGTGTGACTAAAATAGTTTAAAACAGAACATTATCTGTCTAAAAGAAATACTTCAGCCATGGTGTCATCCTTCCTCCAGCGTGCAAAACTAACTCCAATATTGATTCAGGATTTTAACAAGTTTGGAATGTGAAGAGTCTTTCAAGCAGCACAACACATGTTTCTGAAGACAATCACCTACTGCACCTTTATTTGAGATTTTGATTTTAGCCCTAGTGTGCGTGTATACTGTGTGTGTGGTTTTGTCTGTGTGTGTGTGTGTGTGTGTGTGTGTGTGTGTGTGTGTGTGTGTTTCTCATACAGCTGTCTGCTGGTGCACATTCCTTCAGTGTTTATAACAGAAAACACACCAGGCTCTAGTTTTTCTGTCTGCTGGAAATCACGGCTGAAACACTAGTACCTTGACAGAAGCGCCACTCGCAGATCTGTGTGAACAAGTGGTTTGATTCTGATATATGTGTGTTGGGGTGTGGATGTATTTGTCTGCCTGTTAGTCTGAGTGTGCATGCATGTATTTGTATATATATGTGTGTGTGTTGGCTGTGTGTGTTTGCATATATATAAATGTGTGTGTGTGTATATACACTTACTGGCCACTTTATTAGGTACACCTTACTACTACCGGGTTGGACCCCCTTTTGCCTTCAGAATTGCCTTAATCCTTCGTGGCATAGCTTCAACAAGGTACTGGAAATATTCCTCAGAGATTTTGCTCCATATTGACATGATAGAGTCATGCAGCTGCTGCAGATTTGTCAGCTGCACTTCCATGATGCAAATCTCCCCTTCCATCACATCCCAAAGGTGCTCTATTGGATTGAGATCTGGTGACTGTGGAGGACATTTGAGTACAGTGAGCTCATTGTCATGTTTAAGAAACCAGTCTGAGATGATTCACACTTTATGACATGGTGCGTTATCCTGCTGGAAGTAGCCATCAGAAGATTGTACACTGTGGTCATAAAGGGATGGACATGGTCAGCAACAATACTCAGGTAGGCTGTGGCGTTAACACAATGCTCAATTGGTACTAATGGACCCAAAGTGTGCCAAGAAAATATCCCCCACACCATTACACCACCACCACCAGCCTGAACTGTTGATACAAGGCAGAATGGATCTATGCTTTCATGTTGTTGATGCCAAATTCTGATCCTACCATTCGAATGTGTCAGCAGAAATGGAGACTCATCAGACCAGGCAACGTTTCTCCAATCTTCTATTGTCCAGTTTTGGTGAGCCTGTGTGAATTGTAGCCTCAGTTTCCTGCTCTTAGCTGACAGGAGTGACACCCGGTGTGGTCTTCTGCTGCTGTAGCCCATCCGCCTCAAGGTTGGACGTGTTGTGTGTTCAGAGATGCTCTTCTGCAGACCTAGATGGTAAGGAGTGCTTATTTGAGTTAGTGTTGCCTTTCTATCAGCTGAACCAGTCTGGCCATTCTCCTCTGGCATCAACAAAGCTTTTGAACCCACAGAACTGCCGCTCACTGGATATTTTCTCTTTTTCAGACCATTCTCTGTAAACCCTAGTAATGGTTGTGTGTGAAAATCCCAGTAGATCAGCAGTTTCTGAAATACTCAGACTAGCCCGCCTGTCACCAACAACCATGCCACAGTCAAAGTCACTTAAATCCCCTTTCTTCCCCATTCTGATGCTCGCTTTGAACTGCAGCAGATTGTCTTGACCATGTCTTCATGCCTAAATGCATTGAGTTGCTGCCGTGTGATTGGCTGATTAGAAATTTGCGTTAACGAGCAGTTGGACAGGTGTACCTAATAAAGTGGCCAGTGAGTATATATATATATATATATATATATATATATATATATATATATATATATATATATATGTGTGTGTGTGTGTGTGTGTGTGTGTGTGTGTGTGAATCAGCTGAAGCAAGAGTATCTGTCAGATGTGTTTAGTGTGTTAATAGCACTCTGGTTTTGCTGACGCTGTGTGTTTTCTGCCTTATGCCGCTCTGGATGTGTGTGTGTTTGAGCAGATCTCTGATCAGCATTTGCAGGAATAACTAAAAGCTCTTGATTATCTGCACTTAACATGTGTTCTGCTCGCTGTTTCCTGCCGTCACATGCTTTATTTTTGCACATCAGCGTCTTGAGGGAATATTTTCAGCCACTTACATTTCCTTTAGCAGATCCTCTCAGGAACAGGACTGTTTGTGTTTGCTGTAATATACAGTAATGCAGCAGAGTCAAAACTAGTGCTTTAAAGTCAATTTAAGAGGACATAATGTTTATGTTGGTTTACATTAACTCTAAAAGTGCATTATTGTCCCTAAAAGTACACTACCTGACAAAAGACTTGTCGTCGATCTCTGTGTAAGAGCAACAAATAATAACTTGACTTCTAGTTCATCATTTGTAAAAGTGGCAGAAGGTGAATTTTCAGATGATTCATCTGTTGAACTGCATCTCAATCATCACAAATACTGCAGAAGACCTACTGGAACCCACATGGACCCTAGATTCTCATAGAAATCAGTCAAGTTTGGTGAAGGAAAAATCATGGTTTGGAGTTCCATTCAGTATGGGGGTGTGCGAGAGATCTGCAGAGTGGATGGCAACATCAACAGCCTGAGGTATCAAGATCTTTGTGCTGCCCATCACTTTACAAACCACAGGAGAGGGCAAATTCTACAGCAGGATAGCGCTGCTCCTCACACTTCAGCCTCCACATCAAAGCTCCTGAAAGCAAAGAAGGTCAAGGTGCTCCAGGATTGGTCAGCCCAGTCACCAGACATGAACATTATTAAGCATGTCTGGGGTAAGATGGAGGAGGCATTGAAGATGAAGCCAAAGAGTCTTGATGAACTCTGGGAGTCCTGCAAGAACACTTTCTTTGCCATTCCACATGACTTTATTAATAAGTGATTTGAGTCATTCAGAGATGTATGGATGCAGTCCTCCAAGCTCATGATGGAGTCAGACACAATATTAATTCTGTTTCCACTGCAGCATGACTTTATATTCTATACTGGACATTATTTCTGTTTAGTGACAAGACTTCTGTTTAAGCAAAGTCAGACCTTACTGTCCTAATGAAATCATAAACAATCAAGGCATGATCATATCTTATTTTGGTAAAATAAGCGTAATCTAGAGGCCTTTTACCTTTCATATAAGCCACTTCTGATACCAAATGATCAACTAGAAGTCAAGTTATTATTTGCTGTTTCTAATACTTGGTTAGGTGACAAGACTTTTGTCAGGTAGTGTGAAACTCTGTACAATGAAATAAACCATTAGTTTTTATAAAGTAGTCTTCAGAACTGCAAAATAGCAATTAGTTAACTTAAAGCCAGGTTTGATTCCTTTCATAAATGTATAATTAGCTTGAGTGAGAAATGATTTTAGCAATTTTTATTTGATACAATCAATATAGTCAGCAAAGAAAAGATTTTTAAAAGTTGTTGGTCTTTATTAATGTCTTGTTGATAAATTTAAACATCTGAACACATCAGAATTATTTGTTTTCATGAAAATAATGTCACTAAATATATGACAAATGTTCTTAACAAATACATCTTCTTAAAAATATATTAAAAAGTTAAATCATGTCTTCAGTATAAGCAAAATATGCTATTTTTATACATACTGAAAATGAAGCATCACATTTTTATTACATTAAACTAAAACCATAATAAACATTAACTGAATGAAACATAAATAGCAGAAAAAAGTAAGAAAAATTATAAATATCTATAAATAACTTAATAATAATAATAAATAATATTATTTTTCTACTGGAAAACAAATCTATTTTCTACTGTCTACTTATTTATGGCTGAAATAAAAGCACCCCCACCCCAGCCCTAAACCCAACCATCACAGTAACGTAAAAGCAGTAGTTGTACCGAGTATTATTTATGTTATCTATTAAATTACCCAATAAATTGTTTTGTTTTTTAACGCCTACCCCCACCCCAACCCTAAACCCAACCGTCACAGTACTATAAAAAAATTAATTATTGTTATACAGTGTTATAAAAAATGCTGCTATATTAATGTGCACATCGCACTTCCGGCCGGCCGGCCGCCCGCATATCCGATCTAGACTTTACTGCAGCCCATCTCTGACTCAGGACCCTGTTCATATAGGGGGTTGCACACAAAATGCACTGCTCAGCGCCTTAATTCGATATGCACATGACAGTTGGAAGTATCGCACACACTGATG
>CAIGQZ010000379.1:29078368-29098325 GCA_903798205.1 Danio tinwini
ACTTCTGATTCTCTTCAGACTGAATTCACTTCTGATTCTCTTCAGACAGAGTTCACTTCTGATTCTCTTCAGACTGAATTCACTTCTGATTTTCTTCGGACAGAACCCACTACTGATTCTATTCAGACTGAATTCACTACTGATTCTATTCAGACTGAAAACTTCTGATTCTCTTAAAAAAAACCCAACAAAAATCCCTTCTAGTTCTCTTTAGGAAAAAAAATGTTCTTCACTGTTAGACTTTAAGTTTAATATCTGAACTGAATTCAGTACAATGGACCACAGAGACTCTGACAACACACAGAAATGTCAACTGGCCCAGCCTGGACTCGAACCGGCAACCTTCTGGCTGTGAGGCCACAGTGCTAACCACTGAGCCACCATGATGCCTTAATTAACTTTCAAATGTTTCTGGAAATACAAATCATTTTTGACATGTAAAACAAATACAAAGGTTAATTATGAACTGCCTAGATCTTCACCTAGATCTGTGTGTTTGTGTGTTTTCAGGTATGATTATGTGGAAGTGGAGGATATTTCTGAAACTAGCACCATCATCTGGGGCCGCTGGTGTGGTCAAAGAGCTCCGTCACGGATCACCTCCAAAACAAACCTCATCAAAATCACCTTCAAATCAGATGATTACTTCGTAGCCAAACCGGGATTCAAGATCTGCTATTCACTTCTGGTGAGTGTCACTGCGGGATCCATTATCATGTATGGGAAAAAAAGTTGTTGAAGAGTGTCTGTGTTTACTGTATCTGTTGTTCACACACTACAAAGCGGATGCTGGTGGATGGCGAACGATAGCAGATGGTGAAGAATATTTTACATTTATTGGGAGTAAAACCATCCTGCCTTTTTATTTTTTACAACTTTTTTCTCACCAACGCAGGCCAAATGTGCAATAATCTGGTTCTGGCTGTTAGCATAAATCTGCAATATGTTTTCTGTGTGTAAAAACTAACTGTAAAATGGTACATTTCCATCTGAGCTGGGAGGCAGAATTAAAATAGACACCTGCGCTGGACATGAACGAGATGCAAACTGCACATGATAGACAATACAGTGCATCCGGAAAGTATTGATAGCGCTTCCCTTTTTCCACATTTGTTTATGTTACAGCCTCATTGCAAAATAGATTCAACTCATTTATTTCCTCAACATTCTACACACAATCCCCCATAATGACAATGTGAAAAAAGAGTTTTTGAAATTGGTGCAAATTTATTAAAAATAAAAAATCTGAAAAATCTCATGTACATCAGTATTCACAGCCTTTGGAGTGAAGCTGTAAATTGAGCGCAGGTACATTCTGTTTCCACTGATCATTCTTGACATGTTTCAGCAGCTTCACTGGAGTTCACCTGTGGTTAATTCAGTTGATTGGACATGATTTGAAAAGGCATTCGCCTGTCTATATAAGGGCCCAGGTTTGTCAAAGCACAAACCAAGCATGAAGACAAAGGAGTTGTCTGTAGACCTCCGAGACAGTATTGTCTCGAGGTACAAGGTTGGGGAAGGTTACAGAAAAATTTCTGCTGCTCTAAAAGTTCCAATGAGCACAGTGGCCTCCATCATCCATAAGTGGAAGATGTTTGGAACCACCAGGACTCTTCCTAGAGCTGGCCGCCATCTAAGCTGAGTGATCGGGGGAGAAGGGCCTTAGTCAGGGAGGTGATCAATAACCTGATGGTCACTCTGTCTGAGCTCCAGCGTTATTCTGTGGAGAGAGGAGAACCTTCTCGTAGGACAACCATCTGTGCAGCAATCCACCAATCAGGCCTGTATGGCTGAAGACACTCCCCACCTGAAATTTCCCAAAAGTCATCTAAAGGACTCTCAGACCATAAGAAACTAAACTCTCTGGTCTGATAAGACTCAAATTGAACCCTTTGGAGTAAATGCCAGGCGTTATGTTTGTAGAAAACCAGGCAGCGCTCATCACCAGGCTAACACCATCCTTACAGTGAAGCATGGTGGTGGCAGCATCATGCTGTGGTGATGTTTTTCAGCAGCAGGAACTGTAAGACTAGTCAGGATAGAGGGAAAGATGAATGCAGCAATGTACAGAGACATCCTAAATCAGGTCTTTCTTATACATTATACTCCATATTAAAGCTTGAAACTAAGGGCGTGCTCACACTATGCTATCCGAACCAGGCCCGTTTCCCTGATCGTTTGAGAATTGTGAGTGCTCTGAATCGGGCTCAGGCACTGTTTACTTGGGCGGCCCTGTCCCGGTTGGAAGAGGTGGGCCTGAGAGAGCAGTTCACTTGGGCTCAGGCGTGGTATGCTTACAGTGTGAGTGCAAGCGTGCCTGAGCCCAAAACTAAAAGCAAGACGTGACTTTTAAGGGACTGTTTGATATGGATTTATTAATCATTCTTACTGTTCAATGAACACAAACTGTCGTAGATTATTAAAGACGCAAACCCCTCACTGCACGTCAGTTGCAACTTTTACAAGTCTCCTAATTCCTGCAGCACGAGGACTTTATGATTGTTTATGAGCGTCAAAAGTGGCTGATCTGTTCTGTGAAATATTAGACTGTGTCACCGCATATCAAACGACATAAATGATATAAAGAAATCTCCACTGTGCTGAGCGAGAGCGCTTACTGAGCAGCGCATCATCGATGACGTAAACGCGCCCAGGCCCGAATGTAATGTGAGCATGGGCCGTCGGGGGAGACAGGAAGGGGGACAAGCGTGCTTTGGCCCGGTTCAAGGCAATGGTACATAGTGTGAGTACGCCCTAAGCTTCTTTTTTTTGCACCGCAACTGATGAGCAACAGTAAAAATGCCAAATTGCACCTCTTCCCAAACAGGGAAAGCCACCAACAATCAAGAATGTATGATTATATGCTGTCATGGCTTTGCAATGAAAAAATGTGATTATAGTGGAAGTCAATAGGGTAAAAACAGACACCAACATAACCAAAGGGGAGTCAGTTGTTGGATTTTTGACAATTTTCATGATTTATGACCAATTATCTTTCCATTTGCTGAAACACAGAGAAAGCTGTGGCCAAATTAATCCTCAAAATCAGCCCTGAGTGGATTGAAAGCAATATATAAATCACTTTATAAAATAATGTTAACTTGACTGCGTCACTTCCACTTTAAAGTAACATCATCAAGACGTCTTCTTACCCCAAACGCTCTGTTACCTCAGATGAACTTATAAAAAGTTGAGCTTTAATTAAGACATCTATTCCTGCGGCTTAAAAACAGAAGTGTGCGTCAATACGAGACGGCGAGAGACTGAAGCGAGTGTGAACGTGTTACTGCGGTAAAATCGCTGATGTAATCGGCTCGTTTTCCACTCAAGCACATGCTCTATAATGAGCAGTGACAGCAAACAGCATGCTTTGTCATTGCTCTTATTAAAAGCAGACTTTAAAACTCGTCAGACGCTCATTAAGGGCCGTGGAGTGTTAATGACACAGACAGATGTGCATGTGTTTCCTCGGGGAAGATGATGCTCTTGTTTTTATTATTTATTTCTTTTCTTGTTTTGTAGATCTTCTTCTTCTTTAAAGCTTCTTTTGATGTGCTTGTGAAATGTGATGTTTTTTTCTGCTGATGTTTGTTTAGATTCTCTTTTGGGAATTGGCGGATGTTTGTAGATCATAATTTGGTGCCTTTTTTTATGTCGAAGGTCTTTAATTGTAATTAGAGAATTTTCCTTGAATGTTTCTGATGTTCCTTGTCGTGAACTAATTATTCATTATTATTTTAATTAGAATTGGTTCAAATGAAGAACATTTCAGATGTTATAATTTAGGTAAAATAAATTAGTATTTGTTATTTGTAGGGGTGTAAGAGATCACAACTCACAGTTTGGAACGCACGTGACCCGAAGATTAATAACTATTTTTCAGCTTGTAGGTTAATCCAACCTTTATAACAAGTGCAGAGAGATCACATCCTGCATCATTCAAATCACATGTATGAAAGCATTTTGGCTTCCCTGTAAAATATAATTATGATGGAAAAAGGTGTGGTGGGACCTAAATGCTTTCTTAGGCTATTAATTAAAGGTGTTTTCTGTCACTGTTTGTTTAGCCTGCATTAATGCATTCAGTGTAACGCTGCACAATTAAACATTAAAAGATCGTGATCTCAGTTCAAACCCGCTCAACATGAATGATAAATGATAATAATTTGCATATGTTTATTAATCATTCGAAGCGCTGCATTCAAATCTGCATTTGATCGAGGAAGATTCAGTTTTTACTATAGGTGGGCATAGATTATTTTTTTTAATCTAGATTATTCTCACTGTAATCTAGGCTGATGAATCTAGATTAAAATGGCTCATTTGAATTCTGCCGAAGGCATTCAGAATATTTGTGCTACCCAAATAATGACTAAAAGTAAGTCTTTGAGAACGAGCTTATCTTCTGTTTCCCAAATGCATCACAAACTGCTTGAGAAACTGTTCTACTATGACAATTGGTGATGAAAATAAATGATGTTCAATAAGATGTACTTGTGTTTACTAACTAACATCAATTTTGAACTGTAGCCTACATAAGCTCCAAACTGCGATTTTTATTTTTCATTTTTATTATTATTATTTTTTTATCTTAACCCGAGTAAAGTCATCACTGAACTAAACAGAAATGAAATTAAGACATGGTGTATGCAGACATTAGTGGCATTATTGAAGTAAACAGTGCAATCAAACTATTACCGTCATGTAGGACTACTGTCAGTAAAGGACAACACAAACACATTGCTAAATGCGGAAGTTTTTTTCTTTCCATTCGACGTGGGTTATTAAATTCCATAACACTCTCACCAGTACTTCCTCCTCATTTGCGTCTAATACTCCAGTTTGTCACAGGGGCATGAATGAAATGTTCATGAGTAAATGGAAAACTATTTAACCTAGTTTAACCCTGCCTAGTTAACCTAATTAACCTAGTTAAGCCTTTAAATGTCACTTTAAGCTGTATAGAAGTGTATTGAAGAATATCTAGTCAAATATTATTTACTGTCATCATGGCAAAAATACAATAAATCAGTTATTAGAGATGAGTTAATAAAACTATTATGTTTAGAAATGTGTTGAGAAAATCTTTTCTCCGTTAAACAGAAATTGGGGAAAAAAATAAACGGGGGGCTAATAAATCAGGGGGTTGAATAATTCTGATTGCAACTGTATGTGTGAATTGTTGAATCATTAATTGAGCATAAATATGTTGTACAAGATGTTAGATTTCTATATTTAGCATTCTCAGCAACAGTAGCAAAGATCATTTTTCCTATTGAACATTTTACTTTTTTTCAGCTGTTTTTTTTTTTCTTGATTTTTATTTTAATTAAAATTACAGGATCTAACTTTTTTTTGTTAAAACCAATGCTTATTGCATTGTATTTTTATATAAATGAAAAGCAATTGACATTTTGTCACCCTAGAATTCTAGGTTCTACTGACATTTTTGTCAAAATTGAGTTAGACATATTCTTATTAAATGTCAACTTATTTAAATTATGGCATTTTTTTATATATAAGTTTACATTTTAAGACGTTTTATTTAAAAAACAAATGTTACACACGTACTGTTTGCTATATGGAATGCAAAAACTTTGAAGCTCAACATAGATATAGACAGTAGACATCGCATACGGACCCTGAGTATGCGTCAATAGCGCCGCCACATTTGTACAGTGCTCCCAGCACAAATGTCATTCAACCGCACTAGTCAAGACCAAAGCCAATGCAAAGATGCTGGACTTTAGCGCTGTGTACGGGTGTAGTAACAAGCAAACAAAGAAAACAAAGCACAAAGGCAGAACATTTCATAGTTTTTGTATGTTATGAACTTTTGTACTAAACAAGTAACGTTATTGATGATAATACAGTCGCTTACTGCATTCACCATAAGGCAAAGTAGCACCAACTTGCACTAAATACTCAGCTTATGCTAGTTTTGTTGAATAAAATAAGCAAACAATGAAAAAGAAATATGACAACAAGACAATGCGGTGCCAGAAACTTGTATTATTGTCGGCTAATTACTTGGAATGAGTCGTTCATAACAGGGATTCATTCACAAATTAATCGCTCCCTCCATTAGAATGAGTAGTGAAAGTAGGAGAGGTGGTGTGTTTCAGGACATGGATTAGATCAACAGGGAGGGAGAATAATACACTTCCATGGACACAAACACATGCTCTTTGTCGACAATTCCCGTGCGGTCACTTATCTATCGATGTAGAAAAGTGATGTAAAATGATAATTTTCGTAATAAAAAAAATATTTGTGTACTGACCACCGGGGAAAACTCCCGATTACAGATATATGTGTATATGTGTCTGGCCACAGTCCTCCATTGCACCTTCGTCCCGCATTCATTTCAAAGAAGCGCTACCCTGTACTAAAATGGCGGCTCTATTGATGCATTCCTTCTAATAGGCAACAACAGGGTAGGCGACATCTAATGATATCTATGGAAGCTCAATATCTCAAAATCATTCAGAACGCAGATAGAACATTAGAATTACAGGGTGACGATTTGTCTCCTCCCTTTTTTGCTGATCCGAAAAATGATCTAGGGATGCTCAAAATAACTGATTAAAGGCTCGTACACACCGGGACGCTTTTCTTTTGTGTTTATCGTCAGCGTTTTTCCAAAGTGTTTTTCCGGATTTAAACCCAAGAGATTTTCACAGGCGTCGAGCAGAAGAGTATGCAAAATCACTCCTTGACTTTAGATGGCGCTATACAACTTTAATTCAATTCAATTCATCTTTATTTGTATAGCGCTTATACAATGTAGATTGTGTCAAAGCAGCTTCACATGGAAGTTTAAAGTGAATTGAAACAGTGTCAGTTCAGTTTTCAGTGTTTAAGTTCAGTTCAGTTTAGCTCAGGTCAGTGTGGGTTAATAATCACTACTGAGAGTCCAAACACTGAGGAGCAATTCCATCGATGCGCAGCTCTACAGATCTCGAACCATGCAAGCCAGTGGCGACAGCGGCGAGGAAAAAACTTCACCAATTGGCGAAAGTGAAGAATTTAAAAAACCTCGAGAGAAACCAGGCTCAGTTGGGCACGACCATTTCTCCTATGGCCAAACGTCTTGTGCAGAGCTGCAGTCTAGGCGCAGTAGCTGGACCTCAGCGAAGACTCGTCTGTCCTTGGAGCATCACAGGAATCAGTCTTATGCTCTCCATCATAACTACCACAGCAGCAGCTCAGGATACGGCCTGGTCCGGGAACCTTGGGATCGTCTCGTCGCTGGTCTTGGATCGCATCAGTGGCACTGCATAGTCTGAGGGTCTCTAGATGAGTACCCCCAGGTGGAAATACAGAATAAGGAGAATAATTAGCGTAGCTGCTGTTCATAGTGTATATAAACAAGAAGCAAAATCGTGTTTAAGCTTCTGACACCCACTTGTAACACAGAGTAAGAAGACAAAGTTGACATGCTTGTTGTTATGAATGGTTCAAGCAGCAGCTCCAGCTCTAGCGATGAAGAAATGATTATTGTTCACCAGTGCAATAAGCAGCTTCAAGTTCATATCGTCTCTGGGCATCTTCTTCAATGTGCGCTCGCATTGACAGTGTTATGCTTGAGCGCCTCCAAGTGCTGTTTACAATAACTTCAGCAGCTCCATGCATGTAAACAAAAGTGCCAATCTGATTGGTGAAGAAGGTTTTTATGTGGCGCGTCAAAACAAAAACCGAGCATGAGGCGTTTTTTTTTTAATTATGCTTTTGCACTTGCCGTTTTGCGCGTTGGTGTGCACGATCACATTGACGCCCTTTATTTAGTCATGAGGCGTTAAACGTCGACAGAAAACGCGAGCAAAAAACGTCTCTGTGTGCATGGGTCTTAACTGTTAACCGAAAGGGTGCGTTTGTAACCGTTTAATAGTATCAGTTAAAGATTCATAAGGGGCCGATCACTGAACGTGCTTTTTGCGTTGAGTAGTGCATTTTTTAATGGTTTATTAACTGTTTTGGTGCTGCTTATGCGCCCTGTGTGCCACACGTTATGCTATTGCGTGCTGTGTGCTCGCGGTTGAAATAAAACTCAACCCTGAGTGGAAAAGTGCGTCACGTCAGTCGCGTCTTTTTCATTTTTCAATCAAATGAAAGCAGAGCAGGGTTTCTGTTGAGGTGCCTGCAGTATTTGTGTTGTCAGGACGATGGATATTTTTTTAATGATGGAGGAGAAACTTGTGGTCGCAGTTTCAAGTTAGCCAGAGCTGTAGGCATATTACTTTACAAATCATGGACATCACAATGTTATTCTGTGTATTACAATTATAACAACCTAAACAGCCACACTCACGCATAATAGACCAGCTGATTCAGTCGTTTCCTATAGTGACATAAAGAGCACCGCGCTTCTTTTTTCTTGTCAACATTAAAGGCAGTGTGTTGCGGTGCGCCTTGCATTTTTGGAACGGAAAAGCGTGTTCGCTGTGATCGGCCCCTGATGTGCAACAAATATTTGTTAACTTGCGGGATGGTAACATGTGCAACCACACGTGCCTACAGACGTATTTTGTCAAGAAGCAAAATGAAAGAGGAATATTTTTAGTCACATTTTGACAGACGAGTTGACAAAGCAGCGCTGATGCTGATTGCGAGTGAGACGGAGGAAATACGTCATGATGACCATCTTTAAACTAATGACTATTATAATGTAAAAGGGGTTTTGTGACATAATAACAACGAAGCATTAATCAAATGCATATTTTCAGTGGAGCGATTGATTTAATAGCCTGATATTTTTATATGACAGAGAAAAAAAACAATATTGGAAAAAATCAGCAAATGCCGGCTCTTAAAAAGGATTCAGTCAGTGTTTTGTTTTGTAATCTAAATTGGTCATTTAGGTGAAAAATACCTAGGGCAGGCCTGTTTATTTTATTATTATTATTTAGTTTATTTTTTTTCTATGCTGTAACACTGCAGGTGCGTGAAGATGTTCTGATTTGTTCTGTATGCTGCTGTTCGCATGTTAAAATTAATCAGTAATTTAAATATTTAATGTGTCACAAAATAAAAAAACTGAATAATTTTTTTATTAAATAATATTGTAATATTTACCTGTTAACGGTTAATATTCGGTTAACGAGCTGCAGTAGTCGGTTGGTAAAATAAACCGAAATGAGCATCCCTAGTCCGATCCGTGACTCAAAAACTGTAGTGTGAGCCGAACCATGAGATTTGTGATTCGTTACACCACTAGTTATTAGTGTTTATGAAAATGCATGTGGCAATTTCACAGATGACCGTGTAAAAGCATTTGTCTAGCTAAATGTACGTGTTGTTTAAAGGTGCTGTATGTAAGTTTTTGACTCTTCTAAAGCATAAAAATACCATAATATATGTGGAGATATTTAAGAAACTTCCCAAGTGTGTGTGTGTGTGTGGGGGGGTGTCTCTCCACACCACCACCAGTGTGCAGCATCCACTTGGATGATGCGACGGCAGCCACAGGACAACGGTGCCAGTGCGCTCACCACAAACCAGCTAATGGTGGAGTGGAGAGACCCCGATAGAGCCAATTTGGTGGAGGCCATAATCATAATGATTGCCAAGGCCGATTGAGGGAATTTAGCCAGGACACCGGGGTTACACCCCTACTATTTACGAGAAGTGCCATGGGATTTTTAATGACCACAGAGAGTCAGGACCTCGGTTTAACGTCTCATCAGAAAGACGGCGCCCACTGACAGTATAGTGTCCCCTTCACTATACTGGGGCATTAGCCCTGCTTAGCTTCAGTGAGTAACCGGTCTTGGGCTGCAGGGTGATATGGCTGTGGCTGAAATCTGGAGCTAATCTAACAAAAAAACGTATGATAATGGATCATGATAATGAGTGTTGGTGTTGGTTTCCTCCGGGTGCTCCGGTTTCCCCCACAGTCCAAACACATGCGCTATAGGGGAATTGATTAACTTAATTGGCTGTAGTGTATGTGTGAATCAGTGTGTATGGGTGTTTCCCAGTATTTTGTTGTGGTTGGAAAGTCATCCGCTGTGTAAAACATATGTTGAAATAGTTGGTGGTTCATTCCACTGTGGCGACCCCTGATAAATAACTAAGCTAGCATGTTTGTTCAAAGCATTTAGATCATCAGTAATATGTTGATTGTTTTAAAGTGAGTGTGTGCGTATCCTGTGACCCTCTAAAGCAGTGTGTTTAGCCTGAGTAATGGCTCTTCATGCGTTGTCGGCTGTGTGTATAATAATATTTGTCTCCACTCACTGCAGAAGGTCATTTCAGAGGTGAAGCAGGAGTTCTTATACTTTGATCATAATTATAGAAAAGCACGCACTGATAAACCCTGCTTCAGTGTGTGTGTGAGAATTTGCACTTGAGTGAGTGTATTTGACTTGTATGTATGTGTGTATCTGTGTGTTTGTGTGCATGTGTGAGAGGTTGTGTGTCAGTGAATTTATAAGTGTGTGTGTGTATGTGTCGGTCTGTGCATTTGTTTGTGTGTATCTGTATGTGTGTTTGTGTGTGAGTATCTTTGTATTTGTGTGTATATGTGTAAGAGAGATTGTGTGTGAGTATTTTTGCTAATGTGTGTGTGTGTGTGTGTGTGTGTGTGTGTGTGTGTGTGTGTGTGTGAGTGTGTGAGTGTGTGTGTGAGTGTGTGTCATCAGAGTGTGGTAGAGTTGATTTCTCTGATGGGAATCATCATCATAACAGAGCGCTGGTGACCTCTGACCTCCTATTGTTTGCATTGCCACAGGAGGAGATTTATGGAACCAGAGTGGCAGAACAGGGGTGTGTGCATGTGTGTGTGTGTGTGTGTCAGTGTGTTTCTGTTAATGCGTGTCTGTCTGTCAGTGTGTGTGTGTTTGTCAGTGTGTTTCTGTTAGTATGTGTGTCTGTCTGTAAGTGTGTTTCAGTAAGTGTGTGTGTGTGTGTGTGTGTGTGTGTCTGTCAGTATGTTTCTGTTAGTGTGTGTGTCTGGGTATGTGTGTGTCTGTGTATCTGTTAGTGATTCTGTGTGTATGTGTGCGTGCGTGCAAATGTGTGTGTGTGTGTGTGTGCATGTTTTCAGTGTGTTTTTGTTAGTGTGTGTGTTTCTGTTAGTGTATGTAATCGTGTGTGTGTTTGTCAGTCAGGGTGTGTGTGTATGTGTGTGTTTGTCAGTCAGGGTGTGTGTGTGTGTGTGTGTGTGTGTGTGTTTTCAGTATTTTTTGTGTGTGTGTGTGTGTGTGTGTTTTGTCAGTGTTTTTCTGTTAGTTTATGTATGTGTGTGTGTTTGTCAGTCTGTGTGTGTGTTTGTCAGTCAGTGTGTGCGTGTGTGTATTTGTTAGTCTGTGTGTGTGTGTGGTTGTGTTTATCTGTCAGTGTGTTTTTGTTTATAAATGTGTGTGCGTGTGTATTTTGCAAATCCAGAGAAATAATCAGTTTTATCCAGTGAGACGGAGTGTGTGGTGTGTTCATGCTAATGACGTCACACACCCTCCATCTCCAGTTAGTTAAGTCTAGTAAAAGGTGAAGCAGCATCGAGGCTTTAAAGGGCCACAAAACCCCCCTGTCTCAGCAGGGTGTTTTCACACCTCTAGTTTGGAAAAAGTCATGAAAGTGGGCGTGTCCAACTCTGTTTAGGTGGGAGTGTCGGGGGAGGGAAAGAGGGAAGATTTTGCAAAAATGGGAGTTTCCTTTTGGGCACACGCTGATTTTCACAGAGGCAAAACAAACACACAGACACGGGAGAAAGACAGTGACTGTGTTTACATGGACATCAGTAATTAAATTATTTGCCAAATTATTAATTTGTCGACTTTAACTGCAGTTTGGCACTTTCACTTACATTCAGGAACATTTCCTGCATGTCCCCCGTGACAAACAAGATATTGTATGCAAGGAACTGCTGGAGAGTGGAGTTTTAATGGAATGTTTGATACCGCACGGCGAATGGGAGAAAAAAAAATCCTCCGCATTTCTCAGTAACTTAGGCCGTACTCACACTATGCTATCAGAACCGTGCCCAGGCCATTTCCGGGATCATTTGAGAAGTGTTAGTGCTCTGAATCGGGCTCAGGGAAGAGGTGGGAAGAGGTGGGCCTGAGCCCGAAACGGAAAGTGAGACGTGACTTTTAAGGGACTTAAACGATATAAAGAAATCTCCACTGTGCTGAGCGAGAGCGCCTACTGAACAGCGCATCATCGATGACGTAAGCACGCCCAGGCCCGAATGTAATGTGAGTGCGGGCCGTCAGGGGAGACGGGAGGGGGGACAAGCATGCTTTGGCCCAGTTCAAGGCAACTGTTTATAGTGTGAGTACGGCCTTAGATGCACTCGATAAGCAGCGTCAGAAAGCCGTGTGTGTATAGACTATCCTGTCACAAAATGCGGGGAAAATCCTACACGACAGTAATAGTTTGCTGTGTTTACATGTTTACACTCGAAGAGAAGCATTTACAGCGAATCTTTCAGTCTATAATATTGTAGTGATATTAATGTACTGTAAACTTAGTAACTAAATCATTTTGACTATTGTATGTCTTTAAAAACTGAAAGAGCACTGCTGACAATACGAACTAACTTTGCCATCTAAATAAACAAACAAACGGCACTGATCACACACACACTTACCAAATCTGTAGCGACAGGACAATCAACACAAACTGAAGCCGTGTCTTTTGAAAAAGGAGACGAGCGACAAATCCCGATTTGTTGTCCTTGTTGTTCTTCCACTTGTTTTGGCAACACAACGCAGCGTCTCTCTGTCGTCTGAACACTGTAACAGGTAAAACAGTCTTCAACGCTATCATGCATATTAATGAAGTTGCACCTCATACGCAATAGAGCGCGCTGATTTGTTTGAACCGAATCTTTCTCATTAATTTCTGCTGCATACTCAGAGATGTCACGATGTACTCACAGATACAGACATCCACTCTCCACGCTGGAATACACACAAGTATCTAATCGCCGTGACGCAGCTTCAAACATTCATTTCAAACTGGAAGAACGAATTTGCTCAAAATAACACAAAAACAACCAATTTTCACCTTTTAGTGCAATATATGTGTCCTAATAGTGTTTATAGCAGCGTGGGACACATATGACTGTCAACAGCAAAAAAAAATCACATGTTTATAATCTGTGTGTTTTTCAGGACAGCTCACCTCTCGCCTCTCTGACCAATTGGGAAGCAGTTACCATAATGTCAGTAAGTATGACACACTCCAGATATCATTACATATTTACAATTTAATTTACTGAGAAAAGTATGATCTCATGAAATGATCACAGTGGATAATCTATTTGCTTATTATTCAAACCCAGTTTTAAAAGAAATAGTTTTACAGTATGTTATTTGAAATGTATTTGACGTTGTTTACAGTGCATACAGGTTGTACTCTCACCGGCCACTTTATTAGGTACACCTGTCCAACTGCACACACACACACACACACACACACACACAATACTACTGTTTTAATATACACTCACAGGCCACTTTTTCACAGGCCACTCACCTGTCCAACTACTGGTTAATGCAAATTTCTAATCAGCCAATCACATGGCAAAAACTCAATGCATTTAGGCATGTAGACATGGTCAAGGCAATCTCCTGCAGTTTAAAGCGAGCATCAGAATGGGGAAGAAAGGTGATTTAAGTGACTTTGATTGTGGCATGGTTGTTGGTGCCAGACGGGCTGGTCTGAGTATTTCAGAAACTGCTGATCTACTGGGGTTTTCACGCACAACCATCTCTAGGGTTTACAGAGAATGGTCTGAAAAAGAGAAAATATCCAGTGAGCGGCAGTTCTGTGAGCACAAATGCCTTGTTGATGCCAGAGGTCAGAATGGCCAGACTGGTTCAGCTGATAGAAAGGCAACAGTAACTCAAATAAGCACTCGTTACAACAGAGGTCTACAGAAGAGCATCTCTGAACACACAACACGTCCAACCTTGAGGAGGATGGGCCACAGCAGCAGAAGACCACAGCGAGTGTCACTCCTGTCAGCTAAGAACAGGAAACTGAGGCTACAATTCACACAGGCTCACCAAAACTGGAAAATAGAAGATTGGAGAAACGTTGCCTGGTCTGATGAGTCTCCATTTCTGCTGACACATTCGGATGGTCGGGTCAGAATTTGGCACCAACAACATGAAAGCATGAATCCATCCTGCCTTGTATCAACAGTTCAGGCTGGTGGTGGTGGTGTAATGGTGTGGGGGATATTTTCTTGGCACACTTTGGGCCCATTAGTACCAATTGAGCATTGTGTCAATGCCACAGCCTACCTGAGTATTGTTGCTGACCATGTCCATCCCTTTATGACCACAGTGTCTCCATCTTCTGATGGCTACTTCCAGCAGGATAACACGCCATGTCATAAAGCGTGAATCATCTCAGACTGGTTTCTTGAACATGACATTGAGTTCACTGTACTTAAATGGCCTCCACAGTCCCCAGAGTTCAATCCAATAGAGCAACTTTAGGATGTGGTGGAAGGGGAGATTCACATCATGGATGTGCAGCCGACAAATCTGCAGCAACTGCGTGATGCTATCATGTCAATATGGAGCAAAATCTCTGAGGAATATTTCCAGTGCCTTGTTGAATCTATGCCACTAAGGATTAAGGCAGTTCTGAAGGCAAAAGGGAGTCCAACCTGGTACTAGTAAAGTGTAACTAATAAAGAGGCCGGTAAGTGTAAATACTCTATGTATGCGTGTATAAATGTTTTTATTTGAATATTTCCAAACCATTTTTCTTTTAGTTTTACTGAAATTTATTTAAATTATTTTTTTCCACACAGTATATTCATTCATTCATTTTCTTTTCGGCTTAGTCCCTTTATTAATCTGGGGTCGCCACAGTGGAATGAACCGCCAACTTATCCAGCATATGTTTTACGCAGCCGATGGCCTTCCAGCTGCCTCCCATTACTGGGAAACATCCATACACACTCATTCACACACATACATATAGACAATTTAGCTTACCCAATTCACCTGTACCCTATGTCTTTGCACTGTGGGGGAAACCGGAGCACCCAGAAGAAACCCACACAAACACTGGGAGACCATGCAAACTCCACACAGAAACGCCTACTGACCCAGTCAAGGCTCGAACCAGCGACCTTCTTGCTGTGAGACGAACCTGCTATCCACTGCGCCACCGTGCAGCCCCATACAGTATATTTTAGTTTTAATTAATAAATTAATGTGTATTGGTAGTCATTGCTAAAATACTTCAATTTTTTGCTTAGATTTAACATTTAGTCATACTTTTTCCTTTCTATAATTATAGGCAAGTTTATTTATATGGCACATTTCATACACAGTGGCAATTCAAAGTGTTTTACTCAAACAGGAATAAAAGAGACAAGTATAAGAAAATAAAAATGATTAAAAACAGATTAAAATGTGTTTAAACAGGTTATAAAACTATATTAAAAAAGAAAATGATAATACAGCTATAAT
Source organism: Danio tinwini (assembly GCA_903798205.1). Lineage (NCBI taxonomy): Eukaryota > Metazoa > Chordata > Actinopteri > Cypriniformes > Danionidae > Danio > Danio tinwini. The sequence goes on from CAIGQZ010000379.1 coordinate 29,093,812, forward strand.
TACTTTAACTCAAATGTTATTCGAATTTATTATAAGCTAAGCTGAAGCATTTGTGTTTTTGTCTCCTGATTAATGTAAAATAAATCTAATGTAAAATTGTCATTGATTATGTACATATTTGTTTAATGTTTAAGACCCTACATAACCCGACTTCACCACTAAATCAGTTTGAGAAAGTTAGATCGACTGCTCACCGAACTACTAGAGGTGGTGAAACAAGGGACTGTATTATTTCTCTGAAAAAAGTAAAATCAGCCAGTCTGTGTTTCAGTAAAAGCTGCTAGGGAATGGAGCTCCATCCCACCAACAATAAGATCACTTACTTTTCGTGCTTTTCTGTTTAATGTTAAAAATTGGTTATTGACAAATCAACATTGTCAGCATTAGTACTGTATTCTTGACACTTATTTGTACGGTTTGTCTTTGGCTTTTTTATTCTCTCTTTTATGTGTTTTAGTTTTTTGTTTTTTTATTGTATTTTATATATGAAAGTGTATATGTTATTATGCGGTGCTTCTATTTCAGGTGTGACTTTTTTAACATTCTGTAAGGGGTCTGCAGATGAAAAATAGCCATTCTTGGCTAATTCTGGCACATTTTACAGTAATATTTACTAATGTGCATTAGGCATGGGACGATAACCGTTTTCAAGGTATACAGCGGTTTGGAAACGTCAAGGTTTTAAAACCGCCAACATTTTCTGCTATACCGTTCTTAAGGTATGTGTACGATTTATTTATTTATAAATTTTATTTGCAGAAAACCTATCAAAATATGCCGTTTTAAATTGTAAAGAAATCAGTCTTTTTAAACAAGAGCAGAAGTCATTTAAATTATTTAACCTGACATGTTTACTGCTCTAAAATATTATGTCACAAAATAAAATATATTGTGTTCAATGGGGAAAATTGTTTAGTTTTTTTACCCAGACATTTAAAAAGAACTTATTTTAGAGCAGTGATCACAATACCGTGAAATCAGGACATTTTTATCCAAGGTTATCATACCGTCAGAATCTTATACCGGTCCATGCCTAATGTGCATTGACCCTGTAAACAAATAAACTAAACTAAATCTAATGTAAATGTAAGTGAATGTAAAATCAGAAATGTTAATATGACACTATTTCTTCAGCAAATCTTGAACGGAGATTATTTGTTTAGTTTTTAAGTGAATAATATTCTCATAATTGCTTAACATCTTTATTTTAGTTGTAGTTCTTTCTCCGGTTTCCCCCAAAGTCTAAAGACATGCGCTTTAGGTGAATTGGCTGAGCTAAATTGTCCTTCAAGAGTTCCCACTTAGATATGCTTAGCATTTAAGCAGGTTTGGCATGCTGTCCTGGGAGAGAACCCTGAGCTCGGAGATACTTGAGCTCAAGGCTCCCGCCCGGTCAATAAGCATGTCAGGGGATCCGAGATCAGGTAGGTCTCGAGAGCTCCCCTTAGAAAAAAGGAGGAAAGGAGGAGATGGGGTGGAAGGGGGGATTCTTCCAAAACGAAGATAGAGCAGTAGGGAGAAAATGATCCATATATAGTAAGCTTGGATCGTTCTGATTTGATTATTACTGATTACAGATGAGAAGCCAGACGTGCTCAATCATATCACGTGCTCCTCTCGAAATTAGTTTGTGAAACTTCACATAGTGTATGTGTGTGAATGAGGGTGTTTCCCAGTGATGAGTTGCAGCTGGAAGGGCATCCGCTGGGTAAAACATATGCTGGATAAGTTGGCGGTTCATTGCGCTGTGGTGACTCCTGATTAATAAAGCGACTAAGCCGAAAAGAAAATGGATGAATGAGTTTAGTTTTTTGTTAATGGTCATTTTATTTAAATGAGCAAGAATATTTGACAAGGATTTTTTTTTGTTGTTGTTTTTTTCTTTATTTTTTTTATTCATAAACTAAAAAACTTTGTATTGCTTTTATTCTTCAGGGAATCGCAAATGTAGATGTTTAGCAGGATGTTCACGCTGCTCTTTAAGTGCTTATTCTGCAGAACAGTGTGGTTTATGTTCATCACCTTACCTGTTCGTGCTTGTGTGTCTCTGTCTGTCTGTTTGTCTGTATGTGTGTATCTGTCTGTCAACCTTTCTGTTTATATTTGTGTCTGTTTGCGTATCTGTGTGTGTGTGTGTATGTATCTGTGTGTCTGTCTGTTTGTGTGTGTTATGCATGTGTCTGTTTGCCTATCTTTCTGTCTATGTGTTATTTGTGTCTGTTTGTCTGTGTGTGCGTGTAGGATGTGGGCGGGACTTCAGGCACGGACACACCCCTGTCTGCGTCTGCGCTGGACGTGGAGATCTCCAGCATGAGCACAGTGGAGGAGCTGCTGAGACACATGAACCCCTTCAGCTGGCAGGAGGACCTGGAGCAGCTCTACACGCACACACACCACTACAGACCCCGCGCCTTTCACAGTGACCGCAAACACAAGCGTGAGTCTCGCACACACTCGTGTACAGCTATCTTTATGGGGACTCTCCATAGCTGTAATGATGCTTCTGCTGTGCAAACTGCATATTCTCTTCCTCCACCCTTAAACCAGGGGTGTCCAAACTCGGTCCTGGAGGGCCGGTGTCCTGGAGAGTTTATCTCCAACTTATTTCAACACACCTGCCAGGAAGCTTCTAGTAGATCTAGTAAGAGCTTGATTGGCTGGTTCAGCTGTGTTTGATTAGGGTTGGAGCTAAACTCTCCAGGACACCCGCCCTCCAGGACCGAGTTTGGACACCCCTGCCCTAAACTAAAGGTGTGTCCCAAATAGCATACTTATGCACTATTCTACCCCATTTTGTAGTATAAATAGTGTAAGTGGTAGAGCTGAAGATCTTTGCTGGGACCTGACGGGTTCGGTTGGGTTCGGGCTTAATTTGTATGATTTTAGATGGGGTCGGGCTCAGGCTTGCACAGTAAATGAACAGTCATGTGATGCATTACGATTAGCACAAGAAAGTAATCAAATCATTTGTTACAACATTAAAATCCATCCCTGCAAACAAATGATGACAGAAGTCATAAACCTAGGTCATATATTTCATTCTTTTGGCATACATTTCCATTGTTATGCAGACGATACCCAAGTTTATATCTCCACAAAACCCACAACATCTCACCCCCTTCCTGATCTTACTGAATGTTTACATGAGATTATTATATGGATGACTAATAATTTCTTAAATTTAAATGCCAGCAAAACTGAAGCCCTTCTGGTTGGCTCTAAGTCTGTTTTATCCAAAGCTCAATCTTTTACCCTGTTTATTGATAACTCCCCAGTCAATTTCTCAACCCACGTGAAAAGTCTTGGGGTTATACTGGATGGCATGCTCTCGTTTGTCTCTCATATTAGTAATATCTCACGTTCTGCCTTTTTTCATTTGCGTAACATTGCAAGACTTCGTTCTTCACCATCTCAACAAAGTACTGAAGTGCTTGTTCATGCTCTGATTACATCACGGATTGATTACTGTAACTCGCTCCTATCTGGCATCCCTGATAAACAACTTCATTGACTACAGTTAATTCAGAATTCAGCAGCTAGGATAGTTACCTGCTCGAATACTTCTGATTACATAACTCCAATTCTCTTTCACCTGCACTGGCTCCCTGTTCACTATTGCATACAATGCAAAATCCTCCTCTTAACATACAAAGCTCTTCATAACCTGGCCCCTCACTATCTTTTTGATCTTCTTTATTTGTACACTCCTTTGCGCTCTCTGAGATCATCTTCTGCTGAACTCTTGTCTGTCCCAAACTTTAAGATGAAGTCATTTGGTGGCGGGGCTTTTAGTTGTACAGCACCAAAGTTATGGAACTCCCTGCCTTTGCACATTCACAAGATGGACTCTATTTCCAATTTTAAATCTCAGATTAAACGTTTTTGTTTAGGAGAGCTTTTAATGATTTGCTGGTTTAATTTTATGCTGCTTGTTATTTTTTACTGCTTGTATTTTTATGATGTGCTTGTGATCTGCTGCAAGGTATCCTTGAGTGCTTTGAAAGGCGCTTATAAATAAAATGCATTATTATTATTATTATTATTATTATTATTATTATTAATAATAATATTATTATAAAGAGTGAATTTTGACTGTGGTCAGGCCAGCCGACAATTTAAAAAGAAGTCATTCTGGCAGCCAAGGTATTTCAGCAGTCGCTCATACACTGCATTTTACGGTAGAGCGCTAAACAGCAATGTACAGCAAGCTGACAGGGAAATGACGAGGTCACTCGCTACATTGAAACCGCTGTCATGAAAAATTAAATGGATGTTCTTGGCTGGTGGAAAGAGTACTGAAAAATCATACTCAAGTAAAAGTACCATTACTTGCCTAAAAATGTAGTGCAAGTAGAGTAAAAGTATTTGTTGTAAATATTACTCAAAGTATGAGTAAAAAGTAGCCCTTTTTTATTTATTTATTTATTTATTTATTTTTTACTTTTTATTTATTTTAAATTTGTTATTTTTTTATTAGTCGTTGGTTATTTTGATACATCAGCACATACAAAATG
>CAIGQZ010000379.1:29139788-29153138 GCA_903798205.1 Danio tinwini
AATAAACCGTTTGATATTGAACTTTAGAACTAAACACATATGAGTGACTGAGCATCTACATTTAATGATGTTAAAGAGGGTTAACATGTATTAAACAGATTATAAACCTTACCGTTTCATGAGTGAGTGCATATTCTGTACTTCTGAAAGGCTGTATTTACATTTCTGTCGTGTTTCAACTGGTGCAAACGGCCTAATTTCTCATCACTGAGTATCTCGTCACAAAGCGTGTTGTTAGGACACGCGGTTACAATGTAACCTGCTCACCTGATGTTTAAGTTCATAATATTTATATAATTTGCTAATTAATAACCTCATGTGGAACTGAATCTGTCTCATTTCGACATCTGATACTGTCCGGAGGTCGCATTTTCGCTCACGGACTGCATAGACTGCAGCTCTGCACAAGACGTTTGGCCATAGGAGAAATGGTCGTGCCCAACTGAGCCTGGTTTCTCTCGAGGTTTTTTAAATTCTTCACTTTCGCCAATTGGTGAAGTTTTTTCCTCGCCGCTGTCGCCACTGGCTTGCATGGTTCGGGATCTGTAGAGCTGCGCATCGATGGAATTGCTCCTTAGTGTTTGGACTCTCAGTAGTGATTATTAAACCACACTGAACTGAGCTAAAATAAACTGAACTTAAACACTGAAAACTGAACTGACACTGTTTCAATTCACTTTAAACTTCCATGTGAAGCTGCTTTGACACAATCTACATTGTATAAGCGCTATACAAATAAAGATGAATTGAATTGAATTGAATTGAACGGACGCATGCTCTCAGAGCCTTTCTGAATGAATGAATGAAATGCGCTGTTTTCCAACAAGGCAACCCGGGATGCTGAATTATAATTGGCTGAACTGGCATTGTGCAGGTTAAATTTACCTAAACAAAGACAGCGTTCCGGCATAGAAAAACATTTTCAAAAACTTTGACTTCAGCATTGTTTTTCACTTAAACAAGTATGTTCACTTGGGATGTTTCTTAAATATCTTCACACATATTATGGTATTTTTATGCTTTAGAAGAGTCAAAAACATACATACAGCACCTTTAAAACAGTGTTTTAGAATGAAAATGATCCGCATCCACTCTGGCGTTTCACCTAGTGTTTCTGAACAAATCTCCGTCCACACTATACCGCTGAAAACGCACATCACGTGACCACACACACACTCTGGCATGCACTGCAGCGGGTGCTCTGCAGGCACCTCCCCAGGTAAGAGCAGCGCATGTCAGACAGTTCATCAAGCATCTTCTGCTAGATCTAATCTCACTATAGTTGTTAAACGTGATATTTAACTCATCTTGTTGTCTCTATCTATCGACTCTTTGGTCTTTTGAATCTATTACTTGTTCTCAAGTAACGTGTTTTGGCTGAGCACAAAGATAAGTTAATATATTAGTTAGTGGTGGGCTGTTATCGGCGTTAACGCAAGACTCTTATCAAGCAATAAAACGGTGGCAAAATTCACATTTAGAAGATAGAAACATACAAAGCTTGCAGTTTGTGACTTTCACCTAAATGGATTTTCAACTTATACTTCAGTTTCATATTAAATCTTCTGACCAATCAAATGCGCTCTAGTATGACATGCCCCGCCCCTTCAATTCAATTCACCTTTATTTCTATAGCGCTTTTACAATGTAGATTGTGTCAAAGCAGGTTCACATTTAAGATTATAGTAAATTGAAACAGTGTCAGTTCAATTTTCAGAGTTTCAGATTAGTTCAGTTCAGTTTAGCTCAGTTCAGTGTGGGTTAATAATCACTACTGAGAGTCCAAACACTGAAGAGCAAATCCATCGATGTGCAGCTCTACAGATCCCGAACCATGCAAGCCAGTGGCGACAGCGGCGAGGAAAAAACTTCACCAATTGGCGAAAGTGAAGAATTTAAAAAACCTCAAGAGAAACCAGGCTCAGTTGGGCACGACCATTTCTCCTATGGCCAAACGTCTTGTGCAGAGCTGCAGTCTTGGCGCCGGAAGCTGGAGAATGCTTCAAGATACTTCTCATTTGCTTTTCATTTGATATGCTTACGCTCAACCACTAAACTAGCAGAGCTGTGATAAAAACAAACCCTATTGCTGTTTTTTTAAAGGGGAGAAGCTACTCTATGCCCCGCCCTCTCTTCATGTTTCAGTTGAAATTACATCACACATCAAACAAAGCTGCACATTTCAAAGCACTTCATAAGACCTTTAAAGATGAACTGTATGTGTTACCTGTGGGATCCAGGCCATGTGACATGGAGGAACGGCAGACACACTGGGAGAGTCATGATGGCTCTCAGACAGATGGCTTCCATTGAAACTACAACCCTCCAACTGCAAACCACCAACCTAAAAAGAGAGTGAGAGAGAAACTACATATAAAAATATATATGTGTATTTATATAGCGCATTTATTGTGTATGGTCATACACCCAAAGAGCTTCACAATCATGAGGGGGTCTCTCCACACCACCAATAGTGTGCAGCATCCACTTGGATGATGCGACGGCAGCCACAGGACAATGGCGCCAGTGTGCTCACCACACACCAGCTACTGGCATACCTGTCAACCCTCCAATTTTTCCTGGGATTCTCCCATATTTTCGCAATTCTATCCCACTATCATCCTGTAAAAGTATTTTCCCGTATTTCTCCGGTATTTTTACTCTTTCTATGAAGGGTGGCAATAAGCATCAAAGAGCCGATCCTCCCTATACGCCACCCTGAAACCAAATCAGGGGATGCCCCATGCTCCTAAATGTGAATCTTGTTTTTACGTCCCAATCTTGATAGGTATGGCTAGAGGTGGAGTGAAAAGACAGTGATACAGCCAATTCAGTAGATAGGGATGATTGGGAGGCCATTATGGGTAAGGGCCAATGGAGGAAATTTGGCCAGAACACCAGGGTGTATGCATCAGCCTATCATAAACAAAGTCAGCGAGTGGAGAAAACTAGTACAAGTGCATATTGTCATATTGTGGCGAGGGGGCGTGGCCGAGAGCCGTGGGAGCGAAACGAGGCCCGCCACAGATGAGATGCACCTGTGGCGCGCACCTGCCTTCAATCCCACGGGAAGGAGCTCTGGACTATAAGAGGAGGAACGATGGTAGAGGACGGAGAGAGAGGACCGGGCCCGGACATATTACTTTTGCTTTCAGTTTGACGGCAGTCTCCGTGAGGAGCTGCCGTCCGTTTGTTTTGATTTAGACGGCAGTCTCCGTGAGGAGCTGCCGTCCCTTTTATTAATAAATATTTATTTAAAACCGCGTCGGTTCTCCGCCTCCTTCTTCCCGGCGGCCAGGTGGCCGTAACTTAATTACACATATGCATATCGTTAAATCTGTGTGGACATACAGTGGTATGAAACGTTGTGTTTTGCAGGACATATATAAACATAATCATAAATACATATAAACGCAACACCTGACGTAAGAGCAACTTTTAAACCTATAGACAACTAACATACCGAAGTGGTAATCTAACTATTCTATAAATAGTTAGCTATACACATAACCTAAGACAGACTATACAAGTACATCACGTAAAACAGAAACAATATTGGGCAATATTTTGTAAAAGAGAACTAGTCAGAAACATTATAAGTCATCTAAATATGTGTATTTTATTATCTGTTTTTTTTTCTCAGATCTGATTTTGTTGCCTAGCTGTTCACACTGTTGTTATAAATGTGGCCAATATCAGATTTGCAGTGTGAACAGATCATGGTCGTAAACTGACGCGTATGCGCAGAAGTATAGTTACGGACAACACAAAATGTCTAATTATGCACACAATGTGTATACTGTATGAAGCACGTTGTCAGATTATGCTTAATATGATTATTGCCCTTTTCACAGACAACAGTGGTGTATTACATGAACTGTAAAGGGTTGTTCTGCTACTACTAATGTCTATTTTGGCATTTGAAACCTAAAATAAGTCCCTTGTGATTAAAAACACTGATCATTTGTGATTTATGACAACCGTGGCGCGTGTCTGTCTGACCACTCGTGTAGTGAACTCATCAAGGGTTAATGAGCAGCCGCAGACTGAACTGTGAAGGCGGTGTTGGTTTATCTCTGTTTGCAGAGTTATTTCATTTTACTTCGTTATAAACAACAGGCACGTACAGAAAGGGGGTTTGGGTGCTCGAGCACCTGCCATTTTTTTCTATCGAAGAGAGAGTCCCCCCTTAAAATGAAAGTGCTCCTTTTCTTTGTGCACGAATCCTTTATCCGCAACACTCATGCCGCTTTTCAGCTTTGCGATTAACCCGCACCTCAATCGTTAACCAGATTTTGCCTTCAAAATCTTTTTCAAAATGAACAACCAACTTTCTGTGGTACAGTAATCACCCTGTGTGTTATTCTACTATGCTGCAGAGGTGTGGATGATGTCTGCAGCACAGAATGTTGACGTGTGTCGCTCAAAGATTATGTAAAAGTCACATGAAATCCGATATAACCGTTTACACTGCAGTCGCATTGCAAAACATCAGATCTGTGTCTGATTTAAGACTACATATGAAAGTGACACAAATCTGAAGTGAAAAGATCAGATTCCATGTGGTTTGGGCTGTACACACTGTCTAGACCTGAGTCACATATGGGCGAAAAGATCAGATTTGGGCCACATTTGCCTTAGGGCTTACTCACACTATGCTATCCGAACTGTGCCCAGGTCCCTTTCCTGGATCGTTTGAGAAGTGTGAGTGCTCTGAATCGGGCTCAGGCACGGTTCACTTGGGCGGCCCTGGCCCCGGTTGGAAGAGGTGGGCCAGAGCGCGGAACACTTGGGCTCAGGCGCAGTATGCTTACAGTGTGAGTGCAAGCGTGCCTAAGCCCGAAACTAAAATCGAGACGTGACTTTAAGGGACTGTTTGATATGGATTTATAAATCATTCTTACTGTTCAATGAACGTAAACTGTCATAGATTATTAAAGACGCAAATCCCTCACTGCACGTCAGCTGCGCCTTTAGCAAACTTCCTAATTCCTGCAGCACGAGGACTTTATGATTGTTTATGAGCGTCAAAAGTGGCTGATCTGTTCAGCGAAATATTAGACTGCGTCACCGCATATTAAACGACTTAAACGATATAAAGAAATCTCCACTGTGCTGAGCGAGAGCGCTTACTGAGCAGCGCATCATCAATGACGTAAGCGCGCCCAGGCCCGAATGTAATGTGAGTGCGGGCCGTCGGGGGAGACGGGAAGGGGGACAATCATGCTCAGTTCAAGGCAACTGTACATAGTGTGAGTACGGCCTTAGTTACTTGCTTACCTTGTGCAAGCATTTATTTAATTTATGATTTTTTGATAATGATTGTAAATGCATTTAATAATCACAACATTATTCATTGTTTATATAATGTGCAACGCTTTGGCAAAATTGACATGTCATGCAAATAAAGCTCATTTAAATAATAACAATAAAAAATATTAATTAAGAGAGAGGTTAGTTAACATACACTGGCAAAGTTCAGTTCTATCATGTGAAACACACACACAGTCTCTTCATAGGGAACAAATGTTTGTACCTTTACTTGTAGTTTGGCTTCAGTGATCGGACCTCTCCATGTAGTAACAAACTTCAGACTGTCCATAGAGCAGCTCATCAACCTAAAACACACATACATTTTTTTTTATATTTCCCAAATGATATTTAAGAGGGCAAGGAAATGTTCACAGTTTGTCTGATAATATTGTTTCTTTCTGAAAAAGTCTTCTTTGTTTTATTTCGGCTAGAATAAAAGCAGTTTTTAATAAAAAAAAACATTTTAAGGTCAATATTATTAGCCCCTTTAAGCATTTTTTTTCCCGATAGTCTACAGAACAAACCATCGTTATACAATAACTTGCCTAATTACCCTAACCTGCCTAGTTAATCTAGTTAACCTAATTAAGCCTTTAAATGTCACTTTAAGCTGTATAGAAGTGTCTTGAAGAATATCTGATCAAATATTATTTACTGTCATCATGTCAAAGATAAAATAAATCAGTTATTAGAGATGAGTTATTAAAACTATTATGATTAGAAATGTGTTGAAAAAAATCTTCTCTCTTTTAAACAGAAATTGGGGAAAAAAATAAACAAGGGAGTGTCATGATTTATTAACTCATGCACACTACTCAAACGGCAACCTCCCGCTCTCCCTCGGGAAGCCCATACGGAAGTAACTGAAACTGCAATTCATCGAAATTCCGCTAGTCCTGGCTCCATATGGAGCAAATTTCTATTGAGCCCACTGTTAAAATGGCCAACTTTACAGCAGAAATAAAGGTGTTTACAGCCTGGTACAAAGAACAATTTTTGTTCATATAGCTAATATTACCCTTCATGATAACTGTGAGGAGGTGAATTTTTTTATAACTCATTCATTTCCTTTATATTAGGTTATATTAAGTTTGCATAATTAAGGGTGAGGCCACTTGAGTGACAGCTAGCTCTCGCTGGTCGCCATCACGTCACCTCAGCTGATTAGTCGCTGATCTCGGCATATTTTTGTGTTGTTTTATGTGGCTTTACACAGTCAGTTGCCTTTTGGAATTTTTTTTTACAATTATCAGATGATATGGCATGCTGTGTGCACTTAATTGTGCTCACAAACCGTTCACATGGCCTCCGTTTCCCAGGTAAGTAAAATTATACACTTATATACCATCTCTATAAATGCATTTGTTTTATTTAAGGTCATTTATCATTAATAATGTTCTTTAGACCAGTAATGCACTTCAGAACCTGACAGATTGATTAGCTGTAGGCTCTAGAACAGTCATCTGAAGCGTTGTCATACAGTGTTCTGCGTGAATTTAATCAATAGCCTTGCATTTACTAACACAGACCATATCTGAAGTGTTTTGAAGTAATTCACACTTTCCTCCTGTTGAAAAACATCATAAGCACAATGCTTAGTGGCTCAATGTGTAATACATAGAGCCACTAGGCATTGTGCTTATGACGTTGCTTATGAAACAGTGTTTTTAAAAGTTTAAACACTTTATGATATAGTATACAACCAAGCACATGTGGTCAGAACACAAACGAGTCGCAGGTAATGAAGTATTAAGCATTTCTCATGCGTCTGTAGCCCTGCTCACGCTCCGCGTCTTTGCCCTTGTATGGTATGCTCCGGTTGGTGCAATGACACGGAAACAAAATGACAACGGTAGCTTCTTTTGGGTTCTTTATAAACCTATGGGTGACGTCACGGATACTATGTCCAAATCTTTTACAGTCTATGACAATACTGCACTTGGAGTTTTGGAACAACTTTAACAAATATATATATCTATTTTTTTGGTTAACTAACACTTTAAAGTGTACATACTGTAACGGAAACAATCCAAGTAGGTAATATGAGCAGTTTTATTTTGATCAGAGTTATCTTTAGTTTAGTAAGTGAATTAAGCAAAGTTAAAGAGTAAAATTTTTCATCAGAACTTTCATCATTTTTTTCAATTAAATATGTTACATTGGAATTTAATAATCAACAAGGATACTTAATTAAGTCATAAAAATGTATACAGTAATATTACAATGATAATAGAGACACTCAAACACAAACAGAAATCACATTTTAGGGCCCTACAAAATTAGTTTTCATTGAAAAGTAATAATAATAATAATAATAATAATAATAATAATAATAATAGGCAATGCAGTGGTGCATTAGGTAGTGCTGTAGCCTCACAGCAAGAAGTTCGTTGGTTCGAGCCTCGGCTGGGTCAGTTAGCGTTTCTGTGTGGAGTTTGCATGTTCTCCCTGTGTTCGTGTGAATTTCCTCCGGGTGCTCCGGTTTCCCCCATGAGTCCAAAGACATGCAGTATAGGTGAATTGGGTGGGCTAAACTGTCCGTAGTGCATGAGTGTAAAAGAGTGTGTCTTGATGTTTCCCAGAGATGGGAAGGGCATGAAGGGCATCCGCTGATAAATAAATAATAAATAATAATAATAATAATAATAATAATAATAATAATAATAATAATAATGGGGTGGCACGATGGCTCAGTGGTTATCACTATGGCCTCACAGCAAAAAGGTCGCTGGTTCAAGTCCCGACTGGGTCAGTTGGCGGTTCTTTGTGGAGTTTGCATGTTCTCCCTGTGTTGGCGTGGGTTTCCTCCAGGGTGCTCTGGTTTCCCCCACAGTCCAAACACATGGGCTATAGGGGAATTGATTAACTAAATTGGCCGTAGTGTATGAGTGTGTGTGTAAATGGGTGTGTATGGGTGTTTTCCAGTACTGGATTGCAGCTGAAAGGGCATCTGCTATGTAAAACATGCTGGAATAGTTGGTGGTTCATTCCGCTGTGGCGATCCCTGATAAGAAACTAGGCCAAGGGAAAATGAATGAATGAATGATAAAAATTAAAACAATTTTCCTGGTGTTACTTGCCAAGAATGTCCTTAAGGAAGTTCATTTCATAAAAAAGCCTTCAGCAGTCATTAAACACAGGACAGTCTAGTAGTATGTGTTTTACTGTCAGAGGAATTATGCAGAACAAACACAGAGTGGGCTCTTCAGCTTTAAATGAAAATCCATGGGTTATTTTGTGTAGCGCTCTTCACAATAGTTATTGTTTCAAAGCAGCTTTACAAAAGGTGCACATTACTGCATTACAATCAAGATCAGACAAGTGATTAGTTATCATAACTTTAGTTACTAAATACTTTCACTTATAAACTAGTAACTAATAGCTTTTAACAGTAAAGTTATGACATATAAGCACAGTTAACCTGCAGTTATATAGTATATAGCTGATGTCTGTGTGTACATGTTTAATTAAGTGTGTTTGTGTATTAAGTGTGTGTTGTCCTTAATAAATCTGTTATGAGATTCGATGGATTTTTGATTGAATAAATATATACTTTATAAAGAAATGATAAAACTAAATGCATTTTACGGTGTGCTCCGACATGCATATATATTTAATAAGTGCTTGTAGGTAAAGTGTGTTAAGTAGGTCACCTGGCGGTCTCCTGTCTCAGGGCGTTCAGGAAAGTGTCTGGGTGGAAGAGTTCTGACAGATCCAGCATTTCCGACAGCAGTCCACCTCTCTCTGCCCTCTCCACCCATCCCTGCGCACGCACACACACACATACATACACACACACACACACACACACACACACAGAGTGATTAGTTGTGGAGATCAGCATGTGTGATGACAGAAGTGATTTGAGTGCTGCTGCTTATGGAGAAACAATCACTGCAGTTTCTCGAATCTCCTCCTGCACCTGCTGTTTCTGCTCACAGGACTGATTTTCTGCACGTGTATGCTTCAGAAACACAGTCTTATGCATCTTCTCTTACATTATAAAGGGATAGTTCACCCAAAAATGTGTATGTTGATAATTAATACTGAAGTTCATTACTGAGACTGTCATGTACAGAAACTCCTTCAAGAGATAGTTCACCCAAAAATTTAACTATCCTGTTCATTTACTCGCCCACAGGTCATACGAGATGTGTTTTTTCCTTCAGTAGAACATTATAGACAATTTTGATAACCTCTTTACATATTAAAGAGATCTCTGTAAACGGCTGCTGTTGTGGGAACTCAACTCTGGACAACTGGATCAGATGGGCATCATGATATCATTGATGATTAACATCCAATTATCTGATACAAGAACTCAATAAGGAATCTGTGCTGGCTCTGTTACACTGCGTCTTAGGGTTGAGTTTAGGCTCACAAACCTTGATGACCTGTGCATTTACAAATCATTTAATGGGATCGTTCACCCACAATTTAATCTCTTGCATGTGGTTTCGAATCTTTTTGAGTTTCTTTCTTTTGTTGAACATAAAAGAAAGTGTTTTGAAGAGTGCAGGAAACCTGTAACCATTGACTTTCATAGTAGAAAAAATAAAGTCAGGGGTTACCGGTCTCTAACATTCTTCAAAATATCTTCTTTTTTGTTTTCCAGAAGAAAAAAACTCTTAAAGGTTTGAAACAGCAAAGGGATTAGTAAATAATGACAGAATTATTATTATTTTGGGCGACTATCCATTTAAGGGCCAGGTTTGATCTGTAAAGTTTTTTTTTATGATACTTTTTAAACCAGAGGTGTCCAAACTACGGCCCAAGGGCCATCAGCGGCACGCAATCAGTTTAGTGGCGGCCCGCGAGGCTTTTTATAAATATGAATAGAATCTGGCCCTCTGTACAAAAATAAACGTAATTCAATGAATAACCACCGGGTGTCGCTATCACATGCCTTCAATTAGGCAGCATTTCCTGTTATGACGTAAAACGAACCGATCAAACTGAAGGAAACATAATTGATAACCACGTTTTGGCGAGCCATGGCGCAACTAAGAAAAAGGAAAATCAACAGTGAGTGCAGGAAATTTCAGTCACAATGGGGCAATGAATATTTCTTTACAGAGGTCAGCGGGAAATGTGCCTGTTTAATTTGCCAGGAATCAGTTGTAGTAATAATGGAATATAATATTAAAAGACATTATGAAACAAAACATCAGGCCTTCAGCTCTTACACTGGTGCTGAACGAGATCAAAAAGTAAAACAATCAGCAGCTGCTCTATCAGCTCAACAACAGCAGTTTTTTCATGCTAATAAGGTGCAAGAAAATTCTACGCTGGCTAGTTATGAGGTAGCTCAGCTAATCGCACAGCATGGGAAACCCTTCACTGAAGGAGAATTTATAAAGGAGTGTCTGATGACTGTTGCAAATATGATTTAAAAATTATATTATTCAAGATTTAAAAAAAATGTAAGTCTTTCTAGAAACACAGTAGGACGACGAACTTAAGACTTGTCAGCAAATCTAAAAGGGCAAGTGTCAGATGAAGCACAAGCGTTTGATTTTTACTCGATTGCTTGTGATGAGAGTACTGATGCCACAGACACTGCACAACTGTTCATTTTTTGTGAGGTGTGCACAGTGATTTCAGAAGACCTCCTTGACATGAGGAGCCTTATGGCCTGTTTCCACTGAGTGGTACGGTACGGTACGCTTTTATGGCCGTTTCCACTGTCAAAAGGCATACCGAACCGAACTGTACCACTTTTTCGGCACCCTTTTGAAACGGTACCAAACACGAGAAAGGGTAGTAAAAGGTGGAGCTACACGTGCAGCTGAACGCTGGTTGACTACAAACATAGATCTGGTGGAGCTAGCCAGAATGAAAACAAAGGAACCGCCATGTTTTTAATACACAGCCGAGACAACTATATGGATATAATAACGAGCCATGGATGACCTGAGCTTAAACAAACCTTGTCGTTGTCTTGATGTACAACCACAAATCCCAGAAGAACTAAATCTGCCGTGTCCTGTTGTTGCTTTATGAGGCCGTCTAAAAGTGTTAGCGGTTTTCGCTTTCTCCAGGGAGCTCGCAATTGCGTCTATATTTAATATAACAAACTTCTTGTGCTGATGATAATAACGTGTGTGTGATTATTAAAGTGTCTTCGACATCTGAGCCATTCAAAAAAGAAAAGGAAAAACGCGAGAGTGAAGCGCGAACAAACAAAAGAGAAGCCCGACAAAACACAGGAGCAAATTGTTTCAGCAACTTGAACCATGAACAAACTGCCACGTTCATTGCATTTTGGACTATTATGAGCTGGAATGACGGAATTGCTCTCTAACAGAGGCTTCATGTGCTGGTGAAGATTACAGACACAGATGAGAGGTTTGCTCTGACTGTGGGCTATATGTTGCGTGTTGTTTTTGCTGTGTGTAGTTTTTCTGTAAGTAGTAACATATCGGAGACTGTAAGGGTCTGTCTGTGTTCATATATGTTCATTTATTTATTTATTTTGTATAATTGCAGACGTTACAGTAGGCTATTTCGCACCGTCATTGATCTGCATTTATAATCAAATCATGTTCATAGTAAAGTTAGTAATAAACATCTATACAGAAGTATTTATATGTTTAAAGCATCTGTTTTGTGAGAAGTGCTTCTCATATGATTTGTGAATAACTTGTACAGCTTTACTGTAGACATTTACTCGAGTGAGAATGACGTCGACTGAAACTCTGTTGAACACCACGCCCACCAAAAAGGTACCCTTTGTACCCTTTCGGAAACTCAAGCCTGAGATAGGTGACCTGGAGCGATCACCAACGGAAGAGCGGGGGTGGGTGGGTGGTGGGGTTTAGCGATCACCGACTGAAGAGCGAAGAGCAGGCGGGGGGAAGGTTGGGGGATGGGGTTAGCGATCACCAACTGAATGGGGGGCTGCGGAGGAGGGGGGGTTGGATGAGTGATCACCAACTGAAGAGGGATGGACCCACCCATCCATCCATCCATTTATCCATCCATTTATCCATACATTTATCCATCCATCCATCCATCCATCCATCCATCCATCCATCCATCTATCTATCTATCTATCTAACTTGCATTATTACTATAACATTGTTACTTTTTATTTATTAATAAGAATTTGCAAGCGAAAATGTGAAATTAAAATGTTTAGATATATTAAGGCAGAATAGTTCACTAAACATAGACAATACAAATGCATAGCAAAATCAACACAAAAAGTGCAATCACTAATCAATCAGCTGGGTAAATGTAGTGATTTTAATGTATTCCCTTTTCAGCTGTGGCATGATAAAATGTCTGTTTTTACTGCTGTCCCTTTAAGGCTTCAATATATTCTGGATAGACTACAGAGCAGAACAGCTTTAATATTGTATATCTCTGACACTCATTCACCTAAATTACAGCTTTCAAGCCCTCGTTCCAGCACTCATTTACTGTTTTTTTCCTGAGCGCTTCTTCTCTCTGAGGCATTGGATTCAGCGCCTGAAGCAGCAGCTAAAATCATCTTCATCATCATCATCATCATTTCAGCTGAAGAAACACATTCATCATGAAGAGTGTTTCTGTCGGCACGCTACACTGCACTAATTACAGTCAAACTAACTCATTGCAGTGGACGCTCCACACACACACAGACGTGACAGGTGTTTTGAGGGCTCATATTCATCTCACACACACACACACACACACACAGTTCTCTAGAAACACATACTGGGTCAAACTTCAACACAAAATCTACTACTAACAATTTTTTTGAGAAAAAATACTACTAAAATTCATGAATTACTGAGGTCTGAATTACTGATTTGAAATCAGTTTGAAACAAATTCTCTAGAGTTTAAAAATACAATAAAATATTCTAATATATACAGTTGAAGTCAGAATTATTAGCCCCCCTGATATATTAGCCCCCTGTTTATTTTTATCCCCAATTTCTGTTTAACGGAGAGATGATTTTTTCAACACATTTCTAATCATAATAGTTTTAATAACTCATCCCTAATAACTGATTTATTTTATCTTTGTCATGATGACAGTAAATAATAT
>CAIGQZ010000379.1:29275561-29300828 GCA_903798205.1 Danio tinwini
TAGATAGATAGATAGATAGATAGATAGATAGATAGATAGATAGATAGATAGATAGATAGATAGATAGATAGATAGATAGATTCATAAATGATAGACAGATGAATGGATAAACAGATGAATGGACGGATAGTTGGATGAAAAATTATATCTATCCTGACCAAATACTAAATAACTAATGACAGACTCTACTAACAAATGAGACAGCATGATCGACTACTATTGAGTAATCAATAAATCATGAATGTTTGTGTGTTGGCGGTTCATAACACTGCGGTGAGCTCTATTAAAACAGACACTAAGTCAAAGGAAAAGCGAGTGAGTGTGTGTGTACGTGTTTTACTCTGCAGTCCTGAGCTGCTCATCCAGTGGTCTAGACTGCTGCGCCGCTGGTCCTCAGGAGCCGCAGGCAGATACGTGATGAAAGCAGCAGAGAGTTGAGCTCTCTTAGGAAGAGTGTCCAGCTCCTCGCTGATCTCATCCACCTGCGCACGCACACGCACACACACACGCACACACACAGAAACACACACACACACACACACACACACACACACACACACACACACACACACAGGTATAATTAGAAGCCACTCACATACAGGACAGAGACTTGTATGTGTGCATGTGTGGGTGTGTGTTTGTGTGTCTTCAGATTTGAGAACATGAGCTTTAATAACAATGGTAAATGAATATTTAATAATAATGCATGGAGATACACACATAAACAAAACTACGTACAAATATACACATCATTCAAAGGTCTGGGGTCAACACTATATTTTTCAATAAATGTATTGAAAATAATGCTCTGTAAAATATGACAATAAACACTGTATATAAATGGCTGTTGACTTTTTTACTTTCTATTCATTAAATACTTTCAGTAATGATGAAAAATATCCGCAATGATGAAGTAATGATGCTTTGAATATTCCAAGCAAATTAAAACAATTTAAAAGAATGAATTGAAATAGAAAACACTTATTTTACACTTTGAAGGCTCGTACACACGGGGACGCTTTTCGTTTGCGTTTATCGTCAGCGTTTTCCAAGACAATTTTCCGGATTCAAACTCAATCGTTTTTTTACAGGCGTTGAGCAGAAGAGTATGCAAAATCACTCCTTGACGTTAGATGGCGCTACACAACTTTAAGCTCCTGACACCCACTTGTAACACAGAGAAAGAAGACAAAGTTGACACGCTTGTTGTTATGGATGGTTCTAGTCGAAAGGTTCTAGTCGAAATGATTATTGTTCACCAGTGCAATAAGCAGCTCCACGTTCATATCGGCTCTGGGCATCTTCTTCAATGTGCGCTCGCATTGACAGTGTTGCGCTTAAGCGCCTCCAAGTGCTGTTTACTGTAACTTCAGCAGTTCCGTGCATGTGAACAAAAGTGCCAATCTGAGTGGTGGAGAAGGAAAAAAAACGAGCATGAGGCGTTTTTTTTTTTTAATGACGTCTTCGCGCCTGGCGTTTTGCGTGTTGGTGTGCACGATCACATGGACGCCCTTTATTTAGTCACAAGACGTTAAAGGTCGACAAAAAACGCGAGCAAAAAACGTCTCGGTGTGCACAGGCCTTTAAACTTTACTGTACTTTGCTGTATTTTTGTTAAATCAACAGCCTTGGTGAGCAAAAGGGAGTTTTAAAGAGGTCAGAAAAATCTTGCAGACCTCAAACCTCTGTATTCTGAAAAGAAGTGTATACAAAAATGCACACACACACAAAATGGGCTCTATTTTAATGAGTTAGGCACAAAGTCTAAAGCTCATGGCGCAAAAGCATTAAGGTCGTGTCTGAATCCACTTTTGCTATTTTAAGGAAGGATAAATATGCTCTGCGCCCTGGCGTATGATCTAACAGGGTTTTGCTTATTCTCTTAATGAGTTCTGGGTGTGCTTTAGGCATAACGTGCACTAAACCAATCAGAGTCTCATCTCTCATTCCCTTTAAGAGTCAGTCACGTCGCACCATGGCGCATTTGCTATTTACATGGCGGACTTTGTAAGTGTAAAACTGAACACTACACTAGCGAGAAAACAGTTAAACAGAGCATCTGCAGAGCGAGGATAAAGAACCAGCCTCCTCCATTCAGCCTCTTTACTGTCTCTTTACTTTTCTTTTACTCTTTACTCCTTTACTTTGGTGAAGGAAACGGTGGAAACTCACTCCACTGAAGACATCCATCAGCCTACATATTTACTTTAGTTTGTTAAGTGCAAAGATTTGTTTCAAAACTATTTCTAAATTCAGTTCTAATTTCCAGCAAAGGAATAAATGATCAATAATAATGAAGTGTGCTTAAAAAATGGAGTTATATCCAAACACTCGTCCTGTTCTTATGCCCGTATGATGATGCAGACGTCTCCAAAACCCCACAGGTGGACACATCTAAACTTGTTTTTATTAAAGCAAATATAAACATGTATATAATAAAGAAATACTGCTTTTAATAATACCATTACACAAATGCAAATTGTCATGAATAAAATGAAAATAGCCCCCCGAGATAAAAAAGGCAGTGGATTTTATATTTATGTAGAAAATAATAATTGTTGTATCATTTTAATCCTTTAATTGTTTTCATCTGTAAAGATATTTGTGTGTTGCTGTACATCCTGCGTGTGTTAAGCAATGTGTAAGCGTTTGGACCAACACAGGAGCATAACTAACGCTCTGAGCTGAACTTTAGAGCAGCTTTTAGTTGGTCAATGGAGCAGTCTGTTTCAGTTCCTCAAAACAGCAACGCTTCAACAATGTGCCTTAACACACATCCTTTCCAGACCAGCATACCCATGAGTCCACAAAGTGCGGCAAATGGATTTGCTATTTAAACAACCTAGCACAAAACATGAAATTTAGGGCTGCGCTGGTCTGAAAATAGCAAAAAAAAATCGCAACCAAACACGTCTTGCGCCTTATTGCACCGGGTGTATGATAGGGCTCATAATGTCACACACAACAAACTCAACCTCATTTGCAAACAACAACAAAATAAATATGCATATGCATGAAGTGCACTATTGCACATTATACTCTTACCAACACAAACACACACACATACACACACAGACCTGTGCTGTCCATCGTGTGTGTTCTCCGTCCAGCTGCTGCAGGAGTTTCTCAGCTGCACTGATGGTCTCCTGTGCTCTGCTCACCTCAGACTCCAGTTTAGCGGCTTCAGTCGTACGACACTGAAACCTGACATCAAACACAAACTAGTGAGCTGATACACATTTTTACAAGGCACTATAATTCTCAGCTGTCTCCAAAATGTCCTTGAAGTTTCACTCAAAACGATCAGCTCAATGATCATTTATTATACCATCCTATGAATGCCCTTTTTAGGGTGCAGTTTGAAGCATGTCTCTTAAAATGCAAATAAGCTGCAGATCTTTTACAGCTTGAGCTTCAAACTAAACACATGCATGCGCTGTGGATGATTATATATCAAACTCTATAGGCACTGAATTGAACGTCGGGTGTTCAACGAGTCTTACTTCTCCTTCAGCTCCAGAACTTTCTCTCCCACTGAGTTCAGCTCCTTTTCCAGCCTGTTCTTGCGGTTCTCGGTCTTGCGCAGGTTTCTGAAAGCAGACAGAGTGTGTGAGGGCTGTCACTATTACTGTCTGAATTGGACTGACGATTAATTGTCTAAGAAATAATTGTGATTATGTGAAGAATTGTCTGTTCTGGTGTTCTGGGGCTCGTACTTAAATCTAATACATATGGAAAATATGAACATATACTGTATATAAAATTACAGTTAATATCTATCATTTCAACACATGTGCATATTTGTAATTCTAACGACTGAAAATGAATATATAAAACTCAAATATACAGGGAGTGCAGAATTATTAGGCAAATGAGTATTTTGAGCACATCATCCTCTTTATGCAGGTGTCTTACTCCAAGCTACCAATTAAGCATATTAGGTGATGTGCATCTCTGTAATGAGAAGGGGTGTGGTCTAATGACATCAACACCATATATCAGGTGTGCATAATTATTAGGCAACTTCCTTTCCTTTGGCAAAATGGGTCAAAAGAAAGACTTGACAGGCTCTGAAAAGGCAAAAATAGTGAGATATCTTGCAGAGGGATGCAGCACTCTTAAAATTGCCAAGCTTCTGAAGCGTGATCATCCAACAATCAAGCGTTTCATTCAAAATAGTCAACAGGGTCGCAAGAAGCGTGTGGAAAAAACCAAGGTGCAAAATAACTGCCCATGAACTGAGAAAAGTCAAGCGTGCAGCTGCCAAGATGACACTTGCCACCAGTTTTGCCATATTTCAGAGCTGCAACATCACTGGAGTGCCCAAAAGCACAAGGTGTGCAATACTCAGAGACATGGCCAAGGTAAGAAAGACTGAAAAATGACCACCACTGAACAAGACACACAAGCTGAAATGTCAAGACTGGGCCAAGAAATATCTCAAGACTGATTTTTCTAAGGTTTTATGGACTGATGAAATGAGAGTAAGTCTTGATGGGCCAGATGGATGGGCCCGTGGCTGGATCGGTAAAGGGCAGAGAGCTCCAGTCCGACTCAGACGCCAGCAAGGTGGAGGTGGAGTACTGGTTTGGGCTGGTATCATCAAAGATGAGCTTGTGGGGCCTTTTCGGGTTGAGGATGGAGTCAAGCTCAACTCCCAGTCCTACTGCCAGTTTCTGGAAGACACCTTCTTCAAGCAGTGGTACAGGAAGAAGTCTGCATCCTTCAAGAAAAACATGATTTTCATGCAGGACAATGCTCCATCACACGCGTCCAAGTACTCCACAGCGTGGCTGGCAAGAAAGGGTCTAAAAGAAGAAAAACTAAAGATATTAAGCTATTATATTATATTTTTTTGGGTTCATTGAGAACATGGTTGTTGTTCAATAATACAATTAATCCTCAAAAATGCAACTTGCCTAATAATTCTGCACTCCCTGTACAGTTCTGAGCATGACTGAATATTATTTGACTATGCTTTGGTATACACAATTTTCTTTATTGGGCACATTTAATAATTACGACAGGTCTAAGTGTGTGAGCGTGCAGTGTGTTCATGTGTGTACAGACTCCATCAGTCCGGCGTGCTCCGTCTGCAGTGGCTCGATCTTCTCCAGCACGTGTGAGTACTGAACGTTAGCTTTCACCCAGGCGGCCAGAGGAGCTGCGGCGGCACTTGCACGCTTGGCGTTCTACACACAAAAACATGGATAGTGTTTACTAAATGTTAACCTCGAGTTTCTCTGCCTTCTGAACTTATGGGAATTCAGAATTTTGATATTTTTAAAGTTCACTTGAAGACATATTTTTTTTTACTTGCTTTTACTTCTTGATTCTGTATTATTTTTGTATTGTGTGCACTGTGTTCAGTACTTTGAGAAACAGCTTTTAAAGGGGCTATGTAAAATAAACTTTACTATTATTTTTATTATGATTAACCTTCTCAACAGTGCAGTCATCATGACTGCATGGTATGAAAATGACTTTACTCCACAGAAGATGAATGCGCATCTAATTTTACCCCAAATTAAAGAAATTACATTTTTGTTCATCAATAATACTGATTTACTTATATAATTACTTATATATTATATTATACTTATATATTTATATAATTATATGTACACACCCACTTTTGCCTTCAGAACTGCCTTAATCCTTTGTGGCATAAATTCAACAAGATACTGGAAATATTCCTCAGAGATTTTGCTCCATATTGACATGATAGCATCACGATTTGTTGGCTGTACGTCCATGTTGTGAATCTCCCGTTCTACCACATCTCAAAGGTGCTCTATTTTGAGTCTGGTGACTGTGGAGGCCATTTAATTACAGTGAACTCATAGTCATGTTCAAGAAACCAGTCTGAGATGATTCACGCTTTATGACATGGTGCTTTATCCTGCTGGAAGTAGCCATCAGAAGATGAGCACACTGTGTTCATAAAGGGATGGACATGGTCAGCAACAATACTCAGGGATGGGCCATAAGAAAATATCCCCCAAACCATTACATCACCACCAACATGAACCGTTGATACAAGGCAGGATGGATCCACACTCCCATTCGAATGTGTCAGCAGAAATGGAGACTCATTAGACCAGGCAACGTTTCTCCAATCTTCTATTGTCCAGTTTTGGTGAGTCTGTGTGAATTGTAGCCTCAGTTTCCTGTTCTTAGCTGACAGGAGTGGCACCCGGTGTGGTCTTCTGCTGCTGTAGCCCATCCGCCTCAAGGTTGGACGTGTTGTGTGTTCAGAGATGCTCTTCTGCAGACCTCTGTTGTAACGAGTGCTTATTTGAGTTACTGTTGCCTTTCTATCAGCTGGAACCAGTCTGGCCATTCTCCTCTGACCTCTGGCATCAACAAGGCATTTGCGCTCACAGAACTGCCGCTCACTGGATATTTCCTCTTATTCAGACCATTCTCTGTAAACCCTAGAGATGGTTGTGTGTAAATCCCAGTAGATCAGCAGTTTCTGAAATACTTGGTCTGGCACCAACAACCATGCCACGTTCAAAGTCACTTAAATCCCCTTTCGTTCCCATTCTGATGCAGATTGTCTTGACCATGTCTACATGCCTAAATGCATTGAGTTGCTGCCATGTGATTGGCTGACTAGAAATTTACATTAATGAGCAGTCGGACAGCTGTACCTAATAAAGTGTCTGGTATATGTCTGGTAAGTGTGTGTTGTGTGTGTGTGTGTGTGTGTGTGTGTGTGTGTGTGTGTATATATAATACATTTAAAAATGTTCTCATCCATTTATCTAATGTATATAATTTATATATATATTTTATTTCTTATATAATTTCCTGCTATGCAAATCATTATTTTCAGCATTAGTCCAGTCTTTAGTGTGACATGACTCTTAAGAATAATTTTAGTATTGTGTTCAAAAAATGAAATATTTTACATTTAATATATACATTAATAAACATTACAATATGATCATGATTATATGATAAATAATACATACAGTGTTTTGTACAGTTTTAAATGTCTTTACTAGTTCCCCTGATCCATTTAATGCATAAATAAAATATTATTTTCTTTTAAAATAGTTTATTGACCCCAAGCGTTTTCAGATGTGGTGTAAATTAAAATCTATTTTTTGGGGGGAAAAAACTTTGTGGAAATTTGATGTGAAATTTAATTTTGAAATATTTACCAATGATGCATTGTAAAATAATTTGTGAAAAAGATCATTTCTTTACACTCAAGTAATAAACTTTATATGACTGAAGAAACTTTATATGCTGAAGAAAGTTGGAAAAAAAAACAGCTATTGACATCCAAAGTATGAACAAAAAATACTTTGGAAGTCAATGACAGTCTATCTTCTGTTCAACAGAAAAAAGAAAAAAGTGGAGGATGAATAAATGATGACAGAATATTCATTTTTGGATGAAATATCCTTTTAAAGAGTCTCCACATACAGAGTGAGCTCATGTAAATCTGACCTTGGGGTCAAAGGAAGCCTTGTTTCTGTGCAGCAGCTCTTCCACACTCTGCCGGATTTCATGAGTGATGCTTCTGGCGTCAAACGTGGCGATCTCCTCCCTCACTCCCCGTTTGGCTAAGAAACTGCATTAAAAAACACTCCATTAGCTCTGCAATTATTCAATTAAGGGCATGTTTTTAAACCCAAAGCAAATGAGCTGTTTGCAATGAAAATGCACTAAATTAAAAGGCATTAATTAGTCCAGAATGAGACTGCATTCATTTAGGCTGAAGAGTGTGAAGGTGCAATAAGCAATATGACAGTTTAATTTCCCGGACGAGATAAACACCATAAATAAAGGCTGACTTCATTATGCTGCGGCTGTTAGCGGGGAATAATAAAGCAGAGCGTCTGTCTTTCTCACCTCTTCATGCTGACCCAGGATGTGTCGAAGATTCCCATGAGCCTCAGCACTCCCTCCAGGATGTCTCGGATGACGTCGGGCGGCATGCGGAGTGAGCGGATCTCAGACAGAGACTCGGATTTAATGTTCCCCACGGCCTGCTTCGCCTCATCCACCAGCGGCTGAACGCACACAAACATACAGCAGACATACACTTGAAGTCAGAATTATTAGCCTCCCTGTTTATTTTTTCCCCCAATTCATGTTTAATAGTAAGAATTACTATTGCACATTTCTAAACATACTAGTTTTAATAACTGATTACTTTATCTTTGCCATAATGACAGCACATAATATTTGACTAGATATTTTTCAAGACACTAGTACTCAGCTTAAAGTGACATTTAATGGCTTAACTAGGGTAATCAAGCAAGTCATTGTGCAGGGTATATGCAGCAATCCTAAAGGTAATTTCAATACCTTTTTATGACTTTTAAAGACTTTCTCCGAATATTTGAAGACCTCGTCGCCACTTCAAGTTCTAATCAGTATCAAACCTTTAACTTAATAAACAGTTGTTAATAAACAGTTCTAGTTAAATAAATGAATGGAGCACAATCGTGCAACAGGACTCGGCTCGGAAGAAACAGCTTGAAAAAAATAAATTACGTGGTTGTATTCAGCGACAGGTTTCAGCCACTGTTTAAACTCGTCTTTCTACGCAAACGTACGCAAACTTACATTTTCCTATTTTGCCGTATGTTTCGCTCTATGGTTACATGTGGAGAGCATCACATCACCTTTCCGTGTTTATCACAAATTACGTGACATCACCCGGACGGAAGAGCTTAGCCGGATGTGCCCTGGCCTGAACCAATCACGTGGCTCGAGCACGCCATTGTTAAGATTAGGAGGAAAATGAATATATTTATTAAAATAATATATTTAATAAATATATATATTTTGGAGTCAAACACTTTGGACAACACTTGGACAAAATTAAAGACATCGTAAAACTAGGCTTAAGACTTTTTAATACCTCCTAAGGGCCTTAGTTTTCTCATAATTGATTTAACAACTTTTAATACTTTTTAAGACCCCGCGGACGCCCTGTTGTATAACAGTGGTTTGTTCTGTAGACAATACAAAACAAATATTGCTTAAGGGGGCTAATAATATTGACCTTTAATAAAAATAAAAACAGTTTTTATTCTAGCTGATGTCAAACAAATAAGACTTTCTCCAGAAGGAAAAATATTATAGGAAATACTGTGAAAAATTCCTGAATCTGTTAAACATCATTTGGAAAATATTTAAAGGTGCAGTATGTAAGTTTGACACCCAGTGGTTGAACTAGGTATTGCACTCCTGGATCAAAATAAAGGCAAGTGCGGGTTGCCAGATTGAGTACAGGAGCGAGTGATTTAAACTGTGTTCTAAATAAAAGTAACAACACGCGATAGAGGGAATATTCTCCATATTAAAAGGAGTTTTGGTTCTAATCAACACCTCGAATTGATATATTAGAAACGGCTTCTATTTCTCACAGCTGAACATCAGAAACCTGACAGTGATCACCTCAGGTAAACCTTGTGTGCTTTATTCAGTGCTAAATGATAACAATGTGAGTTTGAATGCTATTTTACAGGACATTTATTGCCATTTACTGAAAGCAGCAGCAGATAGTTCAGCTCAGATCTGGAAAATACAATAAACCGTTTGATATTGAACTTTTGAACTAAACACATATGAGTGATTCAGCATCTACATTTAATGATGTTAAAGAGGGTTAACATGTATTAAACAGATTATAAACCTTACCGTTTCATGAGTGAGTGCTTATTCTGTGTTTCTGAAAGGCTGTATTTACATTTCTGTCGTGTTTCGTCTGGTGCAAACGGCCAAATTGCTCATCACTGCGTATCTTGTCACAAAGCGTGTTGTTAGAACACGCGGTTACAATGTAACCTGATTACATTCGTAATATTTATGTCATTTGCTAATTAATAACCTCATGTGGAACTGAATCTGTCTCATTTTGACATCTGATACTGTCCACTGACACTGTCGCATTTCGCTCATTTTCCAACAAATTTTCCAAAAAATTTGAACGTATTTTTTCCAACAAATACGCTGTTTTCCAACAAGGCAACCCGGGGTGCTGAATTATAGTTGGCTAAACTGGCATTGTGCAGGTTAAATTGACCTAAACAAAGACAGCGTTCCGGCACGGAAAAAACATTTTCATAGCAGAATATCTGACTTCAGCATTGTTTTTCAGTTAAACAAGTCTGTTCACTTGGGATGTTTCTTAAATATCTGCACACATATTATGGTATTTCTATGTTTTAAGAGTCAAAAACTTACATACAGCACCTTTGAAAAAGAAAATTGATGAATCATTTTGACTTCATCTGTGTTAAGATAAAAAAAAATATGTTTTATGGGATTTGATTGAGAACAGACAAGTGAGGAACGTATATGATCAGGACGGCTAATAAAATAAAACACAGATGAAAAAAGATGTTCTTTAAGGCTAAAATATAATCTGAAAAATGAAAATTAAAAAGTTTCAAAATAAAAAGACTCCAATGCTGAAATGACAGCAAATGCATTTAAGTTTTAGATCAATAGTATGTTTTCTAAATTGTAATATTACTTTACATTAACATCGGCATAAATGTTTTGTTCATTTTAATGTTGTCATTGTTTTATTTAAATACTTCATTCATTTATAAATTTTTCTTCTGCTTAGTCCCTTTATTCATCAGAGGTCGCCACAGCAGAATGAACCTCTAACTATTTTCCATATGTTTTACACCGCGGATGCCTTTGCAGCTGCAACCCAGTACTGGGAAACACCCATATACTCTCACAAAAATGATTTACATACTCATACACTACAGCCATTTTAGTTTCTTCAATTCCCTATAGTGCATGTGTTTTGACTGTGGGCGAAACCAGAGCACCTGAAGGAAACCCACGCCAACACGGGGAGAACATGCAAACTCCACACAGAAATGCCAACTGACCCAGGAAGGAATCGAACCAGCAACCTTCTTGCTGTGAGGCGACAATGCTAACACTGAACCACCGTGTCGCCTTATTTAAATACTAAAATCCTAAAAATTACAATAAAAGCTGATTTTACTGAAAAACTGGATAAGGAACTCCAAAACAAAGCTAAAATCACAAATCAGCACAAATTAACTTATTTTTTGATTGACTTTATACTGTAAATCATCACAGCTGATCATTGCCACAGTTGTAAATTGCCTAACAGCAAGAAGGTTACTAGTTCGAGTTCCGGCTGAGTCAGCTGGTGTTTCTGTATGGAGTTTGCATGTTCTCCCTGTGTTTGCGTGGGTTTCCCCCAGGTGCCCTGGTTTCCCCCACAGTCCAAACACATGCGCTATAGGTGAACTGGATCAACTAAATTGGCCGTTGTGTATGTGTGTGAATGAGTGTGTATGGGTGTTTCCCAGTACTGGATTGCAGCTGGAAGGGCATCCGCTGTGTAAAACATATGCTGGATAAGTTGGTGGTTCATTTCACTGTGGCAAACCCTGATGAATAAAAAGACTTAGGCCGTACTCACACTATGTACAGATGCCTTGAACCAGGCCAAAGCACGCTTGTCCCCCCTCCCGTCTCCCCCGACGGCCTGCACTCACATTACATTCGGGCCTGGGCGCGCTTAAGTCATTGATGATGCGCTGCTCAGTAAGCGCTCTCACTCAGCACAGTGGAGATTTCTTTATATCGTTTAAGGCGTTTGATATGCGGTGACACGCAGTTAAATACTTCAATCAGCTCAGCTACTTTTGACTTGCATAATCAATCATAAAGTCCTCGTGCTGCTGGAATTAAGAGGTTTGCTGAAGGCGCAGTTTGCATCCTTAATAAACTACGAAATATTTTTGTTCATTGAACAGTACGAATGATTAATTAATCCATATCAAACAGTCCCTTAAAAGTCGGTTTCAGTTTCGGGTTCAGGCACGCTTGCACTCACACTTTAAGCGTACTGCGCCTGAGCCCAAGTGAACCGCGCTCAGGCCCACCTCTTCCAACCGGGCCAGGGTCGGCCAAGTGAACCGTGCCTGAGCCCGAATCAGAGCACTCACACTTGTCAAACTATCCGGGAAACGGGCCTGGGCACGGTTCGGATAGCATAGTGTGAGTACGCCCTAAGCCGAAGGAAAATGAATGAATGAATAAATCACATGGAATAAAAAAAATCTAAACTCAATCATAAATTTTAACGAGGTAAAAAAACTAAAATTAACATTAAAACAGTGGAAAAACCAACACTAAATAAATGGTACAAAGTAAAATAGAAAATTAAAAATGTAATTCAATGCATACATGATATTTTCTTACTATCATTACTATAAAAATGTTTCTTTATTTAGTTATAAAAGAAATTAAATGAAATAAATGAAAATGTGAAATGTTGCCGTGACAAGTTTAAATGTTTACTGTTATTTCATTTCAGTGACATTTTTGGTCGAGCAATTTTCTTGGTCTAAGTTTTTTTTTTCTTCACTTTGCTGACCTGAACCTCTCGCAGCTCCTCATCGATTTTCTTCTTGCGCTCTTCAATCTTGGAGACCTCGTGTGCCATTCTCTCCTTGATCTTCTCCATCTCTGTCTTCTGGTCGCTGGCGTTCTGAAACAAAGCATGTGTAAATACACTCAGAGTATCATTTATTATTGGTTTATCTGCTCAAACAAACACACACACGCACACACACACACACACACACACATACACACACACCTGCATTGAGGTGGTGATCTCCTGCAGGGCGGCGTCTGCTTCGGCCTGTTTGGTCTTCAGTAAACTGCTCTGCTCGGCGGCCCGTCTCTTCAGCTCATCCACCAATGCCTTCGCTTCGTTCAGCTTGGCCACGCCCGCCTGCAGTCACAAATAATTCAGTCAGTTCAGGAAGGAAAATGCATTCACTTTCTCCATAGGAAATAGTTTTTTGTAATGATGAAATACCAGCTTAATTATTTAAATCCAGATAACTTTATTTAATGCGTTTGATAAGAATTTATTAGGGAAAATATGGTTAAGTTAATGTCTTATAATACTTTAACAAAGACTTTTATTTTTTAAATCCCCATGGAAAAACAATGAATGCAAACTGAAACGTTGTTCAGCATTATTGTAGTTTGCTGTATTGTGAAGGTGTGGACCTGCAGGTGCTGTTGTTTGTGCGTCAGCTCTTTGCGTTTGGAGCTGTAGATGGACTGGTAGACCTGCAGGAAGTTCAGGTATTGACTCGGTGTGGCTCCAAACTCTCGACACGATTCGTGGATCGACAGGAAGGAGCGATAGAGCTCTGCGTGCACTGATGCTGAAAGACAACCAATCAGAGAGAAGGTCAACCACATACAGCAATAAATACTGTATACATTATCAGTCCTAAAAATATTCATTCATTCATTTTTTTTGGCTTAGAGGTCGCCACAGCGGAATGAACCGCCAACTATTCACACTTTTGACTTTAACTGTGTGTTATTTTTATTCACAAAAAAAAATCTGCCTAGTCAGCAATACTTTTCTTTACAATCCTACCAGGTTTCTTCTTCTTCCTCTGCTTGTCTTCATTTTTCTCGTCTTCTTCAATCCTGGACAGCAGCATCTCTGGGATCTGAAGGAGATTCGGTGTGTGTTATGTGCTGAATGAATGCAATGTTTTCTTTCATTTGCCTTGTGTGCTCACCTTCTTCATGCTGCTGTCGCTCCAGCTCTCCATCCACTGCACTGAGCACTTCCTGTAGAGCGCAGGGTTACTCTCGCAGTTAATGGTGAAGTGTTCGTTAGTGCAGTCCATGATCAAAACCACATGGAGATTCTGCTGAACGCCTGCGCAAACAAACACCGCTATTTATATATGCATTAAGAGTTTGAATTAGATTTTATTTTTAGGTATGCTTGTCACATTTTTATTGTGAGACTGATCACACATCTCCCATGCCAAAAAAACGTACATTCATGCATTTAGCAATTCATCCAACCTGACCGTCAATGTAATTTAATGGTGTCAACTAAAAGAAAAGTAAATTAATAAATTAAATTAACCTGTTGCATTTTAATTAATTAATTAATTTGAATATATAAATATTGAGCAAATTATATAAAAATACATCTTTCTATTCAATTGACACTACATTGCATTCAAGGTCTAATTAATGATAATTCAATAAAATCATTATATATCAATTAAAAACAGTTTTATTATATTATTTATATATAGATTACCATTATATTATATCAGTTAGTAAATAGATTTATTTAATATATTAAATCTATTATTTTATTATAGATTTATTTATTTTATATTAATATTTATAATAATATAATAATTTATTACAGAGTTCATACACATTTTTACTACTAAAACTCCAAGACCTTTTCAGGAACTTTCAAGTACATTTTCATGGCGTAATGTTTCATGTAATGTCTACATATACATGGTAAATAATAAGAAAAACGATGACGTTTAAATTTATTATAGCATATCAGAGAACACGCAACAGTCTATTTTGTTTAAATTAGTTTTTATATCTATGTAAATTTGATTTTGATCATGCTTACACAGCACTAACAATGTGAGAGCAAGTTTTTGGCCAAGGACAGAAAAGACGACAACAAACCTATATTCAAGTTAGGGCTGCACAATATATGGTTTCAGCATTAATATCATAATCTGTGCATCCGCAATAGTCACATCGCAGGATATGCAATGTCAGGATTATAGATTAATATAGAGCTTAATCACAATGGAGTAAAAGTTTATCATCTGCATGCAGTTTTTAAGAGAAAGTTCACCCAAAAATTACTCACCATTTTCATTACACCGTTCTCTTGTTTTAAACATTCATGAGTTTGTTTGTTTTTTAAATGAACACAAAAATAACAATTTAATAACTACTATAGTACTGAAACAAGTGAAGTGTGAGTAAATAGTGAGTACAATATAATCTTGGAGTAAACTGTCCCTTTAAGGCCTGTGACTGTGTGAACATTTCAATATTTCACATTTTAAAACATCCGGCCACAAGAAATATTTTGTAACTTTAATAATTCAATTCATCTTTATTTGTATAGCGCTTATACAATGTGGATTGTGTCAAAGCAGCTTCACGTAGAAGATTACAGTGAATTAAAAGTGTCAGTTCAGTTTTCAGAGTTGAAGTTCAGTTCAGTTTAGTTCAGGTCAGTGTGGTTATTTAACGATTAAATAATATACAGTGAAGTAAATAATATGCAGTGTTGAATATTTAACATCTGTACCTGAATAGTGAATACCTAAAAACAATCATTCACTTTTATCTTTACTGTATTTTATTTCTTTATGCTCGTAATGTATTGGTTATATATTATTCCAGATTCACTCCCATACAAAATCCCCCCCAATCAATTCAATATACCTGTAATAAACCTGTTAAAATAATAAACCTGTTAAATCATCTGGTGAAATTGTATTCACATCGCAATATATATCACAGAAATACAAAATACTGTAATGTCAGATTTTTCCAATATCGCGCAGCCCTAATGCAAGTATACAGACATTTGTTCAACTAATTTACATGACTTTTCCAGGTTTTCCATGACCGTATGAACACTGTTATTAAATAAAATTAGATTTAATTTAATAAATGAATACAATAATAATGAATACAATTATAAACTAACCATAAAGAAAAAAATACACGTGCAAAATATAATAAACAGCCAATGTCTCCCTTATAACATTTAAATTTCTGTATTTGACAGACGCTATGTTGAACCATTGCAACAGGAACACTGCGATGTAAACTGTATCATTAAAGAAAAGCAAAAAGCAATAGTGCATAAGTTTCTGCTTACGGTGTGAGAAATAGTTAAGAACTGGCCCGGTAAAGCCGTCCTGTGACGCCTGATCTTTCAGAGACGCAAGCAGAGGCTCCAGCTCTTCAGTGGAGTACAAGCCTGGAACTTCACCTGTAAGCAACAATAAACATGAGGATGAAGCACATAACAAACAGGCCCGTGAAATTAGGCCTGTCATGACTGCTAAATGACCAGCAAATTGCAGTTATTTAATCTAATGGCAGCTATTTAGAGACAGAGAAAAAGTCAATTGTCTTTGTATCTCTACAAATAGCTAAAGAACTTCAAACGCCAGCGATGCTTACAATTCATTGCTGAGAAAAATCACTAATGTAGCTTTTCAGAAGTAAATAACATCACAATAACACCATGTTGTTTTTTAATGTCAAATACAGTTGAAGTCAGAATTATTACCCTCCTGTTAAATTTGAATTATAATTATAATAATATTTTTCCCTAATTTCTGTTTAATGGAGTGAACACATTTTCAAACATAATATAATAATTTTATTTCATTTCTAGGGCCAACAGAATCTGCGGACGTTTTTTGCTATTTCTGTGGAGAATTTAGGTAAAAATCTGCGGATTTCTGCAGAATTATTTTGGGAGTATCATAACTAAAACCTTAATATATGAAATAAAAAAATAATGTCCTTTTAACTTTTATTTAATGTTTAAAATGCAAATCCAATTAGATTCACTTTATTTGGTAAACAAGAAAGTCTCTTATATAATATATCTACAAAAAAATCACAGGGACCACACTGCCAGCCATAGAGGACATCCAGAAGAAACACTGTCTGCGCCGAGCATGCAGTATTCTTAAGGATTCCTCTCACCCTGCACCAGGCACGTGCAGAGGTTGGGCTTTGGGTGCTTGAGCCCCTGCCCTTTTTTCTCCTGAAGAGAAAGTGCCCTTTTTTCTTGGGGATAATAATATATATTTTAAAAATACTAATAATAATATAATATATGTATAAGTTAATGCGTGTTTTATTTAAGAACCGCTTTCCCTGTCAAACAATAAAAAAAAACAAAATTTTAAAGTATATTTTGGTTTTAGTCTAGCTGCTCCAAGCGAGCCTCGAACCGGCGATTTGGAAAAGCTACATGCCAGGCGAATGCTCTAGCAAAGACTCTATTAACATTGTTACTCTCGCCTCAAAAGTGAGGTGTCAACAGTGGAGTAACGTCTATTAGCGCCTATGCCAACTCCAGCATCCGCATTGCACACGGACTGCATCTGAGCCATGGCCCATAGCTTTACTGTCTGACCCATACACACACTGCAGACGGAGTGTGTGTAAAACATATATTACTAGCTGACCTCTGTTACATAAGCGCGATATGATCGACAGAACCGCCGATGTAAATTCATCCGTTATTTATCTGTATTGTGTGGGGGTGAGTAACGGTTAACGGTTAAGCATACACTCAGTGCATTACATAGCGGTATGACACATGATGTGCCCCACACACGATTTTGCTTCTTGTTTATTTACACTATGAACAGCAGCTACGCTAATTATTCTCCTTATTCTGTATTTCCATCAGGGGGTACTCATCTCAAGACCCTCAGACTATGCAGTGCCACTGATGCGATCCAAGACCAGCGACGAGATGATCCCAAGGTTTCTGGACCAGGCCGTATCCTGAGCTGCTGCTGTGGTGGTCATGGTGGAGAGCATGAGACTGATTCCTGTGATGCTCCAAGGACAGACGTGTCTTCGCTGAGGTCCAGCTTCCTGCGCCTAGGCCATAGTTTAGGCCATAGGAGTGCGCCTAGTTTGGCCATAGGAGAAATGGTCGTGCCCAACTGAGCCTGGTTTCTCTCAAGGTTTTTTTAAATTCTTCACTTTCGCCAATTGGTGAAGTTTTTTCCTCGCCGCTGTCGCCACTGGCTTGCATGGTTCGGGATCTGTAGAGCTGCGCATCGATGGATTACTCTTTACTCTTATTAAACCACACTGAACTGAGCTAAACTGAACTGATCTTAAACACTGAAAACTGAACTGACACTGTTTCAATTCACTATAAACTTCCATGTGAAGCTGCTTTGACACAATCTACATTGTAAAAGCGCTATACAAATAAAGATGAATTGAATTGAATTGAATTAACAAAAGACTACCTGAGGCTCAGATTTAACGTCAGCTATTTATCCAAAAGTTTAAAAGCAAATAGGCTATTTTGTCTTGCTAACATCCTCCTGATTAACAACCATGTAATAAAGTTAGCTAAAGTTTAGCCAGGGCAATATCATAGGCATACAGGCTAATGTAATGGAGAAATGACAGCTGGATAGTGAAAATATTGCCCTCTTGTTTTTGCAGTCACACAGAATATATGTCAATTGAAGCTATAAAACATGTACATATAGGCTAGCTATGGAGGTCAGTGGCTATCAGTGCGTCCTACATTGTTCAAAATATTTTATTATTTTGTTCAACTGAAAAAAAAAACTCAAACAAAAATAATAGATTGAAAAGGGATAGTTCACCACAAAATGTAAATGTACTCACCCTTAAGTGGATCCATTTTTTTGTTTCTTTATTTTGTTGAACACTAACAAATTAAAGATTTAAAAAGATATTTTAAAGAAAGCTATAAACCTAAAATCACTGACTTCCAGAGTAGGAAAAACAAACACCATGAAAGTCAATGGTTACAGGTTTCCTGCTTTCTTCAAAATATTATTGTGTGTGTTCAACAGAAGAACAAAAAAAGTCAAATGGGTTTACAACAAGTAAAAGGTGAGTAAATGATGACAGAATTATTAGTTTTGAATGAACTGTCCTTTTAAGGGTGAGTACATGGTGAATTTAGGGTGAAATCTCCTTAATAATCTGGCAGGCGCTTCAGGCTCCACCGGACAAAAACCAGCAGACTAAAGAACAGCTTCTTCCCCAGAGCTGTCTCCCTTTTGAACTCTGCCCCCATAGACTTTTTGCCTCCCTAATACACACCCCACTCTCCTCATAACTCAGACTCATCATAATCACTGCACTACTTAACATTTGCACATTTAAAAATTGCACATATTCATTGCACTGATTGATTCACTTATTTGATCTGTACACACCCACTGCACATTTGTAATTATGTACACACCCACTGTACATATACATTTGTAATTATGTTTATCTATCTGCACACTTCTGATTATTAATAGCAACCTGTACATTTATCCATCTATTGTAAATCTCTGTTCATAGCTAACACAACCTGTATATAATGTTCATAGTACATCCATTTGTAAAGATCACCATAGTTTTTCTATAACTGCACTTTATAACTTATACCTGTATCCTGCACTTGCTGCTATTGCACTCCTGGTTAGACCTAAACTGCATTTCGTTTCCTTGTACTTGTACATGTGTGATGACAATAAAGTTGAATCTAATCTAATCTAATTATATTATATTTTATTTATTAAAGTACAATTATTACTATTATTTAATAAAAAAGTGCCCTTTTTCCATTTGAGCCCCTGCCCCTTATAGGTCTCTGCACGTCCCTGCCCTGCTCACAGACTGTTTTCTCTCCTGCCTTCTGGCAGGCGCTTCAGGCTCCCCTGGACAAAAACCAGTAGACTTAGGCCGTACTCACACTATGTTTCGTTGCCTTTAACCGGGCCAAAGCACGCTTGTCCCCCCTCCTGTCTCCTCCGACGGCCTGCACTCACATTACATTCGGGCCTGGGCGCGCTTATGTCATCAATGATGCACTGTTCAGTAAGCGCTCTCGCTCAGCACAGTGGAGATTTCTTTATATGGTTTAAGTCGTTTAATATGCGGTGACGCAGTCTAATATTTCACCGAACAGATCAGCCACTTTTGACGCTCATAAACAATCATAAAGTCCTCGTGCTGCAGGAATTAGGAGGTTTGCTGAAGCTGCAGCTGACGTGCAGTGAGGGGTTTGCGTCTTTAATAATCTACAACAGTTTGTGTTCATTGAACAGTACGAATAATTAATTAATCCTGCGTATCAAACGACTTAAACTTGTGTGTGTGTTTTGCAGCTTTGTAGGCTGCATTATTATTGTACACCTAATTGATGGAGGGAAAATGGGAAATAAATATATTTAGTAAAATACTGAACTGGCAGCACGGTGGCTCAGTGGTTAACCCTGTGGCCTCACAGCAAGAAGGGCGCTGATTCGAGTCCCAGCTAGGTCAGTTGGCATTTCTGTGTGGAGTTTGCATTTCTTTTACATTTGCATGTGTTGTATTGGCATGGGTTTCCTCCAGGTGCTCCGGATTCCGCCCCAGTCCAAACACATGCGCTATAGGGGAATTGAAGAACTAAATTGGCCGTAGTGTGTGTGAATGTGAGAGTGTATGGGTGTTTCCTGCTGTGGTGACCCCTGATAAATCAGAGATTAAGCTGAAGGAAAATGAATGAATGAAAAAAGTGAAGTGACCTGAAGACAGCAGACTGTTGACCATCTCCAGGAAGGAAGGATGGACAAACTGATGGTCTTCTAACAGTAAAACCACCTGGTGCCCGTCCACAGCGGCCGAATGCATGACCTACAGATGGAAACAGTGTGTGAACGTGACGCTGGTGGGATTTAGCACACACAGATAGGCATGGGATTTCAAGGTTTACTGCGGTTTAAAAAAAGTCAAGGTTTTAAAACCACTAAAATGAAAAAGAACATATTTTAGAGCTGTAATCCCAATGAAAGGGGTCTGCATGCAGACCTGGTGCAGTGCAATCTGAGCTGCATTCAATGCTTTTTAATGCGCTTACCTAACCCCTAACTTTACCCGTCACAGTGACTTCATTCACTCCATTAAGTGCTTTGTCTCTGACACTGCATCGCTAAGTGATGCAATCTCAGCTTGCATCATAAAGGCTGCATCCAGATACTATTGATCCCAATACCATGATAATTTTCTCCAAGGTTATCATACCCTCAGAATCTTATGCCTACACAGACACTGAGTGAAACTCACAGTTTTCAGGTCAGATTTGAAGTGTTTGAGCGAGTACGAGCGGGAGATTTTGGGTGTGAAGAGAGTGGCTCCGTGCATGTGGCTGACCACACATGTAGCCGTACGCCGACCCACACCGCTGCGACCTGCTAGCAGCAGTGAACCGCCTGGAGAGGTCAACACACGGTCCACTCGAGACATGTAGTCCAGAACTTCAGGAAACAGCAGGATATCCAGCTCACGGTTATCACGACCGTACAGGACGATTCCCTGAGGACACACAAACACTCTCATTTATGTAATTACATGTCACCAAGTGTAAGAAATACATCAAATAATAAGCACTGCAACTATAGGTGTACAACACAACAGACCAAGTGAAATACAACTGGTCATACTTTATTTGAACATACAATTCATGCTATTAACAAACCATTAACTAAGACTTTTATCTCAATAAACTACTAATTATTAATAGTCAGTAAAGAAGATTTTGTATTCTCTAAAAGTGTGCAGTAGTATGTGTGTGTGTGTGTGTGTGTGTGTGTGTGTTTAAGCCTACAGAGGACCAAGAGAAACGCTATGAGGAGCTCTGCTTGAGAATAACTGAATATGTAAAGCACTGATTGTATATGTTAATTACTCATATGAAACTATACCTGTGACAGGAGTTCAGGAGAATGAGTATATACAGTTGAAGTCAGAATTATTAGCCCCCCTGAATTATTAGCCCCCTTGTTTATTTTTTTCCCTAATTTCTGTTTAACGGAGAGCAGATTTTTTCAACACATTTCTAATCATAATAGATTTAATAACTCATCTCTAATAACTGATTTATTTTATCTTTGCCATGATGACAGCACATGGTATTTGACTACTGTAGATATTTTTCAAGACACTTCAATACAGCTTAAAGTGACATTTAAAGGCTTAATTAGGTTAATTAGGTTAACTAGGCAGGTTAGAGTAATTAGGCAAGTTTGTTCTGTAGACTATCAAAGAATATATTGCTTAAAGGGGCTAATAATATTGACCTTAAAATGGCTTTAAAAAAATAAAAACTGCTTTTATTCTAGCCGAAATAAAACAAATAAGACTTTCTCCAGAAGAAAAAACATTATCAGACATACTGTGAAAATATCCTGAATCTGTTAAACATCATTTGGAAAATATTTGAAAAAGAAAATTCAAAGGGGGGCTAATAATTCTGACTTCAACTGTATATGAATATATTATCTAACTAATGTACCAGCATGACAATATATGTAAATACTTAAATATAACAAGTTATGGACAACTATGGGAAGACAAATATATATGGACATTTGCTTGCATTGTGCAGGGTCAAGAATAATATGAGAGGTCTAACAGAACTTTAAACACCTAAACATATACTAGACTAAGTGAACACTTCCGAAGATGGTCACAGTTACAACTAGAGGTCGAGGAGAAAAATCTGTATAAAGCGGGCAAAAACAAGAGACACTTTAGATCAGTGGCTCCCGAGACAGTTTGTTCCGGCCCTCCAAATAGTGTGACCAAGACATCAAAAAATAAATTTAGCTTAGTCGAAAAACGTCTGTTATAGTTATGAAGCGACGTGTTTCTGTTCAATACAGCACGAGCTGCAGTTAAAGGCTGCGCAGAGCGTAAGTCACCTAACATTAAGCGAGTGAGTGGCGCGAGCAGCCAAATACATTTGGATACTTAAACTTCAAGAGTTCACACTTAGCTGATGATTGATTGAAAATAAAGCTTGTTTGGCATGCCGTCCCGGGAGAGAGCCCTGAGCTTATGAGATCCTCGAGCCCTGGGCTCCCTTCCATCGCAAGGCGAGAGGGGAGTTTGAGCTCAGGTAGATCTCGATGACTCCCCCTTGCTTATTTGTAGCTAAGTATCGTATATGGATTGTTGAAAAGAATTGTACTCGCTTACAGCTTAGCTATGGTATAACATTATGTGATCAATTGCTTAGGGTGCTTGTTATTTGGACTGTGGGAGGAAACAGGAGAACCCGGGGAAAACCAACACAAGCACGGAAAGAACAAGCAAAACTCTTCACAGAAATGCCGCCTAGTTTAGAAGGGGTTTAAACCAGAGACATTCTTGCTGTAAGGCAACGGTGCTAGTCACTGGCCACCGTGTCGCCCGTTTAAAAAGGAGGGAAAGTAGGGTTGGGTGGGTGGGGATGTTCTTCAAGATGAAGATATTAAGATAAGAAAGCCCTGGTTATTTATAGTGAGTTAGGAATCAACTGATTGGATAATTAGTCATGAGCTGATGCTGGAACAGCTGAGAACAATCATAAGCAGGTGATCCTTTAGAAATTTGTTTATAAATAAACATCACTTAAAGCCTTCTCAACGCCGCGTTTGTGTTGTACGGATTGAAACTGCTGCAAATAAACAAAGTTATGCCACCTGTGCGCTAGTTTAAAGTTCCAAACGCATACACCAAGGCTAAAACACACGCACACTGGATTAACTATAGCAGCAGGCCATTTACATATCGCATCTTTTCCGAATGCAAGTTTGTTATGTCCAATATTAGAACATATGCCAAAATGAGTGCGCAAGCGGAGCGATGCACTCGCGCCTTCCAGACGCACCTAGTAGAAAACATCTTACGGCGTATCGGTGAGAGTTGTGCGTGGCTTTCAGTCCAATGTAAACAAAAGATATGTTAGACGAATAATTATAAATTATTTAAATGATTACGTATGTATGAACCCAGATGATGACAACAGTTCATTTAAATACGTACCTAAGATAAAGCTTAAATTTACATTAGACGTGATAACTGGAAACCATGATTATTCTTCAGATTATATAATCGTACAAACTAAAATCTGTAATTGTTGCATCCATAATTGTTAATAAAAAGCCACAGTGTACAATGCACTGATATTATGTAGTTTTAAAATACAATTTACTAACAATTTTAATGTAGAAAAATACAACATGGGTGTCTTAAGAAGCAAAAATACAACATATGGGCTCTTATGTTGTGTCATCATCACTCATATTGCAAGTCATATCTCTCCGGCCCCTCATTTGGCATGCTTTTCATGAACTGGCCCCCATGACAAACTAATTGAATAGCCCTGCTTTAGATTGTCCAGGAGAAACTTTAGATTGCTCTAGATCTAGATGCTGTTTTTGTTGCCTGTGCCTTTAATGTTTGTTCTCCCCGCCCACATGCCTGTCAGAGTGTGCCTCAATCTCTGCCTCGGCTGCATCAGATACACAGCACAGTGACATACATGAAGGAAGCAGATCTTCCGTAACGTTTGTAAGACGACGGTAAGAACTTTCCTTCGATGTATTTGTTGTAGAGTTAATTCAAGACTTTCGATGAGCCACACACAATGTCGTTATAAGGTTCACGCACACACACAGACCCAGCAGACACACACACACAGCACACGTGTTTAACTTTGCACGGCAAATGTGACAGGTTACAGGTTAATATCCACTGCTGTATGGATATCCGTTATGTAATGTACAAAACAAAACCTGATTTAAATCCACAAACAGGGATTGAGCTGTGGTGATAAAGCTGTATTTCACTGTATTTATTACAAGCATGCACTGTTTTAGAAACGTTTAAACTTGTAAAACTCATTCTTGGTCACATTTGATAATGATTGATGATCACAGAGAGTTAAACAGATCTTCTAATCCCAGTTGCTTTGCATACGTCCTGTCTTGTTGATATGATTATACGCGTTAATACGGAAACATGTTAATACACGGCTGTCAGTCAATTCGCTGGGCAGGGAAACCGCACTTCTATGTCACGTTGTGGTGGGCCTCAAAATGGGAGGGATTTGGATCCTATTTTAACGTCAGGAAAAAAAAAGAGACTTAATGTCCTTATATCATACCAATATGACTGTGGACAAACTAGACTACACACCGTTTTGTCCAAACAGCTTACAAAAGATGGTTTTCATCATAGGTGCCCTTTAAATCATATTACCTAATGCAGTATAACTTTTTTAAATGATAACTTACTTCAATAAAACCATAAACAACCACATTTATAACACAGTGGAGTTCAACCTTGAATACACTAGTTAAGCAGAATCTAACTTTGACTTGATTTGCTCTGCATTACCAAAGTCTCCGCGTTGTTGGGTTACAGTGTGAACATTTAAACATTAAAATCTGATTCATTTACACCATTTTATTGAAACGTTTAATTTCAGTCAGCTTTTAACAATAAAACAAACAAATAAAGGTTACATTAGATTTGAATTGATAATCTTGAAACCATCTCCATCATTCTCCCACTTTTTTCAAATGAGATGGCGAGTCAAATCAAAGGTTACCACGGGCTAACTTTTGGCATCTCTGCTCTAGACTTTCTCGCACTAATAATACAGTGAATATATTAATAATTGGCAGTACTTTACTTGTTGGAAAAGTATTATATATCTATATATACACAGTGCATCCGGAAAGTATTCATAGCGCTTTTTCCACATTTTCTTATGTTACAGTCTTATTCCACAATGGATTAAAACCATTTATTTTCTCAACATTCTACACACAATCCCCCATAATGACAATGTGAAAAAAGA
>CAIGQZ010000379.1:29323858-29350522 GCA_903798205.1 Danio tinwini
AGGTGAGCAGGTTACATTGTAACCCTGTGTCCAAACAAACACGCTACGTGACGAGATTTGCAGAGCAATTAGGCTGTTTGCACCAGATGAAACACGACAGAAATGTAAATACAGCCATTCAGAATCACAGAATAGTGCACTCACTGCACTCCAGTGAAATGTTAAGGTTTATAATCTAATTAATACATATCAAACCTCTTTAACATTATTAAATGTAGATGCTGAATCACTGATATGTGCTGATATATTTGCACTGAGTCACAGTTCTGAAGTTCAGTTTCAGACGATTTATTTTATTTTCTGCTGCTGCTTTCAGTAGTATGGCAATAAATGTCATGTTAAATGGCATTCAGACTCACATTATTAGCATTTAACACTGAATAAAGCACATGAGCTGTACCTGAGCTGATCATTGTTCACCTCTAAGAAATAAAAGCAGTTTCTAAAAAATTTATTTCAGGTGTTGGTTAGGACAAACACCCCTTTTAATATGGGAAATATTAATATGGTGTACCACAGGGCTGTGTGCTGAGCCCCTTCCTCTACTCCCTTTTCACCATCGACTGTAGGCCTGTGAACAGATCCAACGCCATCATCAAATTTGCAGATGACATCACAGTGATTGGTCTAATCAGCAACAATGATGAGACTGCCTACAGGGAGGAGATACAGCATCTGGCCACTTGGTGCACCGACAATAATCTGCTCCTTAACACCGACAAGACCAAGGAGCTCATTGTGGACTTCAGGAAGGGACGAACAGGCTCACATGATCCCA
Organism: Danio tinwini; assembly: GCA_903798205.1. Taxonomy (NCBI): domain Eukaryota; kingdom Metazoa; phylum Chordata; class Actinopteri; order Cypriniformes; family Danionidae; genus Danio; species Danio tinwini. Next base: position 29,324,637 of record CAIGQZ010000379.1, read on the forward strand.
TCCACACCAATGGGATGGCCGTCGAGCCTGTCTCATCCTTCAAGTTCCTGGGCACCCACATCTCCAAGGACCTTTCCTGGACCACCAACACCTCCAGTCTGGTCAAGAAGGCTCACCAGCGCCTATTTTTCTTAAGGCAACTTAAGAAGAACCAGCTGTCATCAGCTGTCTTGGTGAACTTCTACCGCTGCACAATAGAAAGCATCCTGACGAACTGTGTCACAGTCTGGTATGGAAGCTGCTCTGTTGCTGAGCGTAAGGCACTGCAGCGGGTGGTGAAAACTGCCCAACGCATCACAGGGACCACACTGCCAGCCATAGAGGACATCCAGAGGAAACACTGTCTGCGCCGAGCACGCAGTATTCTTAAAGATTCCTCTCACCCTGCTCACAGACTGTTTTCTCTCCGGCCTTCTGGCAGGCGCTTCAGGCTCCCCCGAACAAAAACCAGTAGACTAAAGAACAGCTTTTTCCCCAGAGCTGTCTCCCTTTTGAACTCTGCCCCCCCACTGACTTTTTGCCCTCCTAATACACACCCCACTCTCCTCATAACTCAGACTCCTCATAATCACTGCACTATTTAACATTTGCACATTTAAAAATTGCACATATTCATTGCACTGTTTGATTCACTTATTTGATCTGTACATACCCACTGCACATATGTAATTATGTACACACCCACTGTACATATACATTTGTAATTATGTTTATCTGCACACTTCTGATTATTAATAGCAACCTGTACATTTATCCATCTATTGTAAATCTCTGTTCATAGCTAACACAACCTGTAAATAATGTTCATAGTACATCCATTTGTAAATATCACCATAGTTTTTCTATAACTGCACTTTATAACTTATACTTGTATCCTGCACTTGCTGCTATTGCACTCCTGGTTAGACCTAAACTGCCAATGACAATAAAGTTGAATCTAATCTAATCTAAATATTCCTTCTATTGAGTGCCGCTGCTTTTATTTAGAACACGACTTAAATCAGCCTTTAGGCTTGATAGTCAGGCTCACTTCTGTTAATGTTGTCAATCTGGCAACCTGCACTTTCGTGTGTTTTGAAGCAGGTGTGCAATATCTAGTCCAACCACTGGGAGTCAAACTTACATACTGCACCTTTAAATGCAAAGTGTGCTCATAACCAGGGCCAGACGGAATCTGTGGACGTTTTTTGCTATTTCTGCGGAGAATTTTGGTAAAAATCTGCGGATTTCTGCGGAATTATTTTAGGAGTATCATAACTAAAACCTTAAAATGTGAAATAAAAAATAATATCTTTTTAACTTTTATTTAATGTTTAAAATGCAAATCCAATTAGATTAACAGTAAATAGTTAACTGTAAGTAAATGAACAGAATTAATGATGGGCAAAAAAATCTGCGAAAATTTGCAGAAAATCTGCGAAAAATCTGCGGAATTCTGCGCGCGCAGATTCCGTGTGGGCCTACTCATAACAAATGTTGAGTTGATTTAGTTAATATAAGTTAATTGATGAATAGGCATTAATTTTGAAAGCATCCTCGTTTATTTCTCCTCACCCTGTGGCTCTCGCACCACCTGTCTTGCGGAGGACGTCAGGACCCCGTCAGACCACTCTCGTGTGTCCATGTCGATGTGTCCCAGGAGCTGCTGGCGTGGCATGGCTTTGGGGTTCATGGTGTACTGTTTGACCAGTCGCCCCGTCTTTCCCAACGCCGCCCTCAGCATCCGCCAAAGAGTGGACTTTCCTGCGCCGCTGGGCCCGACCACCACCACACCCATCCTCTGACGGAGCTGCTCGTATAACTCTACCGCCTTCTTCAGCTGCACACACACACACTCATACAGTAAACCTGTGCTCACACAACACTTTTCGCTAGGGATGCACTGATACCATTTTATTGAAACCGATCCGATCTCGATACCAAAATTCTGAGTATCGACCCATACAGATCCGATCCCGATACTGTGCTGTTTTTTTTTTTTTATTAACATAATAGTTTCTATAGTTCTGGTGATAAACTCAAATAATATTTCTTCTTAAGTAAAAATAACACACCTATAGGCCTACTGTATATGACAGATGGCACAATCTTACTAAACATGATGCTTGCTATAAACTATGGGCTACATTATTTGAGCATTCATTATGACATTGACCTGATTTGTTGTGGTCCAGCTTATGTTCCTTTTTTAATATTAAGATTTTTCTTTGAAATCTGTAATAGGCTACCACTATTGACTCTAATCGTTGGCAAAATATTCTGCCTTTTAGCAAAGCCTGATACTTTCCTGCAGGTTTGAAGCAGACTAAACTAAACTGTCTGAGGCCAGTTTAACTTAATAAACATTCCCTCCACTAAACTCGCCACAAGTGAGTTTTGTCTGAAAGATTCTCTTTTTGAAATGAATTTTGTTTGGTATCATTTGTTGGTTATTTTAATGTATTTTTGTTGGTCAGTTATCTACAAAATAAACAAGAATATTTGGGGTGAAGTTCAAAACAAGGTCTGTATATGCTTCAGCGCACAATCTGACAAACTGGCCTGTTAAATAAAATGTTAATACTTACAGTTAATAATCACTGTAATAATTACTGTAATAATGTTAAAAATTACAGTGAAATATTCACAGAGTAGCCTATATTAGGCTAAATAATTTTATGTTAATGACAATTCATATGCACCGGGCCGTCATTTTTACTTTTAATAATTTAATCAACTAAACCACAATGAGTCAGGCTTTACAAACTTTTTGCGGCACAAACTTAAGAAGGAACAAACATCCGCGGAAGGAACATAAGAACATAAACTTATAAGAATAATCTTACGGAGCGACGCATGTCGCGTCTGCTCAGCCGGTGCCTAAATGAAGCGCTTGCATCACTGAGAAACAGCGTGCAGCCCTCCGGTATACGGAAACTTCTAAAACAGCAGCACAAAGCACAAATATCTCTCTTTGGCTCTTGGCGAAGGCGGTCACACCTTTTTTCCTCTCCGTCCCATATCTCTCCTGGCTGGCTCCTCTTGTCTCGTCTTAGTCTATCTCTAAGGCTCTCCGTGCCCTGCTACCCAAACAAATAAGGAAGTATGGATTTGATCAACTGGTCTCTGAATGCAATTGACACCATCTTCTCGACGAGAAGTTTGGGCTCGGGAGAGCCCTCTTATCCTGCCGGAACGTTTGCAGCTGGATACCTGGCTGCTCTGTCCCTGGAGGATATTGAAGATATCTACCTATTCGGAACTTTGATAACAGGGTTTCTGCTGATGGGCTTATGCGGGGCCCTGGGGTATCGACGATTGATGAAAGCGGTCAGTGCTGCTCAAAACCCCACCAAGCTGGCCGGCTTGATTTAAACAGGGATGAGCAGGGTCGCTAATAACCAAACTTTAAATTGGAAAACATCGGGGTGAAATTAGCGGCTTTGCAACAAGATTTGGCCAGACCTGGAGACCAGTGACGGACATTAAATATCTGTGAAATTGGCAGATATTGACCTAAATTTGAAATACTTTCTTCTCTTTTGGCTTCCCTGTGTTTTTTCCAGCCAGACGGCTTCGGCTGGAGAAAAACAACTTCTCCCAGATAGCAAGATAATGAGACGCTCTGAAATTCCTGCTCCCTGTCAAGGACACCTGTTGGACTCTACAGGCTTACACACACACACATACATAGCTACAGATAGACTTTCTCTACCTAACCCTTCATCCCACGCCTTCGTGTGCTTTCATCCACTGGAGGGGGTAGGTGGGTCTGTGACCAGCGCCTCCATGGCTGCAAGACCGGACGGCTGCCCGCCCTTGCCGGACTATATCCACACCCCCTTTCCCATCCCCTGTTGCGATGTTATGTCTATGTGTTTATGTGCTTGACTGCTGGGGCTTTTTTTTCTCTCTGATCTCACACTGCTCTAACTCAAGAGCAAGGTGAGAGGGAGTTTTTTTCGCCTCTTTTTCCTGAATTGTATCTTACTTCCTTTTTCTAAATGCTACCTTCCGTTGACCTGTCTTCCCCTGAAATGTGATGTTTGTGTATGGTCAGGGGTCCAATTTCACTATATGTCAGTGTATGTGACAAATAAAGGCCTTGATTGATTGACAAAGGGGAGAAATCAGTGCGTTGAGGATGTCCAATGTATTATTGAGCCTTTTCTAATTTAAAGTTTCAGGTAGGCCTACTTTGTGTGTGAAGCGCAGGTAATAGCCTAACCCTACTCCAGTGTTTTGAATGCGATCTGCTGGTCTAACAGACACAGGGCATGATTTAGAAGCAGCCTTGATCTCCATGTTGCACATCAAAATGAACCCATTTAATTCAAAACTAAATGCATTTCTCCACTGATTATTTGAACTAACAGGAACAAATAGCCTTGGAGAAAGTTTTTTGTGTTGTCATGAACGCGACACCCAGTTTAAATTGTGAATGAATGAAGAATGATTGACAGGCGCAGCAGCAGGAAGCGCTGAAGTGAACATGAATTTAACCTCGTGAATATGCAATAGCAAAAATATGCGATATCGAACCGGTATCCGATCCAAGTATCGGGATCGGTGCATCCCTACTTTTTGCCCAAGACTTCCATTCATACTAAATGCACATACTGAATAAAACAATACATTGGATTTCCTTTTTTTTTATGTAAGTGGTTGCAAACAATTCATATGGGCTAACTTTAAACAAACAAATGTAATGTTCAATGTGTAGTAATGTTTTAACTTGTTTGTTTAAATTCAGCCCATATAAATTGTTTGCAACCACTTCTTTAAAATGGCCCTAGCTAGGGTACAATGTGCCATGTGTATAATCAAGTACCTGACTGGGTATGATCTCCAGATGTGCTTCTTTATACACAGCCAGCAGTGCAGACTTGAGCGTCTCGTACTCCACATCCTTAAAGTCGACTCCAGGAAACACGTCTCTGACCAGAGCATCAAACCGAGAGCTGTCAGCAAACGTCAACTTCGACATGGTGTTCAACCTCAAAGCCTGAACCACCAACCCACTCTCCTTTACTGCAGACACACACACACACACACACACACACACACACACACACACACACACAAAAGGTACAGATGTGAACAGATCCGGGATACATTATGGATTATTGGTTGGAGTGTGTGTGTCTTACAGGGGTTGCTGTTCAGTCTCTGTAACTGCAGTAAACTCCCACAGCCTCTGAGAACTGTCTTCAGTGCACGCAAACCCCAGTCGTAATGCTGCTGAGGGGTCAACAGCTCCCTGCGCACACATGCACGCACACACATTCACACAGAAATCAAGCACAAACATACATAGTTTTAATGTCTTAGTTCTGTGGATGCGCATTAAATACAAAACGTGTCTTATGCTAATATAGTAATAATACACTTATACAGTAATATTGTAAAATATTATTCCAGTTTGAAATAAGTTTTCTATTTCATTTTACTGTAAAATTTAAATTATTCCTGTGAATTAAAGCCTAATTTTTAGCATCATTGCTCCAGTCTTCAGTCATATGATCTAAACTACCTGACAAAAGTCTTGTCGTCTGTCCAAGTTTTAGGAACAGCAAATAATAAATTGATTAGTTGATCATTTGGTATCAGAAGTGGTTCATATGAAAGGCAAAGGCCTCTAGATTACACTTTTTTTGACCAAAATAAAATATGATTATGATTTTGAATGAATCAATTAGGACAGTAAGGTCTGACTTTGCTTAGACAAAAGTCTCGTCACTGAACAGAAATAATGTCCAGTATAGAATATAAAGTCATGCTGCAGTGGAAACAGAATGAATATTGTGTCTGACTCCATCATGAGCTTGGAGGACTGCATCCATACATCTCTGAATGACTCAAATCACTTATTAATGAAGTGATGTAGAATGGCAAAGAAAAGTGTTCCTGCAGGACTCCCAGAATTCATCAAGACTCTTTGGATTCATCTTCAATGCCTCCTCCTTCATCTTACCCCAGACATGCTCAATAATGTTTATGTCTGGTGACTGGGATGGCCAATCCTAGATCACCTTGACCTTCTTTGCTTTCAGGAGCTTTGACGTGGAGGCTGAAGTGTGAGAAGGAGCGCTATCCTGCTGAAGAATTTGCCCTCTCCTGTGGTTTGTAATGTAATTGGCAGCACTAAGGTCTTGATACCTCAGGCTGTTGATGTTGTCGTCCACTCTGCAGATCTCTCGCATGCCCCCATACTGAATGGAACCCCAAACCATGATTTTTCCTTCACCAAACTTGACTGATTTCTGTGAGAATCTTGGATCCATGTGGGTTCCAGTAGGTATTTTGCAGTATTTGTCACGGTTGTGAATCTTTCTGTTTTTCTTGCATGTGTGTGTGTGTGTGTGCGTGTGTGTGGGTAGTGGGTGTGTTTTGTTTGGGTTCTTTACTGCATGGTGTGTGTGTGTGTGTGTGTATGTGTGTTTACATTCATCAGCTGGGTGGTCACGTGTTTTGTTACTACTCACAACACACAGGTGTTTGTTATCAGTCACAGCTGTTGTGCGTTCCGCGAGCTATATATGTTTAGTGTTTGCAGATAGCGTTTGTTTGTTCACTCCTGTGTCTGCTCTCTGTTAGACGCTCTCGCTCGTTTTGGTGGAGGCTCTCCAACATAGCCTGTTTCATTTGAACCTTCTGCACGTTTCCGTTTTAGTGATGTTGTTACTACTGCCTGCTCTGAAGACAACATTATCTGTGAGAGAATTCACCTTTAATCCGCTTCTCTAATGAACTTTACGGTGGGTAAACTTGACGATTTCCTCGAGAGCTGCTCCATAGCGCTACCTTTCCCTTCCCTCGATATCTGGTGAGATATCCATGAGAGACTGCTATACAACGTTGGTTCAGGGATGAACCTTTACCGCTGTTTGGCGTGTCGTATTCTGGTGTGAGCATCCTTGCCCTACACTATATCTGGTGAGATCAACACCAGTTGTGACTCTTTAAATAAATCATCTTGTTTTCACTTGCATTTGGGTCTCCTGTGTATATCATTGTGACAGTATTTGTGATGATTGAGATGCAGTTCAACAGATGAATCATCCGAAATATCCACCTTCTGCCACTTTTCCAAATAATCAACTTGAAGTCAAGTTATTGTTATTATTATTTGTTGCTCTTACAACTGGGATCAACGACAAGACTTTTGTCAGGTAGTGTATAATTCTAATATGATGATTTGATGATCAAGAAATATTTCTGGTTATCGTCAATGTTTTCCACATTTACAAGAAATTAATGAAAACTTAATAATAACTATATTATTATAAATAGTAGTAGTGTAAAAGCAGTTTACATATTAATAAAATATTCTATAAAACATTTGATGTGTTTAATAGTACAACATTATTACATTGTGAATTTCTATATACCTGGCCAAATTGAATATAGCCACAAGTTTCCGTCCCAGTGCTTTTCCTTCCTTAAATCCCTCAGAATACAGGATGACCTCAGCGATGAGCTCATTATCAGGACTCGTCATGGCAACCGGTCGGAAGAGCTGCTTCAGATTATCCGGCAACTTCTGCCGTCCTCCGTATCCTTTTCCCGCTGGATTCATAGTGATAAAGATGCCCGAGTTTGGGTCCAAAGCCACCTGCAAACACACACAGACACTTTGACCTTCTGTACCCAGGGCAGGGCTGCCGCTGGCTGGTTCGTGCCCTAAGACAGAAATTTCTTGGTGGGTCCCCTATGTGAAGAGCTTGAAGAAGGAAGCAAAAACTCTCTTAAAGTCAGCGTGAACTGGACGTTTCTGAGACTTTCATTATTTATAGACAGACCATTTTGAGGGATGTGAACAAAAACAATGGTCCCAACGTATTTCCTGTTTTACATGTTTAATTTCTATAGCTTCCAAGAATCCAAAAAGAGCCACATATTGCTAAATAATGTTATAAGACCTGTTTTAACATGGAGTTATGATTGAATTGCCTCTTGTTATGAAATGACAATGGACAGTTATGAAATAGTTCGATAAGCAGGAAATGGTCATGGGCTAATGACATCGCCATATTGAAATGGTCTAAAACTATTATTTATATGTGTACTTTTTTAACTAAAATGGAATATTGATTAAGGGGCGGGGCTTTCTTTTCATGCATCATAACTTAGTAGCAAACTAATAGTAAAAGGGGCGTGGTTAAAAAAAATTGTGTCTCTTGGCTAGACGACGGATCTTATTTCTCTGAAAGTCTACATGAACTTTTTGAAAGTAGAAATGATCAGATGTTCTCTCTATGCCAGTTAAGGCTCTTTTTATGAGAAATGGCAACCCCTCATAACTTATTTTTACTCACTTCTAAGGTTGTCTACTGATTGAATGATTAAAAATCACTGACATCACCTCCAACCTCATTCTCTTTATTTTTTTATTAATATTTGTAACATTTATTTAATTTACTCATTTTTATTTACTATTGTTATTGTTATTATTATTATTAATAAATTATGCTACTTATCATTATTTCATCATTTATACATTTTTATAATTTTTTATTATTATATTATTTTGTCTTCTTATAAAAGTTTAAAGGAAAAAGTTGAAAGTCTTTCACTACGTATGTCATATCAAGCATTTATGTTCTTTTCACTTAACAAAAAAGTAAATAAAATATGTGTCTTAAGCAAGCGGCAACCTCCCGCTCTCCCTCGGGAAGCCAATACGGAAGTAAATAAAACTGCAATTCATCTACTCGCCTTGGGGGGCTGGCTCCAGGAAATCCAAGTGCTTTCTGGCTGCATTGGTAAATTGGCCATTTTTATTCAGCTGATAAAAACATGTTTACAGCCTGGTACAAAATGTGGCTTTGGTGCATACAGTATAGCCATGATTACCCTTCATGACAACTGTGAGGTGGGAAACGATCCTTTTCGTTTTTATTAAGTTAAATTAAGTCTGCATATTTAAAGGTGTGGCCACTTGAGTGACAGCTAGGTCTAGCCGCTCGCTGTCTCGTCACCTCAGCTGATTCTGGCTAATTAGCCTCTGAACTTGGCATATACATTGCATTTCTTTTTTGGTTAATGTTTCTTTACACAGTTAGTTGCCTTTTGGAATTATTTCCTGCAATTATTAGATGATATGGCATGCTGTGTGGACTTAATTGTGCTCACAAATGGTTCAAGTTGCCTCCATTTCCCAGGTGAGTGAAATTATATACTTATACACCATCTCTATAAATGCATTTTTTTTATTTAAGATAATTTATCATTTATAATGTTCTTTAGACCTGTAGTGCACTCCAGAATCTGACAGATTGATTAGCTGTAGGCATCTAAAGTGTTGTCATACAGTTTTATGCCTGGATTTTATAAATAGCCTTGCATTTACTAACACAGACTTTATTTGAAGTGTTTGTAAGTAATTTTCGTTTTCCTCCTGTAGAAAAACGTCATAAGTACTATGTTTAGTGGCTCAATGTATTACAGATGTGTTTTTTAAAGTCTAAACACTTTATTGATGTAGTGTACAACCAAACACATGTGGTCAGGACACAATCGAGTCACAGGTAATGAAGTATTAAGCGTTCTTCCAAAGAAAAAGTCTGTCTAAGCCAGGTCTAAGCAAAATGCTGAGAATCCAGCATGCGTCTGTTGCTCCGCTAACTCTCCGCCTCTTTGCTCTTGTTTGGTATCCCGCGATTAGTGGAATGACGCGTGAACAAAATGGCGACGATTGGCCGCGCCTACTTGTAGCTTCTTTTGCAGTGTTTAGAAACCTATGGGTGACATCCCGGATACTACGTCCATATCTTTTACAGTCTATGGACTTAAGCTGTCAAACTGACATCAACAAAAGGACCGCCATTCCAAACACAGAAGTAAATGTTCAGACATTGGTTAAAGATTACCAAAACAATGTTTCTTGCAGTGGATTAATTGTTCACCTGCAGAATAATAATGTAACAAAATAAACATTGTAAGTTTTGACTTCACATGGACTTTGTAAGGTGTGTGAGTGAACATCACCTCTTTATTGAGCAGCTGGCAGGTGGAGCGATGGTTCTTCAGTGAGTTCTGGATGTCCTGAATCTGCATGGAGACAGCGGAGAGAACAGCTTCTTCTAGACGATTGAACTCATCAAAACAGCCCCACGCTCCACACTTCACCAGACCCACGAAGATCCGGCCCATTGACTTGACATCTATACCCTGAAACAGAGATTAAAGTATGCATCAATAATGTTGATTATAACTCACCTCAAACCCTTTTCCTGATCTTTCTGAATGAAACGCCTACTTTACTACATCCAATCAGCTAGAAGAATCAGTAGAAAAAACAAACCACGACCACTGTTTTCTCATTTAATATTCCGTTTCTCTAGGAACTGTCACAACACAAAAAAACAAAAAATAAACGGTCACAGCTTCTGGTTCATGTGGACTTTAGGCCCCGTTTACACTAGTACTTTTAGTTTTAAAACGACGTTTTAGAATGAAAACGATCTGCGTCCACACTAGCGTTTCACCCAGCGTTTCTGAACAGCTCTCCGTCTACACTAAAACGGTGAAGACGCATATCACGTGACCACACACACACACACTCTTTGGCATGGGCTGCAGCGTGCGTTGAGTACATACCCATATGAGAGCTGTCCTCGTCGGACTGTTTATCACGGATCTTCCGCTGGATCTAATCTCACTATATTTGTTAAACGTGATATTTAATTCATCTTGTTGTCTATATCTAACTACATATTCCCCGACTTTGGTCTTTTGAATCTATTACTTGTTCTCAGGTAACGTGTTTTGGCTGAGCGCAGATAAGTTAAGTTAATATCCTAATTAATGTAACAGCGGACACCACATCTGACTGATTGCTTGCCTTTATTTTCTCTATTGTATAAACTTATTGTGCGTTATACTTTTATAATGGCCTTTATTATTTATTAAAACTGATATTCAATGAAAGCGAGGGTATGTTTCGTATTTTCAATGAAAATAAAAGGAGGCAGTAATGTTATAGGCTCCGTTTTGTTATAAATATGCATGAAGATGACGCTTATGTTATGCAGCTACACGACGCCTCAACATTTTTTGATGTCTGTTAAGTTGCTAATATCAAAATAAAAATAGGCAGTTCCTTATGTCATGTTTTCATTTTATTGTTAAGAAAGTGAAACAGCATCGCCAGATGTGAATGACTTTTTAAAGTACCATGTACACACTCCGGAGTTTGTTGTCCATATCAAACTTGCGGAGTCTGAACTTACAAGGAGAGGATGCAGGACAGTCACTAAACTGTGTGAAGGCTACTAATATTGAGGAAAAGCCCCAATCAAATAGGCAAATGTCTGCAGCTCCACCTCCGTTTTCAGATGTCTCTGTTTTCCTCCATCTACACAGCAGCGTTTTAGAATGAAAAAGGCCTGTCCAGCGTTTCCAAAACGCTCCGTTTTCGGGGCTTGAAAACTCTGGCGTAGTGTGGACGGATGGCATAACCGTAGCAAAACTTATGCGTTTTAAAACTAGAACGTATAAGTGTAAAAGGGGCCTTAAAGGGCCGCAAAACCCCCCTGTCTTAGCAGCGTGTTTTCACACCTCCAGTTTGGAAAAAGTCATGAAAGTGGGCGTGTCCAGCTCTGTTAGATGGGAGTGTCAGGGGAGGGAAAGAGGGAAGGAGTTGCAAAGAAGGAAGTATCCATTTGGGCACGCGCTGGCAAAACAAACACACAGACGCAGGGGAGAAAGACAGTGACTGTGTTTACATGGACATCAGTAATCAAATTATTTGCCAAATTATTATTTTGTCGACTTTAACTGCAGTTTGGCACTTTCACTTTTTATTCAGGAATATTTCCTGCATGTCCCCCGTGAGAGGAACTGCTGGAGAGTGGCGTTTTAATAAAATGATTAATACCGCATGGCGTAAAAAAAATCCACCACATTTCTTGGTAACTTAGATGCACTCGGTAGGTAGCGTCAGAAAGCCGTGTGTGTATAGACTATCCTGTCACAAAATGCGGCGAAAATCCTACACGACAGTATTAGTTTGATTGCGGTGTTTACATGTTTACATTCGGAGAGCAGCATTTATAGCGGATCTTTCAGTCTGTAATATTGTAGTGATATTAATGTACTGTAAACTTAGTAACAGTTCAAATCATTTTGACTATAGTATGTCTTTAAACACTGAAAGAGCACTGCTGACGATACAAACTAACTTTGCCATCTGAATGAACAAACAAAGGGCACTGATCACACACACACTTACCAAATCTGTAGACACATGACAATTAAACTGGAGCTGTGTTTTTTTTAAAAGGAGACGAGCGGCAAATCCAGATTTCATCATTTCCAGATGCAAAAAGCTCTCGGGTAAAAATGTTCCTTACAAACGCATTTCTGTGGCATGCACTGTAATCCACACGTGAGTCCAGCTGAGCTCTCATAGCGGTGAAATGAAAACAAAACCTACGTTGCAGCACGAATAAACGTAATAAACGCAACACTGATGACCCATGTCTCCAAATTCACGTTCTTTCATTTGTTTTGGCAACACAACGTGGCGTCTCTCTGTTGTCTGAACACTGTAACAGGTAAAACAGTCTTCGAAGTTATCATGCATATTAATGAAGTTGCGTCGCATATGCAATAGAGCGCGCTGATTGGTTTGAACCAAGTCTTTCTCATGAATTAATGCCACACTCTCAGAGACGTCACGATGCACTCGCAGGTACAGACATCCACTCTCCACGCTGGAATACACACAAGTATCTAAACGCCGTGACGTGAAGAACAAATTTGCTCAAAATAACAACAAATTTTCACTTTTTAGTGCAATATCTGTGTCCAAATAGTGTTTATAGCAGCATGGGACACATATATGACTGCGGGAACTCTAGCAGCTGGTGAGTTTTAATCTGATGATTTCCAATGGAGATGCTCATGTGTGTAAAAGTGTGTTTGTACCTCATCACAATTAAAGACCAGCACTTGTCTTCCAAACAATCCTCCCAGGGCTTTGACCGACTCTGTTTTTCCAGTTCCTGCAGGCCCGTAAGGATTTCCACCCAAACCCATTTTCATGGCCTGTGTGAGGGTCAGATAGCACTTATCCGTCAGTGGCGTGTGGACCAGTTTTGCAGCATTACCCTGAGAGAGAGTGAGAGAGAGAGAGAGAGATAGAGAGAGAGATAGAGAGAGAGAGATAGAGAGAGAGAGAGAGAGAGAGAGAGAGAGAGAGAGAGAGAGAGAAAGAGAGAGAGACATTTCCATCCTCCATGTGAGACATAATTTATTTCACTTTCACAGAAAACACACAATGGCAGCAGGTCTGGTGTAAGTCTATAGTCTGTAAGGCTTGTTAGAATGAGCCAATAATCCAAATTATGAATGGGTTCGTGCTTTTAAAATTATAATATATGATTATTTATGGGTGACGCAGTGGCGCAGAAGGTAGTGCTGTTGTCTCACAGCAAGAACGTCGCTGGTCGCAGGTTCGAACCTCGGCTGGGCTGGGTCAGTTGCCGTTTCTTTGTGGAGTTTGCATGTTCTCCCTGCGGTCGCGTGGGTTTCCTCCGGGTGCTCCTGTTTCCCCCACAGTCCAAAGACATGCGGTACAGGTAAATTGGGTAAGCTAAATTGTCTGTCGTGTATGAGTGTGAATGAGTGTGTGGATATTTCCCAGGGATGGGTTGCGGCTGAAAGGGCATCCATAGGTTGGCGGTTCATTCCGCTGTGGCGTCCCCGGATTAATAGAGAACTAAGCCAACAAGAAAATGAACGAATGAATGATTATTTATTACACGGCTGTCTGGAAGACTTGCTTCTGACTGGACAGTCACGACATCCACAAGTATGTTATCCCAGGATAACAACCGCTAAATAATGCAAAATCATCCGAGAACTTCAAATAACTTTGATCATCAGTGAGTAATATGTAGGTTAGTGTATGCTCCATTCAACTATATTTGTTTCGGTCAGCTTTGCATTCTTGTGTCTGAATAATGTGCAGGTTAGTGTATACTCCATCAGCTGTTTTCATTTCTGTCAGCTTTGCATCTAATTAAAGAATTAATAAACTATTGCGGCTCAGATCAATGTTTTGTGTCCGATTTGTATGTTTTGTGGCAAGTAGCTGTGTAATAAGTGGGATAAAGTACATCCAGGATGGTTGTTTTTTTAAGAATAAAGCCCTTCAGTCTTATACAACAGTGCTCCGCTTCGTATCTGGCTGCTGATAAACCTGTCTGGCTTTATTCTGTGATAACAACCGCCTGGATGTACATTATCCCTTACTTAATATTACATAAGCAAGAATGCTGTTTTCCTGTATATCAGCATAAGAGAGCTATAACTAATGTGATATTGATTTTATACAACAGTATATGTTTAAAGGGGACCTATTATGCAAAAATCTTTTTCACAAAGGGTTTAAACACAGGTGTGTGGCATCAGTGTGTGAAAATATCCAGCTTCAATTGGTGAACATTAATTAATTATATTTGTTATAAACACACTTGATTAAAACAGTCTGCAGAAACACTTTGATTGATATTCTCTCTTTATACGTGTCATCAGAGGAGGAAAAAGCCCCGCCCACTCTCTCCCTCATTAGCATACGACATTAGTCTTGTTTTAATTCTGCCACAATGCTGATACACATGCATCTGTAGCTCCGACCTCTTTTGAAAAGAGCACAATCTCATTTAAATTTAAAGCGACAGTCACCAAAACACCACAACTAGGATCAAAGCCTAAAAGAGGCAGTTTCAAAGAGTTAGAAAATATTATCTGTGTGGCATTTTGAGCTGACACTTTACATACACACTCTAGGGACATCAGAGACTTATTTTACATCTTGTAAATAGGGACATAATAGGTCCACTTTAAAACCAACTACAAATTTTAACACGTGATGCTATGTGTACTGTGTATGTGTACTGGGATGGTAAATAAATTTTGCCAACAATAATTGTTTTATGGTATACATGCTAAAATACTAATTCTACTACACCAAAAGTAGATCAGATGATCAATTATGCTCATTCAGTCTCATTTGCATAATCAACATTCGTAGTTCAGCTTTGATCATTTGTGCTGCAATAAGAGTGTACTTCATAACCTTAAAGGGCACCTATGGTGAAAAATCTACTTTTCAAGCTGTTTGGACAGACATATGTGTAGGTATAGTGTATAGCTCGTCATATTGGGGTGATATAAACACACTCAGTGCTTTTTTTTTTCAATTTAACAACATAAAAACGGTGGACCAATTGGAGCTGTTTTGAGATCGACCGCAACTTGACGTAGGAGTGTGGTCCCCCCGCCCACCAATATTGATTGACAGGTGGCCATTACCATCTCCTCAGTATGTTGTTTTACGTCCACCATTTTCAGCGTGTGAGTCAAAGCGACGTCACCAAAGAAACACCCTTGCTCTATTTTTAGATGTAAGGCTCATTGGGCTCAACATTTACCACGTTATTGCTCTCCTTGCCGCCAGTGTTTGTAAGTTTTGGTGTGTTTGCATACATGTGTACTTTTCATTGTGTCTTCCTTAAACTTCAGCGGTTTGCATTTCCCGCGGTCACAGAAGCTCCGTCATCTTAACTAGGTGCAGCTGGAAAGTGCGAGCGCGCTGCCTCACGTGCTCGTCCCTCTATTGGAAATAACGAACTAATGACGAGCAGCGCCATGCATTTTGCGTTGTCGCAGATGAAAGTGAGGACTGGGGGATTCACTCACTATTCTGCCCCCTAGGTCGCCTCTATGGACGCGCTGGCCCTGCTCAGGACACTGTTCATATTTCTGCCACGCCACAGAGCGTTATCTGAATAGTTTCATTTTAAATAACATGCGAATGTGCGCGTCTGGTGTGCCGCGTCATGGCTCTGAGCGGCGCGTCCGGTGTATGACGCCCTTTAGTTATAGCCTCAAGCAGGTTAACCAGAAGCGCCGCTCGGCGACACGCAGCGTTCTAAACATAAGTTTCTATCAGGTGACACACCGACGCTGCAAGTGTGCGATACTTTCAACTGTCATGTGTGCGCCGTGTTGCGGTGCATCCGGTGTGTGATGCCCTTCAGTCAAAGTTAATTCAGTGTGCTTTATTAGTCTCAGTGTAGGCTACAAGCTCGGAGCTTTAAACTAGCACACAGTTGGCTGTAAAACTATACGAAGACACAAATGATTTGTACTCTCTGCTTGGTCTGTGTCTGAGTCGTACATGTACAGCTGGTTGTACCTGGTTGGTACGCTCATATTGCTTCTCTCTTGTCTGCCTGTCTATTACACAAAGCGGGGGAGCTCTTGGCCCCGCCCCCTTGTTAACTTGGGCGGGAAGTCGAAACTAATTTTCATGTGAAGCAACACGCCCCTAAAACAGCAAACTGTGTACACGCCCCCAAAATGACGCTTTTTAACACATCATAATAAAAAAATCTGAATTGTGTTTTGAACTGAACCTAAACTGGCACACTCCTTAAAAAAATAATATTACCATAATATTAATATTACATCTTAAAAAAGGGGTAAAATAGGTGCCCTTTAATGGATATAACTGTTTTATAAAACTGTTTTATTTAAATTAACCAACATTTATAATCTACATTCACTGAGAAATGGATAAAAACATTCATTTTCACAAGGGTGTGTTCCCATTTATGCTGAGCATTGGGTATCTCTATGATTATTTATTGCATTGTTCAGTGTGTGTGTGTGTGTGTGTGTGTGTGTGTGTGTGTGTTCTGACCCTTGTTGTAGTCCAGCAGGCGTGTGAGGAGTGTTTCTCTCTCAGGCTGCAGTTCTTTGCTAATCGTGGCTCGTCTGATCAGATCTCTGTGTTTCTGAAAAACCTGCAGCAACTGAAGCAAAGACAACAGGAACACAGTTTCGTTTGAGACAAGCAGGATTAAGAGATTTATTGAGGCCTGTGAAATAACCAGTACTTTTTATTTTGGAGGAGGAAAATTTGCAACCTCTTGGAAAAAACTTGCGAGTTCCTCTAATACACAGTTTGAAAGTTTCTGGTCAGTAAGTGTCTCTTCTCCTCACCAATACAAAATAAGAAGAAAAAAAAAGTAAAACCACAAAATAGTAATACAGTTAAAAGGGGTCATGAATTCCCTCAATCTTTTGACATGAAAAAGGACGTAGTACTATAAAAATATCTCATAAGTTTCAGTGATCAACCTTTTTTGTTACTCTAAAAACAGCTTATACTGAAGGCAGTCTGACAAAATTACAGGTTATGTATTGTTCTGCTCTATGATGTAATAGAGTGCATAGGCTCTGCCTCAACAGAAGATCTACACCCACTTCTACTTCACTTAGGCTTTCTTTTCAATTCTCATCTATTCCTCATGTCTAGGCCCACACAGAATCTGCGCGCGCAGAATTCCGCAGATTTTCCGCAGATTTTTAGCCCATCATTAATTGTTTATTTACTTAAAGTTAACTATTTACAGTTAATTTAATTGGATTTGTATTTTAAACATTAAATACAAGCTAAAAAGATATAATTTTTTATTTAACATATTAAGGTTTTGGTTATGATACTCCCTAAAAATTACGCAAAAATCCGCAGATTTTTACCAAAATTCTCCACAGAAATAGCAAAAAACGTCCGCAGATTCCGTCTGGCCCTGCTCATGTCTTAGCTTCGAACCCTCAAGATACAAAGGAAATGATGTGAGGACAGAGGAATTAAATCAAGTGAAATGATATTTCCTCACTTTAGCATCACATCAAAGCATCGTCATATTTTGGAATATAAGAGATAATTATTTATGTAGTAAAAGTTGAAACCCCCCCACAAAACACCTCAAATGTCTGTAATGTTTCATTTTACTTGTTAATATTGACAATGAATTACTAGCAGTTATTAATACTAATACTATTAATACTAGCATTATTAACTAGTTATTATATATTTTTGCTGAATACGTAGTATGTGAATAGAACTGTGAATACAACCCACATTTACAACCACTTTATCTTCAATATTCACATTATTGTGTTTTAATTTTCTGCTGTAGTTACAACATTGTGTGTCATATTTAGTCAATAACACAGTTCTGCAAAGCTCCTCGATCCTCCTGGTGGAATCAGAAAATTGAGATGTCTTACAACACTGTAAAAAATGCAGAGTTCCACACAATTGCTTCATGTTCTCTCAACACAAATCGGCTAAGTTCACTTAATTATTTTCACAAATTTAAGTAGATTGAACAAAAAACAATGAAAGGCTAAAAAAAAGACTCAAGAATTGTGTTGATTCAGCCCATTTTAAATAAGTAGTTTGAACACGTAGCAAAAAATGTTGGCTGAGTTCAATCGGTTTCCGGTTCGTAGGACGGAGGAGCGAGGAAATGAGGAATGATATGGACACTTTTTACAAGACTGTTATGACGCATTTAACAGTCATCAGCATCATAAATCCAAAAAAGTTGTTAAAGGGCTGGGTCATAGTGTATTTTTAAGGCTTGGTTGTGTTTATAAGATGTGTGCTCATGCTTCACTTGTAGAAAATCACGTTATTTTGTCATATATCTTACTTTAATTATATACAGCTACTCAGCTAGTGTGAAAACGACTGTCATATTTCCTAGTTCCTCTGAAAGGCCCGCCCTCAAGAGGCTCTGATTAGTCAGCTAACATAATGTGTTGTGATTCACGGATCGGCTCCACATCACCAGTAAAGCGTCTCGCTTCCACAAGCACACCCCTTAATTCTGCTGTGTAAATACTGTCAGTCAGAGTAGCTGTTAGTCGTATCTGTTTAAGCATTAATCAGACAGAAAATGAAAAGGATGAACCCCATGCCTGCTCTCTAAATTAAAATCTGACAAGTGTCTGTAACGAGTGAAAATAGGCTTTGGCTTCTTTAAGAGAGAACCGCCATTTTATAAATGTGTGTGTGAACAGTCTGTAGACATGTAGCAGTAGAAATGCATGTGTGTGGGACTGATGTTTATTTTTATTTTTCTCTAATGCTTGAATTAAGTTCTTTTTCTGTAATATACAGTGACGCTGTTGACAGAAGAATAAAGCGCGGGATGTAAAATCTGACCCGAGTGAGCTTTGATTGATTTTTCTGCTGCAACCAAGTTAGGCGAGCTACTCTGTATTTTTTAACTCAACGCGTTACATGTCTTTCACATATATTCAGGTTATAAGCATGTGTAAGTAATATAAAACGTTTACATATCTTTTGTGAGTTTGTTATCTGAGATGCAGAACGCAGGGAAAGCGGAAGCATAGATAGACAATGTAACTTTAAATGTGAACTCAAACTATTAGGCTACCATAGTGTAGGACTTTTAGCTGCATTTTGCGATAGGACAGTCCACACAGCTGTTTGACACAATATTCTCTGCACCTACACACATCTCTAAGCGCGCACACACATACTGAACTGCTGGACACTCAACTGTAACCAACATAAAATAATATTGTTGCATACATCATGTGCAGAAATCAAGCCATGGACATTACATCAAGATGCTGACTGGTTTAAAAAAGGCCTAGATTAAAAGAAAATGGCCAAATGAGAACGTTTTTTTGTCATAAACTACAACAAAACAACTTGTCAAGAAGAAAATAAAAAAATTAAACCATGCGAACTGAATAAATACAGGAATGGAGAAAAAAAAAAAGAGCGCTTTATTGTCAGCTGCTAGTCAGCGCCCGCTTTTTTTTTCTGGTCATTGTACCTTTTGCCGTGGGCTGTGTAATTGGTCAATCGTGTACGAGTCACATTTAAAAGATGACAAATGTAAGCAGAACATCAAAAAAAATCTGACACTGTCAGAAAATCTGAATTGACCATCAAGGTCTGCAATGTAAATACTCTGAAATGCTATAAGAGAAAAGCCTGTCAGTAGTTTGATATTTTCTATTTAAATATTAACAAATATTTTGCAGTGTTTGCATGTTCATTGCAAAGAATTCAATTTAAACTTATATAAAACTATTGCATACATAAAATTATGAGAATAATTATGGAAATTGTATACATACAAAATGGAAGTAAATTCATTACAAGTTAATTAAAAAACACCTAAATTGTTTTGCATTTTGTGATTTTTTTTTTATAAAAATCTATTTTCCATTTATATATTAGCAAAATATTTGAAATCTAAGATTATTCCATTGATATTCATCATTAAGGATTTCTTTAAAATAGTGTAAAAATCTTGTCTCGTTCTCGCGAACCCAATCTCATGTCTCGTCTTGTCTCAAGGAGTAGGCGTCTCACCACAACCCTAGTATTTACTATAAATTACTATAATATATTCATGTGAATGCCTGACGATTGAAAATAGATCTGGTAGCAGCCTCTGTTACTTTTCAACTTGCACTTTTTTGTTAACATTTATTATTTATTTAGGATATGCGTTTTTACATTCTGATTCCAATGCCTCATAATTAAACTGTTAAAATGACTATAACTAAATGAAATATTCTTAAGAATAAAATATGATGTGTTCTTTGGAAGAGTGTACTTGCATTGTGATGATATTATATTGTCATTCTGAAATGATATAATGAGTGGCATAAAATGCTCTTAAAATGACAATAATAACATTTATCGCAATATATTTTGGTGCAATATATCATACAACAAAAAATAGATATTGTGACAGACCTACTTATTAACATGCAAAACTATTAGCCAATCAGAGCAATGGGCGTTTACTTCAGAGTTTACAATTGGCCACGCCCATTCAAACAGAGCATTCTGAGAAGGAAGTCAAAAACAGCACAGAATACAGTCAATTACTTTTAAATGTAGTTTTTTTATTTAAAATTCTACAAAACCTTGTATGTGGACCTCAAAGAACAGCACAAAATAAACTAACAAATAAATAAATGAACTAAGGTAGTATATGACCCCTTAAAATTACTCTTTCTATTTGAATTGGTGCATAATATTAGTGCGATTCTTATCAACATGGAAAACATTTGTGGAAATTGTGATGCATTTTAATATGAAATTGTAATTAATTATTTAAAGTGTAATTACTAAGCCTATGTCTATGTTTTAGCTGTAATTGTTGTTTGTCTATTTTTGTTCTATCCTCTATCCATCTGCCAGACAGTCATTTCCTGTCTAAG
This sequence comes from Danio tinwini, assembly GCA_903798205.1. NCBI lineage: Eukaryota > Metazoa > Chordata > Actinopteri > Cypriniformes > Danionidae > Danio > Danio tinwini. The sequence continues at coordinate 29,345,700 of CAIGQZ010000379.1, forward strand.
TGGACTCTCTTGGCTAGAATATGCTATAATATACACAGAAAGCCAAATGTCTGGATATTCAGACTGCTGTGAATGTATGTACCTGCTGTGGACTGTCCTGCGCATCTATTATGAAGGTCTTGAGCTTTCCAGCTGCTTCCTGTTCTGCTGGAGCGATGAGCCGATCAAACTGAGACACTGCAGCTCTCCATAAGGGCTGAACACACACACACACAAACACACAGATAAAGACAAAATTATTAACTCTCCTGTGAAATTATAATTCTTTTTTAAATCTTTCTCAAGTGAGATCATTTTTTCGACACATTTCTAAACGTAATAGTTTTAATAACTCCTTTCTAATGACTGATTTCTTTTATATTTGCCATGATGACAGTAAATAATATTTGACTAGATATTTTTCAAGATGCTAGTATTCAACTTAAATTGACATTTAAAAGCTTAACTAGGTTAATTAGCTTAATTTAGGGCAAGTAAGGGTAATTAAGCAAGCCATTGTAAAACAGTGGCTAATAACATTAACCTTAAAATGGCTTTAAAAATTTAAAAACTGATTTTATTCTACCCGAAATAAAACAAATAAGACTTTCTCCAGAAGAAAAAATATTATAGAAAATACTGTGAAAAAATCCTTGCTCTGTTAAACATCATTTGAGAAAGAATTGAAAATTAATAAATATTGCACAGGAGGTTGAATAATTTCGCCCTCAACTGTATGTGCAAATTCTAACGAAAAGCTAAATAAATCGGCCATGTGATCAGCTAAAGACAATAAAGAAGGAAGACGAGACCCCCCCTTCTAAAAATAATAAAAAATAATATTCTTTATATAAATATATGATATTGACAAATTTAAGTTAATATTTTAAGTTTATAGTTTCACTGTTTAATAATTTCGCAGATTAATAGTCACCTAAGTTATATGATAGATGGTGCCACTTACTCGGTTTAGTGCTCTTGTGTCCACAGAATATAAATTTTCCTGTAATTTAGTGACTCTTTATTCCACATGATAAATAAACTACTATTCAGTCAACAATTTGAACTGTCTTAAGCCATTAAATTGTTTAAAGGCCTTAAAATATTAAGTTCAGTTGAATTGAGTAGTCTAATAAACTTTAACATTCCACCCTGAAAAAAAATCATACATCATTAAAAACAGTTTATCACTTCCCCTTTCCTTCAGCTTAGTCCCTGTTTTTATTAGTTTTAATTAATTATAAAATATATTTTTATTAGTGGTGGGCAGTTATCGGCGTTAACGCGTGACTCTTATCGGGTGATAAAAAAAATACGCCGTTAATCTATTCTTAAAGTTGGATTGGGAGCTGGGTCTATTCTATGCAAGCTATGATGACTTTCACCTTGATATTTTAGCGCTCATGTATACCTGGCTGAATTGCGCTGTAGGGGGAGAGAACGAGTCTTCGAACCTGTGTGTATTCCTATTGTGAAATGACCACATCAAACGTGACGTGCTAACATAGATGCAGTTCACTAGAGTGAATCTGATTAATGTAAGCTTCACATCTAAATATCAGGCACATGTAGAGTTTATGTGTTCCAGTAAAACATATACAAATAAAATGGAGCGGGTGCTTTTTAAAATGAATGACGGTGAATGAAAGTCAAACCGGTGAGCCGTCTGACAAAAAAAGTGCCCTTCTGAACCAAATCAGCAGGATGCCCTTCTGGATCTTTCACTTACTTCGAAGACACTACTGACTACGCTTACATGGACATCTGTAATCTAGTTATTGCCTTAATAGACAATAATATAATGAAGGTGTTTATGTGAAGTGCTTTCATGTAAGAGTTTTCTGTAATTTTGGGTGACTTTAACTGCAGTTCGACAGTTTCACCTTCACTCATGAACATTTCATTCATGCCCCTGTGACAAACTGGGGTATTAGACGCAAATAAGAAGTAAGGACTGGTGAGTGTTATGGAATTTATAACACACGCCAAATGGAAAGAAAAAAACTTCAGCAGTTTGCGATGTGTGTGTGTGTGTGTGTGTGTGTGTGTGCGCGCAGTCCTTTACTGACAGCCACGTGTGTGGATCTTGTCGGAAAATATGGTGAAAAGTCCTACATGACAGTAACAGTTCGATCGCGGTGTTTACTTCAATAATGCCACTAATATCTGCAGACTCCAAGTCTTAATTCCATTTCTGTTTAGTTCAGTGATGACTTTAGTCAGATTAAGATCATCAAAAATCGCTGTTTGGAGCTTATGTAGGCTACAGTTTAACATTGATGTTTAACTGAATAAACAGTTAGTAAACACAAGTACATCTTATTGAACATCAATAAATTTTATCACCAATTGTCATAGTAGAACAGTTTCTCAAGCAGTTTGTGATGCATTTGGGAAACAGAAGATAAGCCCCTTGTCTAATGCGCCGCCTGGCTTGAGAAACTCGTTCTCAAAGACTTACTTTTAGTCATTATTTGGGTAGCACAAATATTCTGAATGCCTTCGGCAGAATTCAAATGAGCCATTTTAATCTAGATTAATGCCAAGATTACAGTGAGATTAATCTAGATAAAAAAAATGTATCTATGCCCACCTATAATTTTAATACATTTGTAATATCATCTAATCTTATGACACTTTCAGGTTTTAAATTTGAGGTGCCAGGCTGTAGCACTAAATAAATGACACAAGAACAGATCATTTGCAGAGAATAACAAATTTGCGTCCTGGCTTTACTTGTATTGTACATAAAGCACACATGGTCGTGACATGCAATTGTAAGAGCGAGTGCATAGCCGCACGCATTTGAAACGATTTCATTATCTTGCATATTGTCAGTGGCTTCCTCATACACGCACATTATAGAACTACACAATATCATTATGTTATATAAACAATAGCCTACCTAGGTCTACAATTACATCCCTGAATGACCATTGGAATGAAGCAGTTAATGCCCCTTCTTGTGCACAATGATGAACACTGAAGGGGCAAACCATCATGTCGTCTGCTTTGATGACATTGGACCTCACTGAGACCCCCCCACCCCACCCACCCACGATGTACAGTATCATGTTTAAAATGATAATTATGTATTATATAATAGCAAAGATCTGTACCTCAGTATAAGGGTTGTAGTGTATTGGGTTGAGTCCTGTGAACGGCTGATACACACGTGCAGCTGAAACCTGCTGTTTCCCTCCAGACAAACGCTGCAGCTTCTCACACACAGATCGGACCTGCACCACCTAAAACACACACAAAGGCACGTACATACATACACATACACACAGACACATGCACAGATGCACACACATGCACACACACACACACATGCGCACACACACACACACACACACACACACACACGTTAATAATTAGATAAAGCAGTGGATTATACTGTCTAAGTATAGGTTGTGCAGGTGTGCAGTCTGACCTCCTCCAATCGCTGTGCAAGGCTCTGCAGCCCCTGTGGGCGGTGCTTATCTCCAGTCCACTGATGAGGGGAGTAGCGTTTCCACACCTGACCCGTAAGGTGTTCACAGGCTGCCACCCACTGCTCACACACAGCCACGCCCCCTTTAAGCCCCTCCCTGACTGTAAAATAAGGATCCTCCCACAAGCGCAGGTCACTCAGTTTCCTCTGTACAAACCTGCCGAGAGCTCCGCCTGCAAACATCAGGAACGCTGTTAGTACTTGTTATGAAAATGAATGAAAGGGAAATGAAAATTGCTTATGCTGAGTTCAGACTGCATGATTTTCAACGTAGTCGTGTCACAGATGTTTTGCATGACTATTAGGGGTAGCATTCCATCGCTGCTGTGTTCACACACACAAGATGGATCAGTGACAGGGGGTTTCACACTGCATGACTTTACAATAGGGAGAAAAAAATTAAAAAATAAAATAAATAAAATAAAATAAAAAATCGCAGACAACTTTGTCTCAGTCCACAAACTACATCTCACAACCAAACACACATGAGAAGTAAAGTTGGGCGATGTTGACCAATTTGGCAATGTACAATGTATAATGTGAAACATCTCAATACTATTATTATGAGGAAGTAATAATAAGTAAAGATGCTAGGGCTCGAACGTTTTGGTCGCATATGCGCCCGAAATTTTATGCGACCTAAAATATATATTTGGCAGCATTTGTGCGAGTGCATAAATTGTCGCCGTGTGACCTGTTTTCACTGCAAAATCCTCACCGCGTGCATGGATTTAGGAGACATTTTTGCAGAATGCATTTTTGCACAGAACAACGCCAAACGCAGAGCTCAGGAACAGATTAAAACAGTTGTTATGTGAACTTGCTGAAGTAAAAGCCTACAATGCTTGCCCCGCCTTTGTGCTCTACTTATTGGCCCACTGCTCTAGAACTGAACGTGAATGAATTGGTTAATATCAGCTGTCAATCACTCAGTCAATGCCTTCTGCCTTCAGATGACATGTCTGCAGGAGCTACAACTGCAGAAATGTGAAGCGCTGAAGATGAGAAATGAAAATAACACTGACAGATTTTGTGTTAGAAACCACTAAAGTTACTAATAATGGCACATCTTATTAGTGATCATGTGCTGAATGTTCATCCACCATTTAGACTTTTCCAAGAGTGGATAAAAGATTTCCAGTGGCCTCAAGTCTGCTATGAAAATAACTAAAGCCATTCACTGTAAAGTCTGTGGGACGGGGTTTGTAGGTAACAGCGTTTGTCACTGAATCTACATATTTTAAGCGCGAGAGGTACTGTATAATCCTTCATTTAATCCTCACGATGCTGTCAGCTGTGCGAGCGGCAGCTATATGTAAAATTTAACACAGCTCATGGAAAGACCGCT
>CAIGQZ010000379.1:29385522-29403785 GCA_903798205.1 Danio tinwini
ATATATATATATATATATATATATATATATATATATATATACACACATATACATACACACACACACACACACACAAAGGAATAATCGTCATTATTAGAATATATATATATATATTCTTGTTACACTTCACTGCCACAAATATAAAAAAACACAACTAAAACAGGGCGGGATTAGATACTAAGAATCGGATACTTGTTATATAATTAAAATTTTTCTTCCTCTTGTCCAATTTCTGCATGCACATTTTTTCACTCGCTACCAGGGGCGTCGCTAGACCTCATTTACTGTGTATTTATTAAGAGTCGTAATTCCGAAATAAAGACGTTATTCTTTATGTGCAACCAACTGATCATGTGCACAGAATAAAAACATATTCTGTGCCTCACTTCTTGACACTGACGTGCTGCTTAGCTCCTGGTGTAAGTCCCGATTGTGAACATGCACGCAGAAAAAATAGCTGCGCTGCTCACGCACCGCTCATGTGAACCCAGCGTAAAAGTCTTCTATGAGGAGGTGTTGGGACGGAGTGAGTTTTACAAGTCGATAAAACAAAGTTTAAATAATATGATGATGATCTTATTTAGACTAAGCATGGCTCCTTGTATGAAGCAAAAAGGAGGGATGATGAGTCAGGGAAGACTTAATGAACCTAATTCTCTGCAATGAGTCAAGTCAGACAACACACAACAGATAATTCTATAAAGCATCTTTTTTTTTGTATTCTATAAAGTTGTCTATAGAATTTCATTCTAATGAAATTAATATGCATGCTAAAGATTTCTTAAATTATCTTAGCAACACTCCAGTTATGTCTTTAGATTACAGTTACATTTAGGATTAATTTCTGTTATTTATTTAGAATAATAATTGTATAATAACAATAATACTGTTATTTATTTATAATTATAAAAAAAATTTCTGTTTTGTTTATTTAATCATTAATTCATTTTCTTTTTTGGCTTAGTCCCTTTATTAATCCGGGGTCACCACAGCGGAATGAACCGCCAACTTATCCAGCATATGTTTTTTACGCAGTGGATGCCCTTCTAGCTGCATCCCATCTCTGGGAAACATCCATACACACCCATTCACTACGGACAATTTAGCCTACCCAATTCACCTGTACCGCATATCTTTGGACTGTGGGGGAAACCGGAGCACCCGGAGGAAACCCACGCGAATGCAGGGAGAACATGCAAACTCCACACAGAAACACTAACTGCCGAGGCTCAAACCTGCGACCTTCTTGCTGTGAGGCGACAGCACTTTATATATTTATTTTTTATTTTATTTTTTTAAGGGGGAGCTGTGCCCCAGTACAGCTTTATGTCTAGCAATGCTCCTGCTCGCTACTCTGACAAGAACTTTGCGGCTGGAGAGCACTTTCAATAATAATCTAAACATTTGTTTAGAGATGAACAGAAAGATGTGCTCAAAAGAGTGGCTACATGTAATGAAGAACGATGGCAAAGCTAAGTGTATTATTGTAATAAACTTTTAAGTTATAAAGCAGAGTGCCGCGACCATCATGACAAAGCATCTGCGGTTGGCTCACCTACTTCAAAATTGAATAAAAAGCATGGTGTGTGATTTATTGTGCATCCCGCGGGTGCAACCAACAAGAGTTGTGCATTTTAGTTAAACTTTTTAACATGATGAGCAGTTTGGTGTTAGTTTTTATTTAAATACCTTGAGGTGAAACAGCACATTCTCTCCACCTTCTCATTCATAAACAGCGGGACGCGCTGCTGAAGCACGCAGAAGAGACGGCTTTGCACTCTTCCATTCATAATCTTAGCTTTTGTATTAGAGTCGAAAGAATACATAGAGTAGAATGTTCTTTTAACAGTCCTGATATGTTTAATCTTTTGCAAAATTCCTGTCATTTCTCTTCTGCAAATCAAATCTTTTAAAACGAAAGCAGCGCCCGTCAATTGGTGTTTTTCCTTAAGATACACCTTTGTGAATGTTTTATTTTATGTGTACAGTCTTTAATGTACTTTTTAATAATTTTATTCTATTTAAAGCAGCACTCAGATACAAATTTATCTTAGAAATCGTGGCATGACAACGATGCATGTGTTGGATGATTGTTTTTCTTTGCACGTGCGATCAATTCCTGATCCTTTGCATAAAGTTTTTAATCAAAAGACTCGAAAGTGATTAAAGGTAATTTAATCACTTTCGATGTGCTAAAATATTTGTTAAACGAATGTTATTTAAAAAAAGCATATATACCTATTAAAGCTGTAAAACTGAATAAAGTGCATGGTTTAATCGGAAATAAAGGAAATGAGTCATCTATTTCATTATTTAATGCATAAAATAGGCTAGTCTTTTTATAAAGTGAGTTTAATTGATCTGAAACTTTTAACTACATTTTCTTTTCTTGTAAATAATAAAAGTTGCATCAGATTGATGAAAACAAACCTGAATACCTGCATTAACAGGGTCGCAATGACTTTATACATTGAAATAATTGGATACAGTGTCTTCTGTTTACATGACTGGCAAACGCGTCAGAAAAAAAACTGCTGAATCTCCACGAATATTTGGTTAACTACAAAACAAATGTTGTCTGGTTTAGTGATGTTAGAAATGCATAGAAAAATGCAAAGCAGAATTCTCCTGAGCTCATTAATCCACTAATGACAGCCACTTTGTGGTAGCTTTTAAGGTGGTTAATGAGGTTTTTGTGTTACCTTGGAAAGTTTGGACTGAACAGGAGCAAAGGCTACCTGATCAACGTTTCATTCCTCGAAAAAAAAAGCTTGCAATCTAGATGCATCACCTCATGCTTGTGATGCGGTACAATCCGTAAACTCCTCCCATTAAAATAACGACTTGGTCTTTATACTGTAAAATTATTTAATTAACTATTTAATTATCGATCATGGGCCACAAATATCATTATCGTGATGATAATAATACGATTAATCGTGCAGCCCTAGTTTTACATTCCTTCCATGTGCCTTTATTGACACTGGACAGAAAACTCTTCCACTCATTTAATGTATAAAATTCTTTAATGCATTAGAAAAATGTGTTATTAGCCATCAACTAAGAAATGAATATCAGCTAACATTAATAAAAGCTTCTGTAGTTTTCATTGTGAGTTCAGTTATACTAACTATTAAAGCCTTATTGCACATGTTAATGTTGTGAACACCACTGCAAATACAATCTGAATATTCTCAAGAGGCACTTTAAATGATAAATAATTATTAATGTATGCTGAAGTGCCCACTATATCAATATTGTGCATGTTTCTTATTACGACATATTGAATTATTGATCGTCTCCTCTGTACTCGTCTCTCTCACATATCTCCCAAAATCCTTCCCTCCTTCTTCCCCACTGACCTGAAGTCCTGATCCACTCTTTGAAAGCGGGCCTGTTCCCTTGGCAGCGCCCCTCGACCAAATATGGGCTGCAGGTAGACCCACTTCCTTTGGATTGTGTTGAGGTTGTGCAGGTACTCGTCGAGGTCTGCGAGCCGTGTTTCCCACAGAGACACTTTGTCCTCGAAGCGCTGGTAATACGGCGAGTCTTTGAGAGACTGAAGGAGACAGCGGTTGTCACCCACCTGGTTGACCACATCCCTCCAGTCCTTGATGACGGGCAGAGAGCAGCCCTGAGTGTCTGTGTAGTCTGTGAGGGTGAAGCTGGCACCAGCGGCCCAAACCTCCAGCTCACGTAGAGCCTCACGGATGGAGACCTCAGCCTGAGCACGACTGTTTAGATCCTGCTCACAGAGAGAGAAAGAGAAAAATTATTTATGTGTACAGATAGAAAATTAGGGGCTGAACACACTAAACGTGCTGTCATGAGATTGCAAGGCGCACCACACTGACTTAAAAAATGTTTTTATTTATATTAGAGATGCCACAATTCTCAATACATTATTGAACCGTTCAGTACGACATCCACGGTTCAATACGCGCTTGTGAATTGTCTTTTTTTCCGATTTTACGTTTAAATAATTTATGTGCGTTTTATTTCTCTCCGAATTGACTGTTTGTGTGTGCCTGTAAGTCTACGAGCTGAGATAAGGAAACTCCTACCCACGAGTAAATATTCAATAACTATGCTCTAAAGTTAGGAGGCGCTCCACCATCATTCCACACTTTAACATGGCGAGCGGCGGTAAAGTGAGGCAGCAATACGAGGAAGCGCCGGTGTCTTTCAAATCCGCGGTGTGGGGACTTTTCGGTTACACGTATAGACTAATCGAACGGAAACACTTCCAACATGACCGCACATCTGCGGCGCCATCACCCAGCAATATCACTGTCTGAAGGCAGAATAGCAGAGAAGGTAATAAAGTCCTCCATAAAACAACAATCCCTCGCTGAATCCTTCCAGCAAACATACCCAACTGGTTCCGAAAGACACATAAAAATAACAAAGGTGTTTAGTTAAATTAAGATGGTTTATTTATATTTACTGAAGTACAAATATGTTTCTTTGAAATGGTCAATTTATGTTTATTAACTTCACGTGCATGTTTATTTTTAAAATGGAGGAATTTGTGTTGCCCAGTTTGCACATGGACTACCAGCAGCTGTGAGATTTCAGTGTTCATTTTTTTCATTATATAATACACTAGGAACTAGTGTACCTTTCTTGGCTTTAACGTAAAATAAAGGAGTATTGCAATAAATCGTTTTTATTTTTTCTCTTTCTGACTGTTTCTATTGCCTAAGCATAGAATAACAACAACAAAAAACACTTATGTGTCAAGCCATCAGAACCGAACCGAAAACCGTGTTAAAAAACCGAGGTACGTATTGAACCGTAAGCTAACTGTATTGTTGCATCCCTAATTTATAAATGTATTTGTTTATTTGACATGGACATCACACTGGGGTACATGCACAGCTTTTTTTTTGCGAATGATAAACTTAAAAAGCCTAATGTGACTATTTTCAATTTCATACGCTTTTTTAACAGCATCGATGTTGTAATGTAATTACAATACATTCAGTTAAATAGACTTAAGCATTCATTTAGTTGTTGAAATGAGATGAAAGATCAGGATCCGTCAGGATCATCAGGCCAGCACAGAAACTCCATTGAAAATACTGGGGTAAAATAATCTTATTTTGAAGAATGATGGAGGGAAATTTAATTTAATGAAGTGCTTCTTGTCCAGTCTGGGAACCACTTTAAATCGTTTATCTAACAGGCAATGTTTTTTAAGGAAATCAGGAATTAAACATGTCAATTTTATAATGGAAAGAGAGCTGACCGGAAGCGCTGAGACTGACTGGCTGAAATTAAGTAATACAGCCCATTACACTGGACAAACCAAATGCAATTGTTTAAGTGTATTAGCAGACTTCCTAATTCTGAACACCTGTCCAAAGGACGCTTGACATTTAAAAATAAAATGAAAATGAAATAAAATCACATAAAGCGGCATGATCAAACCAACTAATAATAGACTATTACTGTACATTCACACCGCAGGTGGCGAGAGCGTCAAAGTTCGCTCTGGCCACCATGGCGGCAACACTGTCTGCCTTCACAGCTCCAGTGGCGAGAGCGTCAAAATTCGCTACATTGATCTCGTATTTAAAGGGGCCGTTGCTGCATATCAGCAAATCATGTACATTCCTGCTTAAAAACCTGCTTTGTAGCGTGAAAATGTTGCACACTTTTTATCAAATTCATTTAACAATGCAAGTGTGGTGTGGCTTTGCTCCATTTATCTAATATGTCCATATGTTTCAAATATTCTGAAGTCGTTATAGTTAGCACGAGATTCCCACTTTAAAAAATATATATATATTTTCTTATCCCTTGGTTTCGACTGTGATCCTGAAAATTTTTCGTTCGAAGGGCTATTCACCCCTTCCCTTTAGCCCTACGCCTTCAAGCTAAAGAGAATTGGAGCACCCTTACCCCTTCACAAAAATGCGCAAAACGAGGGGTAAGGGTAAGTGGAAGGGCTAAGGGGTAGAATTGGGATTGGGCCTTCAGTGATTTCCTGAAGATAAATACCAAAAAAAAATAACACAACTGGAATAACTACAGAAGTCGCGATTATCTGATCTTATATGAAGCAAAAGATCGCGATGACATATGATGACGTGTGCAGGTGCTGCCGTGCTGTCTCAATTCCTAGGGGTAAATTTTGAAGCCCTTCCCCTTCACACTCGTTTTTAAGGGCCATAGGAAAGAGGAAGGGGTACAAAAATAGAATTGGGATTGGGCCTAAATCAGCCACAGAAATATTAAGCATGTGCGTTACGCTCAAAAAAAGAAAGTAAAACTGAAATACAGTATAATATACTGCAGTACTTTAAACGCCCAGTAGGTGGGTGGTTAAAACCACAAGTGGCTATACGCGACAGCACAATGATGATAATTATTCAAAAACATATGTTTTGGTGGGTTGAATCTCGTTATATTTTTGACGTCAGTTGCGGGCCGGAGGGAAGAGGACCCCTAGTTTAGAACCACTTGCGTGTGAGTACATGAAATGGAAATGTTTATTTTTGAGTGAACTATCCCTTTAACCTTTATTTTATTTTAAGCTGTTTTACTTTTAGCAGTTTTAGTTTTTCGCCAAATTATTTAGCTGACTAGCCCCGCCCATATTGAGATCTCATTGGTCCATGATCTTTTGTTCCCTCATAACTATTCATAGATCTCACATTTTTCCATTATTGACTTATAAAAATGGAGACCTGAGGACAATAACAGTTTCTCTGTGAATTGAAGGTAGGTGTATAGAAAGTTAAGTGTGTGTGTGTGTGTGTGTGTGTGTGTGTGTGTGTGTGTGTGTGTGTGTGTGTGTGTGTGTGTGTGTGTGTGTGTGTGTGTGTGTGTGTGTGTGTGTGTCTGTGTGAGAGAGAGAGAGAGAGAGAGAGAGAACCTTGAGCTCCAGGGTTTTATCAATGATGTTGTCTGCCACCCTGAGTAGGTCTCTGAACTGAAGTGTCTCCAGTGTGGATCCCCTGGGCAGAGAAATGAGCCGGAACAGATCCAGCCAGTGTTCCTGAGAGAGATGCTCACCTCGCACGTACTTCAGCACTGGAACCACAGCCTAAAACACACATACACACCCACACATTTGTTTTTGTGAATCGTGGCAAAGCAAGGCAATGGTATTTATATAGCACATTTCGTATACAATGGTAATTCAAAGCATTTTACAGTCAGAATTATTAGACATACTTAATTTAAGGAGGTCTGAATACTTCCATACTACTTTCCGTACCCACTGTAAGTCAGTGTATAGTGTGTCATTTGGGTCTCAACTAATGTCTAAAAGTGCAATATAAAAACACATCACTAATTTTAGCTAAACACTCCAGATGACATGAACACAGGCCATCAGACACACTATAGTGAAAGCTGTGAGTAATCCAGCATGTGACCTTGTATCTGTCCACTTCCTTCTGCAGTTTGACAGACATGCTGCTGTGCTCCTCCAGCTTCCTCAGACGATCATGCCACGTGAACAGAAACTCCTCAAACATGTGAGTCTTACTCCTGCACACAGAGATCAAACATTCAGCGTGCGTTTCAGACACTAACACTTGCATTCAGAATTATTATTAGATTCTTAGATTTTATGCAATGCTTACGTTTAGATAAATTGACTTCATAATTAATACATTTTATTTAAAAGCTTGTGTTTAGATAAATTGACTTTGTATATTAAAAAAATAAACAAAATGCAGAAAAAGATGTTGATGCATATTTAAATAAAAAACAAACATTTCAGCTTAGTCACCTTCAAAAGTTCACACTGATGATTGAAAATAAAGCTTGTTTGAAATGCTGTCCTGGGAGAGAGCCCTGAGCTTATGAGATCCTCGAGCCCTGGGCTCCCTCCCGTTGCAGGGCAAGAGGGGAGTTTGAGCTCAGGTTCTTCAAGACGAAGATATTGAGATAAGAAAGCTCTGGTTATTTGTAGTGAGTTAGGAATCAGCTGATTGGATAATTAGTCGTGAGCTGATGCTGGAACAGCTGAGAACAATAATAAACACGTGATCCTCTCGAAATTTGTTTGTAAATAAACATCACTTATTCACCAGGGGTCGACACAACTGCCAACTATTCCAGCATATGTTTTACACAGCGGATGCTCTTCCAGTCGCAACCCAGTATTTAGAAACACCCACACACACATTCACACACACACACTCATACACTATGGCCAATTTAGTTTATTAAATTCCCCTATAGCGCACGTGTTTGGACTGTGGGGGAAACCGAAGCACCCGGAGGAAACCCACGCCAACACGGGCAGAACATGCAAACTCCACACAGAAATGCCAACTGACCCAGCCGGGACTCAAACCAGAGACCTTCTTGCCGTGAGGTCACAGTGCTAACCACTGAGCCACCGTGTCACCCAAATGTATAATTATTTCTTGTTTATTTTTGGTAAAATGTAAGTGATGTGTGTGTAACTGTGACCTGAATGAAATCCAGTCGTGCTGTGCGTTTTCCTCCAGTCCGCTGTGAAACTCCTCATAGAGCTCCCACATCTGTGAACAGTCCTGCAGGTCCTGCAGCGTGTCTGAGGCCAGCGTCCCATCAGGAGAGCTCAGATTAAAGTGTTCACAGTCCTCCCTGCAACACACCAAACGCACACCTTAAGATTACAGCAAGGTTATTACAGATTTACTATTTATTATATTTTGCTATTTATTATATTATATTCATTCATTTTCTTTTTGGCTTAGTCCCTTTATTAATCAGGGGTCGTCACAGCGGAATGAACCACCAACTTATCCAGCATCTGTTTTATGCAGCGGATTCTCTTCAAGCTGCAACCCAGTACTGGGAAACTGGAGCACCCAGAGCAAACCAACGCGAACACAGGGAGAACATGCAAACTCCAAATGCCAACTGACCCAGCCAAAGCTCGAACCAGCGACCTTCTTGCTACCCACTGCACCGCCCCTATTATATTATATATTTATTATAGTTTTTTTGGCATATTTAATTTTATTTGACAGGACAATAAATGACAGTAAGTGAAGTAGTAGACAGTGTGGACAGGATCAGGAAAGGTCCATAAGCCTGGTTTCAAACTCAGGGACTGAGCTGTTGTGCTATACGTCAGGGTTCTTTCTTAAACTGGAATGTAAAGGGGTTTAGTAACTGCTAGCTAGTTTGTAACGAAATTTGTGCTTACTTCAGCTGAACCACATGTCCACCATCTATCTACCTCCAATCAACTATCAGTGCTGACTTTTTACTTCTATACTATTTTTAAAATGCAAAAATCCCTTTTATAAGGAGTTTAAACACAGTTTTGTGGCAACAGTGTGTGAATGTAACCAGCCTCTAATGGTAAAAATGTATTAATTATATAGGTTAATTAAAATAAGGTATGATGACAGAGACATACATGAGTTTTGTGCGTGTGTTTTCCAGCTCGCTGAATTCGGCCTGTCGCTCCCGGATGATCTGAACGCAGCGTTGCAGAGCCTCATGGTCTCCAGACTCAATGATGTCATTTCCGGGTTTGAGCTGATCCCAGCGCGCTCTGAACTTCTGCAGCTCCTGCTGGTAAACCTGAACACGAGACTCCACATTCCCCTTCATCACCTCCACCTGAGGGACGATTTACAGATCAAAACTATTGACAAATATACAAGATAATGCTGCTTAACAACCTCTGTCTGTAATTAGTGATTTTTCTATGTCTATGTAGTTTGTATTTATTTAGGTTTTAGTTTTAATGATATCATTATCTTCATATTTCATATTTTTAACAAATTAAAAAGGAAAACACAAACTAAAAAAGACAAAACACATGAAGCTAAACTAATTACAAACATTAATACATTTGCATTTTCAAAAAAATGACTTTATTCTATTTTAACTTGCTATATTTGTGTTATATTTCATTTTTAGCTTTAGTGATTTAATTACCATGATAATGATATTGTTTTGTTGTCATAATTACTATTAATAATTGTATAACTATTTTTTACTTTTCATTTATTCATTCATTTTCTTTTTGGCTTAGTCCCTTTATTAAACAGAGGTCACCACAGCGTAATGAACTGCCAACTTATCCAGCATATGTTTTACGCAGCGGATGCCCTTCCAGCTGCAACCCAACACTAGGAAACACACATAACACACCCCTTCACAGACATACACTATGGGCAGTTTAGCTATAATTCACCTGTACTGCATGTCTTTGGACTGTGGGGGAAACCGAAGCACCCGGAGGAAACCCACACGAACACGGGGAGAACATGCAAACTCCACACAGAAACCGAGGCATGAACCAGCAAACTTCTTGAAGTGAGGCTATCGTCCTACTTACTGCGCCACTATGACGCCTTTTTACTTTTCAGTTTTTTTTTTTTTTTCATTCTAATATCTAAAGCTGTTTTTCAGTAAAAACACTTTCCAAATGTGCCAAAACTTTCTTCAGTTTAACAAAGAGAAAACTGAAGTCATTGCGTTTGGGAACAGAGATGGCACACAGAGATTCTCAAGGTGAATGCGTACCTTGGCTCTAAAGGTCAAACAACAAAAAATAAGGTCAAGAATCTTGGTGTGACTCTAGAGTCAGATCTGAATTTCAGTAGTCATGTTAAAGCTGTAACTAAATCAGCATACTATCATCTCAAAAACATTGCAAGAATCAGATGCTTTGTTTCCAGTGAAGACTTAGAGAAACTTGTTCATGCTTTTATCAGCAGCAGGGTGGATTACTGTAACGGCCTCCTCACCGGCCTTCCCAAAAAGACAGTCAGACAGTTGCAGCTCATCCAGAATGCTGCTGCCAGGATTCTGACCAGAAGCAGGAAATCAGAGCACATCACACCTGTATTCAGGTCTTTACACTGGCTCCCAGTTACATTCAGAATAGATTTTAAGGTATTATTACTTGTCTATAAATCACTAAATAGCCTAGGACCTCAATACATTACAGATATGCTTATTGAATACAAACCTAATAAAACACTCAGATCTCTAGGATCATGTGAACTAGAAATTTCAAGAGTTCACTCAAAGCAGGGTGAATCGGCTTTCAGCTACAGCGGCCCCTGCTGCTGGAATCAGCTTCCAGAAATGATCAGATCATACCTGCCAACACTCCCGTTTTTCCCGGGAGTCTCCCGTATTTCAGACCCACCTCCCGTTTTGTAATTTCCCCCGGAAAACTCCTGGAATTTCAACCCCTTCCCCCGGTCCTCAGGTGATTGGTACAATCTGGTAACACCCCATTCACACGGGGCTTCAGCGTCAACGCTTGACAGAGGGAGTGTCTAAAGTTGGGGCTGACACGATCGTCATAGCAGCGTCAGCCAATGAATTTAGTCAGCAATTGGCTACTGTCTGAGCTGGTGTATTTGCATACAGCGATCTGATTGGCTGGCGCTTCCATCAGCGCTTGATAAGTTGAGAAAGTTCCAAATTCTACAGCGATCAATGCCACTGAAGCGGCGCTGACAGATCCACAATGCAGTTCAACAACGCCAGACGTCACCCATTCAAAGTGAATTGGAAGCGTTGAAGCTGATGCCCCCTGTGAATGGGGCGTAACATCGCCGGATCGCCGACAGACCAGGCACCCCTTCCAGTCGCTCTGCTCACCCCCCTAACAACCCCCCCACCCCCCTCCCGGATTTTCAGAGACAAATGTTGGCAGGTTTGGATCAGATGTGCTCCAACATTAGGCGCATTCAAATCAAGACTGAAAACACATCTGTTTAGCTGCGTCTTTAATAAATGAGCACTGTGCTATGTCCGACAGATCATACTATTATGTCTTTCTCTTTTTTTATTACTTTAAAAACTGTTTAACACAATACAGTCTGTTTTTAATAATTTTTATTATCTGTTTTTATTTTCTCACACTTGTCTCTTTTATTCCTGTTTATATAAAGCACTTTGAATTATCATTGTGTATGAAATGTGCTATATAAATAAACTTGCCTTGCCTTAAAACCTTTTGTCTATGCAAATTTTATTTATTTTATTTTGCTTTGAAGATCTAATGATTTGATAACCTCCATATTAAAAAGGATTATAAAAAATCAATTATAAAAATTACATTAAAATCCTTTCATAAAAAATAACAAGAAAAACCTCGATATTAAAACAAAAATTGAAAACATGAAGCTAAATTTGAATTCAAAATATGAATACTTTAGTTTTTTATTAAATTTATTATTATTTAAATGTATTATTTAAGTACAGTAATAATACATTTCCTGAATTATTTCAGTATGTTTTCAGTTTTTGTTTTATTTTATATTTTTACTATATTTCCAGTTTAGTTGTAGTAATTGAATTACCTTGATAATGCTAATTTTATTAACTAATTATACATAATTATAAATATAAATATTATTTCTTTATTATTATTAATATTATATCATTTTTTATGACATTTAATCAGTTAATACAACAAAAAAGGCAAATATAGTCAAGATATTCCACTGATTATTATAGAAATAAATGCTTATTTTAAATAGTCTGTGTGTGTGCTATTAGTGTGTCTGTACCTGTTCTCTGATCATGAGCT
The DNA here is from genome assembly GCA_903798205.1 of Danio tinwini. Taxonomy (NCBI): domain Eukaryota; kingdom Metazoa; phylum Chordata; class Actinopteri; order Cypriniformes; family Danionidae; genus Danio; species Danio tinwini. The sequence continues at coordinate 29,398,043 of CAIGQZ010000379.1, forward strand.
GATGACTCTCCATCATGAGCTCAAATTTGTCCCATTTGGCTCTGAGGGAGCTGATGGTGTCCAAACCTCCACCTGCCACAGAGCGCAGCAGCCTGTTCTTCTCCTCTGCCTGCTGGAACTGAGGCAGAACCTGCGCACAACGTCAGCACAACATTCACACGGAAACACAACAACAACACATCAGAAACATACAGAAATATTAGCCCTCCTAATTTATTAGCCCCGCTGTATATTTTTCCCCAATTTCTGTTTAACGGAGAGAAGATTTTTTCAACACATTTCTAAACATAATAGTTTTAATAACTCATTTTTAATTACTGATTTCTTTTTTGTCATTGCCATGATGACAGCACATAATATGTGACTAGATATTTTACAGGATACTAGCATTCAGCTTAAAATGACATATAAAGGCTTAACTAGGTTAATTAGGCAAGTTATTGTATAACAGTGGTTTGTTCTGTAGACAATGCAAAACAAACAGTTTGTAAAGGGGCTAATAATATTGACCTTAAAATGGGTTTAAAAAATTAAAACTGCTTTTATTCAAGCTGGAATAAAACAAATAAGACTTTTTCCAGAAGAAAAAATATTATAGGAAATACTGTGAAAAATTCCTGAATCTGTTAAACATCATTTGGACAATATTTGAAAAAGAAACAAAAAAATATATAAATAACAGGAGGGCTAATAATTCTGACTTCATCTGTAATCACATCACACATTTAGATCTACAATATGAATCAAAAACTTGTAAAACAAATATAAACAAAGAGTGTGGTTGGATGTTTTAATCAGACTCATATTTACAGGAAAAGTTCACAAAATAATGAAAAACCTTTCAGTTACATGCCTGGGAATGTTGCTCTGTTGTTCCCTCCTCCCCTTTCTGATTTTATTTGCTGTCTCCTGTTCTTCTAAAATCTATGTGTTCCTATTGGCCCGCGGAGTTTTCACGAGTGAACTAATCAGAAGAGGATGGGGTCACTTAAGTGCTCTAGTGACGACTCGGACCTGACAGGGGGGGGGGGGGGGGGGCCTTGTCTCTTGTCACTGTTCTGTTTTTCTGTGTGACATTTGTGTGCCTGTCCTGTTCTCTGGTTCGCTTTAGTTTTCTTGAGTTGTACATCTATTCAGAACGTCCATACAAAATCTGCTTAAATCTACTAAAAGGGAAGAAAAAAGCGAAGTACGTCACGTGACTTGATTCTCTGTTAATCCATTAGGTCAGAAGTGGGTGCTACCCTCTGTAAGTATTTGTTGGTGAGTGCAGTTTAGTAAGGGGCGTGTGATGCGGAAGATTTTTTTTTTCTTTCTATTTTTAGATGTCTCTTTAGTTATTTAGAGGTGGGGAGGGATTAGTAAGCGGGTGTTTAATTTGTTATTTCCTTTGATTTGGCACCACTTATTTTGCTTACTTATAAAGCAAACCACTTTTTGCCACGTCCGTTGTCTGTGTCGATCCATAGCAGCTAACGTCTCAGGGGAATTTTTAAATATTGGGTTTAGCCCTTTTCATCCTCCGAGTCACATAAGGTGTGATACTTTCACTTACACACCTGTTTGAGTTTTTTTTTTTCTGTTAACACAAAAGTAGACATTTTGAAAAATGTTGGAAACCTGGAACCACTGACTTCCATAGTATTTTCCCTCTACCAGTGTTGGGGAAAGTTACTTTAGAAAGTAAAGCATTACCATATTGAGTTACTCCCCAAAAAAGTAACTAGTAGCATTACTTAGTTACTTTTTATGGTAAGTAATGCATTGTGTTACTTTTGAGCTACTTTGCATTACTTTTTATTACCTGGCTGAGGCTTGATCTCTTTCAAGAATTTTTTTTTCTTCTTTTTTAATAGAGATCTGCAATTAACAATGCACTGTCTAACCTACACCTACATTTACTTTTAAAAAACACATAAAAAAATATTAGGATAATGTTATCTGAGAACTTCCTGACCCCAGAGCTATACATGCCCTATACAGTGCATCCGGAAAGTATTCATAGCGCTTCACTTTTTCCACATTTGTTTATGTTACAGCCTTATTCCAAAATTGATCAAAATCATTTATTTCCTCAACATTCTACACACAATCCCCCATAATGACAATGTGAAAAAAGAGTTTTTGAAATTGTTGCAAATTGAATAAAAATAAAAAGTTGAAAAATCACATGCACATCAGTATTCACAGCCTTTGTCGTGAAGCTCTAAATTGAGCTCAGGTCCATTCTGTTTCCACTGATCATTCTTGAGATGTTTCAGCAGCTTCACTGGAGTTCTCCTGTGGTCAATTCAGTTGATTGGACATGATTTGAAAAGGCATTCACCTGTCTATATAAGGGCCCAGGGTTGACAGTGCATGTCAAAGCACAAACCAAGCAAGAAGACAAAGGAATTGTCTGTAGACCTCCGAGACAGGATTGTCTCGAGGCACAAGGCTGGGGAAGGTTACAGAAAAATTTCTGCTGCTCTGAAAGTTCCAATGAGCACAGTGGCCTCCATCATCCATAAGTGGAAGTTGTTTGGAACCACCAGGACTCTTCCTAGAGCTGGCCGGCCATCTAAGCTGAGTGATCGGGGCAGAAGGGCCTTAGTCAGGGAGGTGATCAATAACCCGATGGTCACTCTGTCTGAGCTCCAGCGTTCTTCTGTGGAGAGAGGAGAACCTTACAGAAGGACAACCATCTGTGCAGCAATCCACCAATCAGGCCTGTATGGAAGAGTGGCCAAACGGAAGACACTCCCCGCCTGGATTTTGCCAAAAGACATCTGAAGGACTCTCAGACCATAAGAAACTAAACTCTCTGGTCTGATGAGACTAAAATTGAACTCTTTGGAGTGAATACCAGGCGTTACGTTTGGAGAAAAGCAGGCAGCGCTCATCACCAGGCTAATACCATCCCTACAGTGAAGCATGGTGGTGGCAGCATCATGCTGTGGGGATGATTTTCAGCAGCAGGAACTGGAAGACTAGTCAGGATAGAGGGAAAGATGAATGCAGCAATGTACAGAAACATCCTGAATGAAAACCTGCTTCAGAGTGCTCTTGACCTCAGACTAGGGTGACGGTCCATCTTCCAGCAGGACAATGACCCAAAGCACACCGCCAAAATATCAATGGAGTGGCTTCACTACAACTCGGTGAATGTCCTTGAGTGGCCCAGCCAGAGCCCAAAGCTAAATTCTATTGAACGTGTATGGAGAGATCTGGAAATGGCTGTAAACCGTCGCTTCCCATCAAACCTGATAGAGCTTGAGAGGTACTGCAAAGAGGAATGGGCAAAAATTCCCAGACAGGTGTGCCAAGCTTGTGGCATCATATTCAAAAAGACTTGAGGCTGTAATCGCTGCCAACGGTGCATCAACAAGATATTGAGCAAAGGCTGTGAACACTGATGTACATGTGATTTTTTTAGGTTTTTTATTTTTAATAAATTTGCAACAATTTCAAAAACTATTTTTTCACATTGTCATTATGGGGGATTGTGTGTAGAATGTTGAGAAAATAAATAAATTTAATCTATTTTGGAATAAGGCTGTAACATAAAGAAATGTGGAAAAAGTGAAGCGCTATCAATACTTTCCGGATGCACTGTATAATGTAATGTGTGTATTTATATATACAGATTATTGAAAGTTTAAAGCAATGTGTTTGCTTCTTTTGTATTACTTGTCTTAAGTAAAATCACTGTGCACTGAAACAATCCCTTTTTTCTTTTCTTCAAAATAATGAACACATTCTCTCATTGACCACATTATTCATTGTGACTACTTTAATTTTTATTCAGCAATTTATTTTTTAGTAACTCGTGTTACATATTCAAAAAAGTAACTCAAATATTATGACTTATTTTTAAAAATGCGTTACTTTACTCGTTACTTAGAAAAGTTATATTATTGCGTAACTCGTATTACTTGTAATGCGTTACCCCCAACACTGTGCTCTAATATGTATGTAAATGATGACCAGTTCTAAACATTCTTCAAAATATCTTCTTTTGTGTTAAAAAAAAACAATAAAAAAATCATAAGTATTGGTTATTATGCCACTAGGTTGTATGGGAGGTAAATTTGAACTTTTGGGTAAACTGTGCCTTTAAGACAATCTCCATGCTACTAGTTTCCATTAAGGAGTAGATTTCCCATCATGCACTAAGCTGAATGAGGGTGTTGATGATGCCTTACCTCAGGCTTTTGTGTCTGTAATTGGCTGTGTTTGGCATTAGCCTCTCCGATCTCATCAATGCTCTCAGGACGCAGAGATAATGTCTCCATTGCACCGTTTACAAACGTGTCTATCACCTGAATGTGACCTGAACACACACACATAGACAGAAAGTTGCATTGCATGGGTGAAAACACAAACAGTCATACACAGCCAGCAGAGGTCAGTACTGCTCCATCAAACTTCAAGTACTGATTATTATTATAATAACATTTTTTTTAATTTCTAATTAGCTGTATTATGTATAAGTACTATAATTTTATATACTAGTTGTCCCAGTTTTATTTAGCTTTTTCAGCTGTATTTAGCAGGTTTTAGTTACTCTATTGCTTTACTTGTTTTTAACTTGGTGCTTTTACTTATATTTTAGTTAGAATTCATTCATTCATTTTCCTTCAGCTTAGTCCCTTTATTTATCAGGGGTCGCCACAGCGGAATGAACCGCCAACTATTCCAGCATATGTTTTAGCAGCGGATGCCCTTACAGCTGCAACACAGTATTGGGAAACACCCATACACTCTCACATTCACACACACACTCATACACTAGGGCCAATTTAGCTTATTTATTATATATTAGCTTATAGTTCCCCTATAGCGCATGTGTTTGGACTGTGGGGGAAACCGGAGCACCCGGAGGACAACCACACCAACATGGGAAAAACATTCAAACTCCACATACTAGAAATGTCAACTGACCCAGCCGGGACTCGAAACCTCTGACCTTCTTGCTGTGAGGCGACCGTGCCGCCCTTATTTAATACAATTAAATGTTTTATGTTTCTTCACTTGTGTTTTTCACAGTGTTTTGTTTTTATACATTATAATAATAATATAATACACTTTCATTTGTTTTGTATGTTAATACATAAAAAGATTGTTTTCTGTAAACATCAATGATTTAAATACTAGTCAACCTCAGGGCGACACCGTGGCTCAGTGGTTAGCACTGTGGCCTCACAGCAAGAAGGTCACTGGTTCGAGTCCAGGCTGGGTCAATTGGCATTTCTGTGTGAAGTTCGCATGTTCTCCTCGTGTTGGCCTGGGTTTCCTCTGGGTGCTTCAGTTTCCCCCAGAGTCCAAACACATGCACTATGGGTAGGCCCACACGGAATCTGCGCGTGCAGAATTCCGCAGATTTTCCGCAGATTTTTAGCCCATCATTAATTATGTTTATTTACTTACAGTTAACTATTTACTGTTAATCTAATTGGATTTGCATTTTAAACATTAAATAAATGTTAAAAAGATTATTTTTTATTTCACATTTTAAGGTTTTAATTATGATACTCCTAAAATAATTCTGCAGAAATCCGCAGATTTTTACCAAAATTCTCCACAGAAATAGCAAAAAACGTCCGCAGATTCCGTCTGGCCCTAACTATGGGTTAATTGAATAAACCAAATTGGCCATAGTGTATGTGTTTAGCGGTTCATTCCGCTTTGACGACCCCTGATGAATGAATGAATCCAAGAGAACAGGTTTGAGTGTAAGTATAGAGTGTGTATTGTGTGTTTT
>CAIGQZ010000387.1:0-10489 GCA_903798205.1 Danio tinwini
GATGGCAGGCTTTTGAGTGTCCTTGCAAAGAAAGGTGGCTATATTGGTCACTGATTTGTTTTTGTTTTGTTTTTGAATATCAGAAATGTATATTTATGAAATTAAATAATTGAAATGGGTATATATTTGTTTTTTTGTTGACTAATAATTATGCACAGTAATAGTCACCTGTACACACAGATATCCTCCTAAAATAGCTAAAACTAAAAACAAACTAAAAACTACTTCCAAAAATATTCAGCTTTGATATTAATGAGTTTTTTTGGTTCATTGAGAACATGGTTGTTGTTCAATAATAAAATTAATCCTCAAAAATACAACTTACCTAATAATTCTGCACTCCCTGTAGTGCATAATCCATTTATACTGCATTGCACATTCTGTCCTTATAAAAGCATTTAGTTTTCAGCATGCAAACAGTCATATATTAGAGTCTTATTTTCACCCACTAGGGATTTCTGTTATTTCTAAACCTATCATTCTATATTAACATAATTTAAATACATTTTTCATGGTCGTTTGTATTTGTTTTGAAAGAAGTCCCAAAGGCTGAATTAAATTAGACTAAAAATAATAATAAAGTGGTAATACTGCGAAATCATATTGCTTTGATTACTTTTAAGTATATCTTAGCATAGGTTTTAAAAAGTAATGTGTTCCTATGATGATAAAGCTAATTGTTACAATATTTTTTATAATAACATTAAATAACAATGTAAATAAGCACTGACACTTCACAGCAAGAACGTCACTGGTTCGCGTCCTGTCTGGATCAGTTGGCATCTCTGTGTGGAGTTGCATGTTCTCCCTGTGTTTACGGGGGTAACTTTTCTGCGGGTGCTCTGATTTCCCCCACAGTCCAAAGACATGCGATATCGGTGAATTTAATGAACTAAATTGTCCGTAGTGTATTTGTGTGTGTGTGTGTGTGTGTGAGAGTGAATGTGTGTATGGGTGTTTCCCAATACTGGGTTGCAGCTGGAGAGGCATCCGCTGTGTGAAACATATGCTGGAATAGTTGCTGGTTCATTCCACTGTGGCAACCTCTGAAATGGAGTCTAAGACAAAGGAAAATGAATGAATGAATACATCAATCTTTTCTCACTTTTAGTAAGTTTAAAGTGTCCTTGCTTTTTAGAAGTGTATTAATTTCTTTAAAAAATAATAGAATTGTTTATATAGAGTGTATATATATATAATTATAAAGCATATTTTGTACACTTTGTCGTGTAATTTTCTTTTTACGGCTTAGTTCCTTTATTAACCAGGGGTTGCCATAGCAGAATGAACCGACAGCTTATTCAGCATATGTTTTACGCAGCAGATGCCCTTCCAGCTGCAACCCAACACCGGGAAACACCCATACACTCTTGCATTCACACACATGCACTATGGCCAATTTAGCTTATTCAATTTACCTACAGTATAGCGCATGTCTTTGGACTGTGGGGGATAACCCCGGAGCACCCGAAGGAAACCCACAGGGAGAACATGCAAACTCCACACAGAAATGCCAACTGACCCAGCCATGGCTCAAACCAGCGACCTTTTTGCTGTGAAGCGATTGTGCTACTTACTGCACCACCGTAACACCCTGTAATTTTCATTCATTCATTCATTTTTCTTTCATTATTTCTGATGTATCATAGACTTTTATCGTAAATTACAGAAGACCTGCCAAAATATAATTCAGTGTGACAATAGTTTATACCAGGGCTTTTCAATCTCGGTCCTCGGTCCAGATTTTAGCTCCAACCCCAATTAGACACACCTGGGTTAGCTAATCAAGCTCTTATAGGAACATCCTTGCAGGTGTGTTGAGGCAAGCTGATAAAATTCGCAGGACACCGGACCTCCAGTACTGAGTTTGAGAACCCCTGGTTTATACCAACTACAAAAAACCTTGTTTGTAATGTTTAGATAAAGTAATAATTTGATGACATATCTGATGACTAGTCATGGGTAAAAATGCAACATCAAATTACTATTTACTTATTATTTTAAATACTTTCATAAGTATGCCAGATTAAGTATGAATTCAATTTTTTAAATAAATGTTATATTGAATGAAGTGCATGGATGTTTCCCAGAGACGGGTTTTTGCTGGAAGAGCATCCGCTGCCTAAAACAAATGCTGGATAAGTTGGCGGTTCATTCCGCTGTGGTGACCCCGGATTAATAAAGGGACTAAGCCGAAAAGAAAATGAATGAATGAATGAATTGAATGAAGATGAAACATTATTTGATGTCATATTTGACCCATTTGCCTTAAAGGGCACCTATTTTACCCCTTTTACAAGATGTAAGATAAGCCTTTGGTGTCTCAAGAATGTATCTGTAAAGTTTTAGCTCAAAGTACTCATTAGCTAATTTATTGTAGCCTCCACAATATGCCCATTTTGGTGTCTGAATACATTGTGGCTGTTTTTGTATCGTGTGGCTTTAAATGCAAATGAGCTGCTTCTCTCCGCCCACCGTTCCCACGTGCGTGTCTGCTTCACCTCATGCTTTACGTCAGATAAACAGCACAGTGACAGAGACGGACTCGAATGAAGCTGAAGTACAGCTTATTAGTCAAAAATACCAAGAAAATTTATTTCATGTATTTGTGGTGAAGTTTATTCAAGCCTTTTTGAAATGATGAGTCTCACACAAATGCCGTTTGCAACACACACACACACACACACACATACATACACATATTAGCATTTACTGACACCATGCGGGTGTGATTATAGCAGTTAAGAATTACATAACAGTTTTACTGTCTTTATTACAAACATGCACTGTTTTAAAAACGTTTTAAACCTAAAAACTTATATTAAGTTGAAACAGATATTTTAATCCCAGTTTCTTTGCAAAAAAATTGTTCTGTGAACATGTGTATACAGTGCAAATACAAGAGTAAATACATTTATTTCCTCACAATTCTACACACAATACCCCATAATGACAATGTGAATTTTCAAAAAAAAAAAATAATTGTTGCAAATTTATTAAAAACAATAAAGCTGAAAAATCACATGTACATTTGCTCAATACTTTGTTGATGCACCTTTGGCAGCAATTACAGCCTCAAGTCTTTTTGAATATGATGCCACAAGCTTGGCACACCTGTCTTTAGGAATATTTGCCTTTTCCTCTTTGCAGTACCTCTCAAGCTTTGTCTGGTTGGATGGGAAGCGACAATGTACAGCCATTTTCAGATCTCTCCAGAGATGTTCAATATGATTTAGCTCTGAGCTCTGGCTGGGCCACTCAAGGACTTTCACAGAGTTGTTGTGAAGCCTCTCCATTGATATTTTGGCGGTGTGCTTTGGGTCATTGTCCTGCTGAAAGATGAACTGCCTCCCTAGTCTAAGGGCAAGAGCACTCTGAAGCAGTTTTTCATTCAGGATGTCTCTGTACATTGCTGCATTAATCTTTCCCTCTATCCTGACTAGTCTTCCAGTTCCTGCTGCTGAGAAACATCCCCACAGCATGATGCTGCCACCACCATGCTTCACTGTAGGGATGGTATTAGGCTGGTGATCAGCGGTGCCTGGTTTTCTCCAAATGTAATGCCTGGTATTTACTGCAAAGAGCTTTTGGCAAATTCCAGGCGGGGAGTGACTTCCATCTGGCCACTCTACCATACAGGCCTGATTGGTGGATTGCTGCACAGATGGTTGTCCTTCTGTAAGGTTCTCCTCTCTCCATAGAAGAACTCTGGAGCTCAGACAGAGTGACCATCGGGTTATTGATCACATCCCTGACTAAGGCCCTTCTCCCCCGATCATTCAGCTTAGATGGCTGGTCAGCTCTAGGAAGAGTCCTGGTGGTTAAACATCTTCCACTTACGGATGATGGAGGTCACTGTGCTCATTGGAACTTTCAGAGCAGCAGAAATTTTTCTGTAACCTTCCCCAGCCTTGTGCCTTGAGACAGTCCTGTCTCGGAGGTCTACAGACAATTCCTTTGTCATCTTGCTTGGTTTGTGCTTTGACATGCACTGTCAACCCTGAGACCATATATAGACTTTGCGGTGGGCTTCAAAATCACTGGCATTTTTGTCCTATTTTACTTATTGCGTTTATTTTGTTGCAGTATGACAGTGGACACACTATACATACAGACAGACAGTTATGTCCAAACAGCTTACAAAGTTGATTTTCATCATAGGTGCCCTGTTATGGGTCTGGCTTGCTGTGTGTGATTCCCATTACAATAATTAATAGTAAAATGAAAAGAATTAGAACTTCTCTAAATTAATGAGGAGCCCGGATTCTCATCTCATCATTGGGCAGAATGTCTCCCTTTGTTGATGTTCGCTATAAGATAATCGGTGCAAGATTCCTTGAAGTTTAGCCCTGCGGAGTTAATATTCGGGTACACTCTCTGAAGCCCTCTAAAACTTCTCAGCGAACAATTGTTGGCTATAAAACCTGCAACGAAAACTATCTCTGTCTCTTGCCACATTAATATGTTAAAACCATATCATGAAAGACTCAATGAACAGAGAAATCTGAGAATCTGAGAAAACTGTGTGTACGGGAGTACCTTTAACTGTGGTTGAGGATAATGAAAGTGTGGAAGCTGTCTCTTTTCCTACGGGTCGTTTGCAAATCTCCAAAATTGTACAGAATCTGACCTCGTGTCTAAGCTATATGCCAGAATTACAACAGGCAGATGTTATAGCTTTAATTAGGCACTTTCCTAATATATTTTCCGATGTTCCTTCTCAAACCAACATTGTTTCATGACAATGATGTGGAAAATGCCAGTCCAGTTAAGCAACACCCTTATAGAGTAAACCCCATGAAGAGAGAAATAATGAAGTTTGAAGTACAGTATATGCTGCAAAATGGCCTGGCTGTACCCAGCCAAAGCGCCTGGAGTTCACCGTGCTTGCTAGTACCAAAAGCCGACGGGTCTTTTCGTTTCTGTACAGATTACAGAAAACTCAATGCGGTAACAAAACCTGACTCCTTTCCTTTACCAAGGATTGATGATGCATTGACAAGGTTGGTCCAGCTAAAAATTTGTAACGAAATTAGACCTGTTAAAAGGATATTACCATGCACCGTTGATGAAATCAGCGTTTGTAACTCCTGACTACTTTGGTCAATATTTGGTAATGGCCTTCGGCATGCGAAATGCTCCAGCCACATTCCAGCGCCTCATATTTTACAGCTTTTGAGCGTATGGCTGGAAAATTAAGGTGGCCGAAAGATATGTGGGCACTTATGCTTCAAAGTAATCTGGTCGGTAAGGCTCAGAAAACTGCTCCAAAAGGTCCAGAGAGTGGTTTAAAGCGCACATGTTTTTACTGTCTTGAAACTGATCATCTCATAGCCGACTGCAAGGCGTGGAAGCAGAAAAATGCATTCATGCGTTTAGTGCTGCAAGATATACCAGATTGTGAGGCATACTTGGACGACATTGTCATCTTTTCTCCTTCATGGAAGGAACATCTAAACTCTCTTAAGAATGTGTTTTCCTGCCTGTCTAGTGCACTATTAACCGTGAATTTAGTGAAGTGTGAGTTTGCTAAAGCCACAGTTACTTATCTCGGGAAGCAAGTGGGCCAGGGCCAAGTGAAACCAGTAGATGCTAAAATTACCGCCATAACAGAGTTTCCCAGACCCCTCTAATCGGCGAGAGTTATGCTGCTTCCTAGGAATGACGGGTTATTATCGAGGATTCCGTTGTAATTTTGCTACCCTAGTGACACCTCTAACAGATCTTTTAAAAACCACTCGTAAATTTACGTGGACACCAGATTGCGAGCATGCTTTTAATGGAGCGAAAGATCTATTGTGTAAAGCCCCGATCTTAGCTGCGCCAGATTTTTCCAAAGCCTTCCTACTTGAAGTTGACGCCAGCGCAGTGGCTGCAGGAGCTGTATTAATGCAACTATCGAAGTCAAATGTGGAGTTGCCTGTCAGTTACTTTTCTAAAAAGTTTAATGATTGTCAACGACGATACAGTACAGTTGAGAAGGAAACCTTAGCTTTGTTGTTGGCCTTGCTACATTTCGAGGTTTACTTGAATGCTAACCCTTTTCCGGTGAAAGTATACACCGATCATAATCCACTCATGTTCCTTTCCCGAATGCATAACTTAAATCAAAGATTAATGCGGTGGTCTCTGGTCGTACAAGAATACAATCTTGAGATTGTTCACAAGCGTGGTTCGGAGATGGTTCTGGCTGATGCGCTGTCCAGAGCAGTTGGTGCTGAAAGTGTCTTGTGTAAATAGAAAAGACAAGTGTCTTTCCTTCTTTTGGTGGGGAGGAATGTTACGTATTTCCTTTTATTTTAATAATATTAATAATAAAAATAATAATTATAAAATATTTACATTTACATAACCCAGTAGTGAGTTTTTTTTTGTGTTGCTTGTGGTTCTCTTTTCTTCGCCTCTGTCTCCAGCAGGTTTCTTCATTACCGCACAGGTGCAGTGCATCAGGTGCCAACACGTGGAGGCCGGCTAGCTTGTTTGTGAAGACAATTTAAACCGGTCTGGAACATCGTTTGGAGCGTCTCCTCTCTCCCGGCTTGTTGTTTGTTTTGTGAAGTGAAAACTGTGTTGTATTTTACTCTGCGAAATTGTTGAAAGTGAACGCTGAGTGTTGACTTGGAGATCTATGCGGAGACACGTGTGCTGAGCATGGTGCCTTTTTGTTTCATTACATTTTCTGATGTTTTGTGGTTAGTAGGGAGGTAAGTGAATGTTGTTTTGTTTTTTTCATTTCATGCACAGGTAAGAGGGTTAAACTTAGTTAGTTGTTGAGTTTTGTTTCTTATTTTGGCATTTACCTCCGCAAGCTTTTTATTGTCTCCTTTTGAAGTTTAAACGTCAAATAAATTTGACTTTGTTATTTCCTTGGTCATTCACCTTTGTTGTTGTTGTTTTTCCTTTTAAACGGGAGATGAGAATCCGGGCTTCTCATTAATTTAGAGAAGTTCTAATTCTTTTCATTTTACTATTATTTATTGTTACGGGTCTGGCTTGCTGTGTGCGATTCCCATAACAACACACTAACATGCCCTTTAAATAATACGTGCAAAAATTTATTATGTCAAAATGTATGCACTTAAGCCAAAGTAAAACAGTACACCCAAGGTTGTCATTTGAAGTTCCCTTTTTCATCCTCCTGTCATTGCAATTCATATTTGAATTAAAGTCCAGTGGTGCATTCAATTGAAATTCACGCTTGTGGATTTAAAGAAAGCCCATTCTTAAATTCTGTATTTTGCCCAGTCCTGTTATTCCCAATGTGCATTGCAACGTAGCTGACACTCTATTATTTGTGACTGATGTGAATAAAAGATTACAACACGGCCACGTCTGTGAAGCAGACAGTAGATGAAGCTGAGACTGTACAGAGATCTTGAGCTGTCATTATTTCCCATCTGCTGTTCCAGGGCGCTGCAGGCAAATTAGAAAAGCTGTATCTCTATATAAACTTTCTATACAGCTGTTAATGAGATTTTAGACCTGGTTTAGTTGTAAGGCTGTGCTATATATTATTTTAGCATTGACACTGCAAATTTATATAGTCATCAAAGGATGTCCAGTAGGGTTCATAGTTGACCTGGCACCACAGTTTGACTTGTATGCGATTTTGTGATTTTAATTGCAATATTTAACCACAACAGAGTGAAAGTTTTTACTTTGCATTAGTTTGCAAGGGTTTCAAAGCAAACCACCTGTAGGACACATTCTCTCTCATCTCTGTATGCACCAGTTAATATTGTGTATGACTCCTGTGAGCTTGGAGGACTGCATCCATACATCTCTTCAATGACTCAAATAACTTATTAATAAAGTCATTTACTCATACTGAATGTAACCCCAAACCATGATTTTTCCTTTACCAAGCTGAAAAGATTTCTGTGAGAATCTTGGGTCCATGCGGGTTCCAATAGGTCTTCTGCAGTATTTGTATTTGTTGCTCTTACAACTGGGATCGACGACAAGACTTTTGTCAGGTAGTGTATAGCTGAGTAATAAGATTTCAGAATTGCAATAACATACCATGAGCCTCAAACACCAGTTTCCATATTGTCATGTAAACCCTTTGAGTGTAAAATCATGGTGAAAAACAGGCCAATTGGAACTAAACACAGACTCTGACCTTGCTGATGGGATCATTAATAAGCACGGCCCCAGCAGCATTTGATTGGTCACGTTTCCTTGTAAGATTCAGTGGTGGAAAGAGTACTGAAAAATCATACTCAAGTAAAAGTACCATTACTTGCTTAACAATGTAGTGCAAGTAGAGTAAAAGTATCTGTTGTAAATATTACTTAAAGTATGAGTAAAAAAAATAGCCCTTTCAAAGTGAGTATTACGCTGTAAAAAGATGATGCATTTACATGTAATTTATGGATGTGTGTAAATGTAACTTTCTGTAGTGAAATTAGTCGCGTTAATATTAGGATAGATTTAGGTCGTGACGTCAGGTGACCAAAATTCAATGTCTAGGCAGTGTCTGAGGACAACCTTTTTTTGGTCACCAATAATGACGTCAAATGACGTTGATATTTGTTTGATTTTAGGTTGTGTTGGAAAGTGACCAAAATCCAACATCTTAAACATCATAAACGTCATATTGCTGTCAAATACTGATATTTATTCGTCAGGTATGACAACCAAAATCCAATGTCTGATAGACTTCATAGTGGTAACGTCCACACAACGTCAAGCTGTAACATCATTAGACATTGATATTTGGTTGATTTTAGGTTGGACATTGACGTCGGCCTGAAGTTGAGTTCGAATATAAAACCGAATTTCTTTTACAAACAAAATGCAATGTCCCCACAACGTTGAGGTACGACGTCAATCTAATGTCATGTTTGACGTCTTGTGCCTGCTGGGTGCCATTTCGGTCATCATACAGTAAACATCCTTCATCTTCTCATCAGTGACGTGCATCTAAACAGTCTCTCGGTCAATGGGTGTAAAGATTTAGGACATCTCCTCGGACACTTTTATGTTTCCAAACAGTTTGCTGCGATTATAAATCAATTATAAAATACTTTCTATGTACGATTTGATTGGACATGAATCCCCATAGACTTCTCAGTAGAATCCCTACTGAGAAGTCAGACTTCAAGTGGAAGGATTTGTAGAGAGGTTATGTATGCTAATTATGAAATGATTACGATAGAAGTAATTACACAGACCTATAGGATGTTTAACACACATGGCATCTGAAGATGTGCTGGGAACGCGGAATTGTTTGCTAGTAAACTGTTTGCTTCAGTAATTTCTATTGCTCCACAGATGGGATCAGACGATTAGCATAAATGTCAGTGCAGCAGGTGAGCAGGTGTTTCCATCACTGTGCTGTGTGTTTGAGACCTCCTATGGTTCTGTAGAGCTCTCAGATGGCAGATTACTCTTAAAAGTGCTTTAAAAACGACTGTGTTGTTGTTTTTTCATATTCATTAAGTACTTGAAATGCTCCTTTTTTTTTAAAAGAACAAGCAGAATGACGATTAGTGCCGCATGTCTACCAAGCATATGTTTGAATATTGATCTTTTTGAGGTTTCTCAGTTCAAGGTTCTTAATTAATCGTGCACCTGTATCCATCAGTTTTTATTTTTTCAACATCAGATCTAGAAAGGTTATGGGTTTTACAATTGTGAGAAATGTTTTCCGAGTGGTGTTTTGATATAGTCACGAAGCAATGTTCTTTTTTCATTTTTCGCTCTACCTTCATTTTTCGCAAAAATACCTTGGCAGCAGTATACAGTTATAATGTCTGTTAAACACAAAAGAAAAAAATATTTTTGGAAACTAGTAATCACTAACTTTTCATAGTATTTGTTTTTCTTCCTTTGTGTTTAACGGAAAAAAAACTCAAGCTGTAAACAAGTGAACGGTGAGTAAATGATGACAGAATTGTCATTTTTGGTTGAACTATACATTTAAATTTACACTAAAATGTAACAAGACGTTTTGGGTCAAAATGTCCTCAGGAGAGAATGACGGTTAAACATGAAACAGTTTTGCTTTCAGTTACAATGACAACTTGATATAAAATAACAACAGTTTCTATCATAGAATCAACTCTCAATTGTTGGGTTTTACTCGTTGATTACCAGCTGGTGTAAATCTTGGCAGAAAGTTTTTTTGGCATAATGTCTCAAATCAAAATTAATTAGCAAAGTTTCGGATTTTGTTTGAAATGACTTAACACCAGTTCCTCCTTTGTTTTTGCTTGAAGTATATCTGGGCCTTTTGGCTGTTGGGTAGTTTGTCAGTGCATTAGACTAGCTGTTTTCAACCTGTGGGGCACGAGAATTTGAGGTGTGCACTCAAGTAAATGACGATGATGATTTTTATGCGATTACTAGAGTGAGTCTGATTATCAGCATCAACCTGTAGAGTTAATGCATTTTATTTATATATATTCTTCCGATCTATGTGTGAGACACTAAGCCCCTTATATATATATATATATATATCTGTTTGTGTGTGTGTTTTTGTTTG
>CAIGQZ010000427.1:7785-17922 GCA_903798205.1 Danio tinwini
ATGTTGCTTTCTCTCTGTTTAAAACGAGCCACTTTTGAAGAGAGGTTGTAACAAGCTTGTTTAGCATGCTGTCCCGGGAGAGAGCCCTGAGCTCATAAGTTTCTCAAGCCCGGGGCTTCCTCCCGTTTGCAAGGCGAGAGGGGAGTTTGAGCTCAGGTAGATCTCAAGAACTCCCCTGCTGTAGTAGCTAATGAACAGATAGTGCTTGCTTATAAGATATAACTTCTTACTAGGAGCATGTCTATGCCTTCAATTTAGATTAGTCAATTAACTTAGGTTGCATGTTTTTGGACGGTGGGAGGAAACTGGGGAAACCGGGGAAAACCCACGTGAGCACGGGGAGAACGTGTAAACTCCACACAGAAACGTTGGCTGACTTAGTAAGGACTAGAACCAGTGACGTTCTTGCTTTGAGGCAACAGTGCTAACCACTGGGCCATCGTACCACCCATCTAGGAAAGGAGGAGGAGTAGGGGTGGAAGGGGGGATTCTTCAAAATGAAGATGGTTGTGATATGGAATCTAGGGTATTTATAGTGGCTTAGGAATCGTCTGATTGGTAAATCATAAATTGAATAATGCGGGGCCGGCTATAAGCAATCATAAGCACGTGATTCTCTCAAAATTAGTTTATAAATAAACTTCACTTCAAAAGTTCACACTTAGCTGATTATTGATTATAAAGCTTGTTTGGCATGCTGTCTCGGGAGAGAGCCCTGAGCTCATAAGATCCTCGAGCCCTGGGCTCCCTTCCGTTTGCAAGGCGAGAGGGGAGTTTGAGCTCAGGTAGATCTCGAGAACTCCCTAAGATGCCCTAATAAGCTCAGGACAGCAGCCGCATATTGAAAAACCCCCTAAAAGGCAATAAAGATCAAGCCAGAACCGGCTGCTGAATAGAAAGTGTAATAAAGATGGTACCAGGAGAGGGTTTGCAGAAGCAAAGATGAAACCGGTGCAGAGTATAAAAGGTTGGAGTGATTGCTACACCTAAAGTGGTGTATTGGCTGCTGATGTTGCAAATGCTATGTGTGCCCCTGTAGCAGTATTTAATTGCCGTGACCGGACGGGAGAGTGAGACTGGTGTAATAATTTTAATGCAGGATGCATGAGCTCTGCTAAAGAAACTCTTAAAATGACAGTGATGAAATGTCAGGATAAGCTCAGTGGAGCGTCTCTGCTGCAGCAGAGGTGCGATAGTCAGTGGTGCAGAGGAGAATTAAAGCAAAGCGGAGCATCTCTACAGTTGCAGAGGTGCAATGGAAGTCAGTGGTGCAAAGGTGCAGAGGGGAATTTAGCTTAGCGGAGCATCTCTACAGTTGCGGAGGTGCAATGGAAGTCAATAATAACAGGTAAATACGCTTCTGCGGAGGCATTTAAATTGCTGTGGCAGTGCTGGTGGAGTGTGTCAGTAGTGGTATGTTAAATGGAAGTGTATGTGAGCTCAGGCAGAGCGTCACTGCTGCAGCAGTGGTGCAGAATGGAAATGAAGCTCAGCGGAGTTTCACTGCTGTTGCAGAGGTGCGATGGAAGTCAATATTGGAAGGCAAGTATGCTTCAGTGGAGGCGATTTAACTGCTGTGGCAGTGCTGGAGAGTGTGTCGGTAGTAAATGGCTAAATAGAGATGTGTGTGAGCTCAGGCGGAGCGTCACTGCTGCGGCAGTGGTGCAGAGGGAGAATAAGGCTCGGCGGAGCGTCTCTGCTATTGCAGAGGTGCAGTAGTAGTCAGTACAAAGAGCGTTATGAGTGCAGGAATGTTAAATACTGTCTGTAGTGATATGTAGAGATAAGGGTGAATAAGGCTCAGCTAAAGCATCACTGCAGTTGTAGTGGTGCTATGGGTGAGTGTTGCTCAGCAGCGAGTCTCTGCTGTTGCAGAGCTGCAGTGGGTCAGTATGAATGCAATGTGCGCTCCCGCAGAAGCATATACTGCTGTATGAGTGCGGGGAAGTGTGACGATAGTGGTATTTGGAATGCAAGTGTATATGAGCTCATTTAGAGCATTGCTGCGGCAGCAACTGAAACTTGGGGCGACCCCGAAATGGGTCGGAGCTGTGGTGAATGAGAATGAATAGAAGTATGGTATAGTTTAAGTTTGGAGGGAAAAATTAAAAGGAAGAAAAAAGGGGGAAGGGTAGTGAAGGAGCTCCTATGTTAATAGGAGGGGGATTAGGGGGAAATGGCAGAGTTGTGATTATACCTAGAAATACCTGTGGGTGGAGGTCGGCTGGAGAGGATCAGCTGGGCTTCCCTGAGGTGGTATTGCTCTCCTGTTGGGGTGTGGCTTATCTGGTGATCCTGGAAGTACCTCTTGAAGACTGAGTAGGTGAAGTTATAGTGAAATGGAGTTTTAAACCCCTTAGTGATATAGAAATTTGTTTAAGATGTAAATGTATCTAACGCTGAGTCAATGGACGAAACATTATTCCATTGTCGGAAATGTCGTCCTCCTCCAATTCATAGTAGTCAAGCGGAGAGTTTGTTTCTTGTCGTTTTTACATCCGACAGACTCACCATTAAAAAGTTACATATGACAGAGTGTATGAAGATATGAGTCACTGGCATATTACGATTTGGAAAGTCACCACTTTGTGTGAATGTTAGTTATGGGCTTTACTTAAATCCATGAATAAATAACATTAGGTTTGGAGTCATAATGTGATTAAATCACAAGCATATCAAACCCAGATCATTCACAAATTCAGAGTCCATTAATCTTTCAAGAGAGAAGGTGGGACCATCTCGAGTTTTGAAGCTCATTGGATGGTGATGCTTCACTTTTCAGCTATTGGCTCAAAGTAGTGTCAATCAAAAGCCGGCGGCCATTTTGACTAAAATCACTGTTGCTATGACTGGAGATGCTACTGAACGCACTTCAGCGAGTTATTTGGATGATAACAGTGCACCTAATGCATGTTTATTGATGTATGACTATGCTGTGGACTAATTTTTTGCGGATTGGATTGCCTGGACCCTTGCAGTCGAATTACTTAGGATGATATGGATCTGTGGACAGGAGGGATGTTTGAGAGGTGAGTTCTTTTGTATAACTTATATTCTATTTGCGCTTGTCTCATTTTTCAAAGATTTATAAAATGTTTAGTCTTTGTTGGAGAGTGGTTATTATTATTATTTTTTAGACAAGGCTTCCCTTTGGAGCGTGCTATGTACGTTACCACTGGTGCACCACTAGGAGAGCGGTGAGGGTTCGGTTTCATTGCAATGGCTTGGATCGCCGGCGTCTTGAGAGTTTAGGCTTTGATGTTGTTGATGAAATTGTTGTTGGAGTTATAGTTAGAGATGCAGTAGCAGCGGGTGCGGAGTGGGGCGTTCTTCAAAATGAAGATGGCTGGGATCACGTGACGCGCTCATGAGCCTAGACGCACGCTAGACGAGCTCCGCACATGTAGCCCTTTTTTCTGTAGATTTATCTCATTAATTTACATTTGGGGTAGTTTTTTTCGTTTACATATGTCCTGTAGATGTCACACAGTCGGAAACTAGCTTACTCCTCACCATCATCCTCTCCTATTAAGAAGAAAACTAAATCGTCAACCACGTCAGGCCGAACAGACATGGAGGAAAACATGGCGGCCAATTTGAAGCGATTTGAGGACATTCTGAAAGCTGAACTTGCAGCAATGCGCTCGGAATTTTCCTCTCACATAACAGCAATTCAAAATATGTGTTCCAAAGTGGATTTCTTAACTGGGGAGCAGAGAGAACAGAAAAAGGTGATCAACGAGCACGCTCGGCGTCTGGATTCTCTCGAGCAACAAGTGACTGAACTACAAGACCGCAGCAGACGCAGCAACCTCCGTTTACTAGGACTTCCCGAAGGAGCGGAGAAAGACGACCCAATCGGCTTTCTGAAGCGATCACTACCGACATGGATTCCGTCGCTGGCGAACAAAGAAATAGAAGTTGAACGTGCACACCGAGTTTATTCCAGAACCTCGTCCGATCACTTCAAGCCACGACCTTTCCTATTCAAGCTGCTGCGCTTCAACGACAGAAATCTGATTCTGAATGAAGCTAGACGCCATGGTCCGGTTAAAACAAACGACGGTGCAATGCTGAACTTTTTTCCGGATTTTTCCCCTACAACGGCAAAGAAGCGCAGCTCTTTCACTATAATACGGAGAGAATTGAAAGACGCAGGTCTCCAAACCTTTCTTCTGTATCCAGCTACGCTAAAGATCGTCATGAAACACGGCGAAATTAAACATCTATATTCCTCGGAGGAAGCTCGCCAGTTTCTGAACTCGTTTTCGGGACTTTCCCCAAGTATGGAAGTGTCGCAAGGGTTGGTTAATACTGAGTAACTTGATTTAGGATTTTAAAATTCTAAATATGGTGGTCTTTCACTTGCTGTTATGCCTACAAGCCGATAAAGATGTCAATAATACACAAAGTCTAGATTACATTTAAAATCCGACATTTTAGTTTTTCTGACAGAACACTTTACTTGTTCTGACAGAACACTTTACACTTTAACTAGTGTTCCTGATAAATAAATTTTATTTTATTTATATATATATTATTTAATCCCCAAAATTCTTTCCTTGTGTTTAATCCAGTATTTTATTCCGTTACAATAGGGCTCATGGCGGTGGTTAACGTTAGTACTGTTCAGGTCGTCATGACAATGTCACTGACTAAGAATGGGGTGGGTGACAGTCCAGGGTTAGTTCTTACCCTGGATTGTAACAGTCCTTTGAGACTGGTTTTATTTATGTTACAGTTTTTTTGTAGTTGCGTTAATCGGGTTGAAGGTAGACTTGAGACAATGCAAGTGCTGTGTTTCTATTACATCTTATCCATTCGATTTACTTTGTTGTTTGATAGTTATGACTGAGTTGAACATACTTAGCTGTAATATTAATGGCATTAATGACTCACATAAGCGCGTAAGTTTTTTGCATTTGTTGCAGCAAAGAAAAGTTGATGTTGCCTTAGTTCAGGAATCACATCTACAAGAGGAGGATATTCATAGATGTAACAATAAATATTATGAGGTGGTCTCATTTGCTGCATCTGACAATAAAACTAAAGGAGTGTTAATTATCACTAGAAGGAAAATTTATTTAACTATATTAGACAGACAAGGTGATGATGGGTGTAGAATAGCTTATATAAAGACTGTAATTGATAATAGGAAGATAGCTTTTCTTTCAGTTTATGCCCCATGTAACCCAGATCTAAGCTTTTTTGCAAAATTATCCAGGTATCTTACAGAATTATCAGATTGTGAGTTAATAATGGGAGCAGATATGAATACTGTAATGTCCCCTGAACTGGATAGGTCAGTTAATAAAACCTCTTTTTCACAAACAACTTCTTCTGCACATCTTAAACAGTGCATAAGCTCGTTTTCGTTAGTGGATACATGGCGATTATTTAATCCATCTAAAAAATCATATACATTTTTTTCTGCTAGACACAAATCATATTCACGTATAGACTACATTTTTATTTCATCTTCCATGACTGCAATGATACATCAAGTTGATATCTCCCCTGTTTCTTTGTCTGATCACTGTAGTAATTTTGTGAAGCTCTCATTTAATCAACATCCCCCACGAGCCTCAAGATGGCGCTTCAACACAAACTTATTAAAGGATGAAAATTTTTGTGAACAATTTAGATTGAAACTACGTGAATTCATCGATATAAATAAAGGCTCAGTAGAGGATCCTCGACCATTATGGCAAGCGATTAAGGGTTTTGTAAGAAATTTTTCAATTTCATTTGCGTCTTTTCGTCAAAAAAGCAATCGTAAGAAAATCTCTGATTTAGAATCTAATCTGGGAACACCAGAACAAATGAACCAGCAATTTTTTTCTGACAGTACAGCAGCATCAGTTGAAATAATTAAAAAGGAATTAAATTTATTATATAGACACAGAGCTGAATTTTTGATTCAAAGGTCCAGACAAAACTACTATTTCCAAGGCAGCAGACCTAGTCATCTACTGGCATTAAGATTACGTAACAGTGAAAAATTTGCTAACATTACTGCAGTGAAATCTCAAAATGGAGATATTCTGACAGATCAAAAGGGCATAAATGATACGTTTCGCTCTTTTTACAGTGACCTATATACTTCTAATTCTAGTTGCGAACCCATGTCCTACTCTTCTTTCTTGTCTACTCTTGATCTTCCACATCTGTCAGAAACAGATTCTGAATTGCTAGACAAACCTATATCACTTACTGAGTTAGAATCTTCTATCAAACGCATGAGCAAAGGGAAATCCCCAGGCCTAGATGGCATACCAGTAGAATTATATTTGTATTTTTGGTCTGATCTGGGCCCTTATTTGTTAGACATGTTGCAATATTCAGTCGATCATGGATCTTTTCCTCAAAACATGAATGTGGCTATTATATCCTTGTTATTAAAAAAAGATAAAGACCCCTTATTATGTTCTAATTACCGCCCACTTTCGTTAATTGGCACAGATCTTAAAATTTATGCAAAACTCCTTGCCAATCGTCTAGAAGGCCTTATGACCAAACTTGTACATCACAACCAAACAGGGTTTATTAAATCCCGCTCTGCTTCAGATAATCTACGAAGACTTCTTCACATAATCTCTTCATCTGAGCAAAGGAATTCTCCTTCTGCTATTTTATCACTGGATGCAATGAAAGCCTTCGACTATTTAGAATGGGACTATTTGTGGGCGGTACTTAGTCATTTAGGTTTTAATTCAAAATTTTTAAAAATGATCCAAATACTGTATGCTAATCCCACAGCCACTATACTCACAGGTCATATCTTCACAATCTTTTTCTATTGAAAGAGGCACACGTCAAGGGTGTCCTCTCTCTCCACTACTGCTTTATCTTTAGAACCCCTGGCTCAAGCTGTGCGTCAATCAGATTTAATACTTCCCATTTCAATTAGGAACACCTCACATCACATATCATTATTTGCTGATGATGTTTTACTTTTTTTAGATAAACCAGCTCAAACAGTCCCACACGTTTTAACATTATTCAGTAAATTCAGCACTCTATCTGGGTATAAAATTAATTGGTCGAAGTCATCTTTGCTCCCTCTTAACTTTAATGTGGGGTCCACAACATACTTTGGGTATATTCCTGTGGTACATTCCTTCAAATATCTTGGTGTAGATATTTATCCATCTCTACAGAACATTGTTTTAAAAAACTATAACAACAGCTTAACCAAGGTCACCTCAGATCTGGCAAATTGGACACACCTCCCTACTTCTCTCCATGCTAGAATGTCTGTAATAAAAATGAATATCCTTCCTCGCATTAATTTTTATTCCTATATGATTCCTTTATCTCCACCAATTGGTTACTGGAAAAAACTAAATTCTGTAATCTCTCATTATATTTGGAATGGCAAACGTCCTCGAATTAAGCTATCTACTCTACAGCGTAGCAAAACAGATGGAGGCTGGTCGTTCCCAAATTTTAAATTGTACGCAGACTCATTCCACCTTCGTGCATTATCATCTTGGTTTAATCCTAATGTATCTACGTCATGGCAGGAAATCGAAGAAGCTATTGTTTTCCCACATGACTTAGAATATTTGTTTTTTTCCGGTCTCTCTCTAAGGCAATGTAAACTTCGTTTTGGTCCTATCATCACACATTTCATTTCTACCTGGAGGTCGACAACCAAAAAAATTGAACTAAATGTAGAGTGGCACAGACACTCACCCCTGTTCCATAATTATAATTTTTTATCAGGGAAAATTCCATTTCACAGTCCACACTGGGAGAAATGCAATGTTAAATCATTGGGCAATATTTATGATGATAAAGGCCTAAAATCATTTCAAGACATTAAGGATCGTTTTAGTTTACCAGGAACTCAATTTTTTATGTATCTTCGCATTAGATCCGCGATTCGCGCATATGGCATTCCCTGGGATGCACAATTGCCTGTACATCCTTTGCGTAAGATAATTACACCCAATATTACATCTGTTGCTTCTGCTTCACTTATATATGCCTCTCTTATTAAAAAATCCTACAAACCACTATCTATTTCTACTATTTGGTCTAAGGATATCAGTGGAGATATGGAATCTTTAATTTCTGATCAAACTTGGGACACTATTTCATCCTCCTCAAAAAATCCAAACCATCAAATGATACATTGGAAACTGTTGCATAGACTCTATTTATCCCCTGTAAAACGATTTTATATGCATTTATCACCTTCCCCAGACTGTGACTTATGCTCACAGAGGACAGTTGGCACTTATTTTCATTATTATTGGGAATGTCCTGCACTTCATTCCTTTTGGTCTCAGCTGGCTCATGATGTTTCATTTTTGTTGGGAAAAGATGTAGAACTGACTCCAGTATGCTTTTTCCTAAACGATTTTTCTAACATGTCACTCTCAACGCAACAAAAAAACTTACTCTTAGCTGCCTTTACAGCTGCTAAGAAAATGTTGGTCTGCCGCTGGATCCCTCCTCATATTATGAGTAGGCGTCAATGGGGCCTATCTTTGCTGGACATTATTTGTATGGAACTTTCAACAGCGCGCATACATGGTGCTCAGTCAAAAACTGTCAAGTCCTGGATTTTAGCTTTTGATATTGTGAAATCTTTTGTTTCTACCTTCTAATGCTCAACCTTTCTGTTTATATGTGCTATATGCATCGCATGATGTAATAGTTATGTATTTTGTACTTACCTAACTTCTACCCTGTATTTGGCTAATATTATCCACTCAGTTTTTTTTTTTTTTTTTTTTTTTTCTTTTACACAGCAATTTTTGTGCTTCTGTTATTATAGAACAAGTCTACCTGGGTGGGGGGTGGGTATTCGGGGTTGTTTTACGATTAAGTCATATGCTGTTTGGTTTCTATGTTAAACAAAAACTGAAATAATAAAAACAATTGTTCACAAAAAAAAAAATGAAGATGGCTGTGATATGGAACCTAGGGTATTTATAGTGGCTTAGGAATCTTCTGATTGGTGAATCATAAATTGAATAATGCTGGCTGGCTGCAAGCAATCATAAGCACGTGATCCTCTTGAAATTAGTTTATAAATAAACTTCACATTGTATTTCAAATTTACACAGTATGATTATCTCATATATATATTCAAGCACACAGACATTAATTTAAACAAATTTTCATGACTTTTCCAAAACATTTTGGGCTAATTTGTTTTTCCAAAATAATTACAGACCTGGAAAATGCCTTGTCAAAATTCTCTGACTTTTCCAGATTTTCCAGCAAATGCAGTTCTTCTGAAATTTCTAGTCATTAAAGAAAGCTGAAAACACTTCTCCCTGTAGGTCAGTCCACTCTGCCCACCAGGATGGAGATGTCTGTCTGATGGACTGAAATCCCCCCTGAAAGAAACAGAGAAAGATGATGCTAAAATGCTTGGAAATAGAAAAGAATTTATATGCAAAATATTAATAAAAATAGCCTAATGGAACAAGCAGCTTATTAGTTTTAAACTAATATTTACATTTTATTCTTTGCCTTTTTCACATATTTCATGTCTGAAGCATGTAACTGCAAGAAATATAAAATAAACTTGAGTTTACATTGTCATCAATAAAAAAATATTGAGCATATGCAAGTCATCTGCAAGTAAAAAATGTTCCACTGGCATGTAGTAGGCTATGTGTGAAACAGGTTTAATCAAATAATTTTATTTGTCAAAAGCACAGAGTAACAGTGAATGAGGACCCGCCTGGTGCTGCGTCAGTGTTGAGTTGAGTGCAGCTGAGCAGAGATCCAGTATCTGGACTGCAGGTGCTCTAGAAGCTCAGCAGCAGCAGGAGGCCTTCCCAAAGTACTGCTCTCCACTTCCTGTCTGAGTAGCTTCTTCCTGTGCACAAGAGCATTTGTGTAGCTGTACTGATAAGTGCCTCATGAATAATCATGCACCAGAAAGATGTCTTTAAACATCTACATCTAGAGTAACTCAGACAGAATAGTTTTATTTTATTTCATTAGAGAGAAATCTGAAGTGTCTTAAATCCAATCTAATCCATTTACAGCTGATTCTAACTAAAAATTTTATCTGACTGCTCCACACTGAAAACTGGATTTTATAATGTATTGCATTAATTACACACACACACACACACACACACACACACACACACACACACACACACA
>CAIGQZ010000427.1:42395-64895 GCA_903798205.1 Danio tinwini
AACATTGACTGTAATAAAACCAAAATGCACCGTTCCTTAGAAACACACATAAATCCTCAGAACATCAATAAAACTATACTTTTTTTCTCTGGATTTTTGTGTTGTATTTATATATGGCTGTTTGGAACTCTGGTTTAATTCAATTCGGTCAATACCACTGTTGTGGTCAAATATATTCTGTGTAAAATAGAGCAGCTGAACATTCAAATCTACCTACACTTTAAAAAAATTAAGCCAGTACAAAAAAAAACAAAAAAAAAAACAATGCTTATTTCTTTTCACTTTTTCTTGTTCACTCAACTTTTGAAAACATCAGCTGCACTGACCTAAAATTGTCAGTAATACAAGAAACATTTAGTTGGGTTAACATAAGATTATTAGTTTTCTGGAGAGGTGAAGTACTCTGTAACAAAGCTTTTTAAGTTGTGCCAACAGAACATTTTTTGTCTGCAGAACTGCAATGCTTGAAGTTGAGTGAAAAAAAACACAATCCTTATTTCCTTTTGTTTTTTCTCCTTTAATTGACAGGACAGTAGAGAGTATAGACAGAAAAGCTTGGGGAGAGGAGAGAGGGGAAGGGAAGGATTGACATAGGACCTCAAGGTGGGAATTGAACTCAGGTCACCGTAACCACACCTTCTAATTTTAATTCTGTGTCCTATAAATGTTTTGTTAACATTTGTCTCTGTTTTCGTTTTTTTTTTTTTAAATTGAACTATGTTTGTTTGTTCTGATAATGTATTATTTCCTAGTACAAATTTCCACAAGAGTTTTTTTTTGTTCAAACTTTTTCAAGAATTAGAAACAGGACAGGAGGCAAAACAAAAATAATGGTAAACAAGACAAGGATAAAAACATTTTTACATATACAATGCTTTGTTATGTTTCACATGTGAAGCATGCCTTCCTCCTTTTTTTCAGTTGAACTATGTTTGTTTGTTCTGATAATGTATTATTTCTTAGTATCAATTTCTAAAAGATTTTTTTATGGTGTAGTGGTTAGTGCATAGACACATGGCACTTAGGGCGACCCGAGTTTGATTCCCGCCTCAAGGTCCTATGCCGATCTCTCTCCTCTCCCCATGCTTTTCTGTCTATACCAGGGGTCAACAAACTTGTTCCTGGAGAGTTGGTGTATTCAGATTTTAGCTCCAACCCTAATGAAACACACCTGAACAAGCTAATCAAGGTCTTACTAGGTATACTTGAAACATTCAGGCAGGTGTGATGAGGCAGGTTGGAGCTAAACCCTGCAGGGACACTGGAAAAAAAGTTGAGTACTCGAGAAAAAACAAAAGAAAATAAGCATTATTATTACATGTTATTACAAGGATTATTCATATTTTCTGCTAAGGAATAAAACTAACTTTTAATTTATTTAATGCATTTTTCCTAATAAAGCTTCGTTTCATATCAAAAGCACAGACATTCTTAAGAATTAACAAACTTCAAGAATCAATTAATATTCAAAAAATACTTTTGCTGCTTGTTCAAACTGCTTAAATAAAAGGAGTTGAAACAACACATTTCTTAAGGTTTTTTGGGGGGCAACTTAATTGTTTTATGTTCAGTCCACCTAAATCTCGATAAAAAATAATTAAGTTAAACTAATAGATTTGTGTTGGGACAACATGAAGGAATTGTGTCTTCTCAGAATGATTAGTTTGTCTCACATTTCACATTTGTTTTGTAAAAGTGTGAAATATCTCACAAGTTTATATTGTGCATTTATATTCCTTTCTTTTTTTTGTCTTAGGGTAACAGGTTTCCATATAATAAATTAAAACATCAGATAAATAAATGTAAAAGAATCTTCTTGTTATCAGTGTTCTTCTTCTTCTTCTTCTTCTTCTTCTTCTTCTTCTTCTTCTTATTATTATTATTATTATTATTATTATTATTATTATGTTGCTCTCCAGTGTGTTGGTTTTCACTGAAGCAAATGGGCCCTGTAGAGACAGGTGTGCCTCTGCTTTTCATGTGCAGGTGTCCTGCTGTTCAACCGGCTGCTGCTGACTAATTACACAAACGCATATGTACACACACTGACTAAACCACTCAACATTTTAAACCTCATTTCAAGTCAGTTCATTAAAATAGTCAAGCGCAATGCCCAACATTGCAGTTGTCATAAAGGCAAAATGCATGTGAGCAAAGCAGAGATAGAAACAACCTTTTCCACAATGTAAAACCCAGCAGTCAACTTTATCAAATAAGAATTAGTTTAGTTTACTCAAAATTTACTGAAAGTTAATTCTACTCTTTTGAAAAGAGTTTTGAACTCAGTGTTGAAGGTAATGAGTTAATTAAATACCTCATTACTTCAACTTAAATGGAGTAAGTTCACAGTACTGATATACAGTAGATTAGTTTTTAACTCAAACGGTTTGAGTTGACTTAACTTGAGTTTTACAGTACTCAGTTGGTTTGAGTGCTCTTCATTTATTGGGTTTTCTACTGCGCTCAAATTGCTTCATTTACTTAAATGGATTGAGTTCACAGTACTCATTAGGATTAGTTTTTGAACTTAAATGGTGTGTTGCAATCTGTTTGCTCAAATGGTTTAAGTTACCTTAACTTTTTGGGTTTTATAATGCATCAAAGTGCAATATTTGTCCTGCAATTGGTTTCTAGTGGTTCATTTTTATGATAAATAATTTATATGTAATTACCTTGTATCTATAATTATATCTACATATCCCTTTAAGGTGCACTCTTTGAAAATATTTTTTTCCCACATCTTGTATTGAATAATATGCTGGCACTCTAAAAAATAGCAATAAGTAATGAAAATAATAATGATAACCTATTGATAAAAGATCAACCAGGTGGTTACAATGCCTGTTAAGGGATATAATTACCTTAAATTTACCTTATTACCTGCATATGTGTTGTCTTTTGTGTTAAACAGCCTACTTAAATAAAAAAGCATGAGTTGTAAAATTAAAAAAGCATAAACTCATTACTGAGCACTGTAGACAACCAACGACTTGCAAACGACCTGAATGAGTTTTACTGCCGGTTTGAGAAAACCCACCAAAACCCACTCAGAACTGCTGTTTACACCACCATTAACATCTCCACCTCCCCCCGCCTCCCCCATACCTGCACTTCAGTTCAGTGTAGATGATGTGCGCCAGGTCTTCCAGAAACAGAGGAGGAAAAAAGCTCCAGGCCCAGATCTTATAACACCAGCCTGTTTAAAGTCCTGTGCTGACAAACTGGCCCCCATCTTCACCCTGATCTTCAACAGATCACTGGAGCTGTGTGAAGTGCCCTCCTGCTTCAAACGCTCCATCATCATTCCCATACCAAAGAAACCCAAACTCACAGGACTAAATGACTACAGACCGGTGGCGCTGACATCTGTGGTCATGAAGTCTTTTGAAAAACTGGTGCTGGCCCACCTGAAGGACATCACTGAACCCTCACTGGACTCTCTTCAGTTTGCCTACAGAGCAAACAGGTCTGTGGATGATGCAGTCAATATGGGACTGCATTATGTTCTGCAACACCTAGACAGACCAGGGACCTATGCGAGGATCTTGTTTGTTGACTTCAGCTCAGCTTTTAACACTATCATCCCAAAATTTCTCCTGCCCAAATTAACTGAGCTCTCCGTGCCCACCTCTGTCTGTCAGTGGATCAACAGCTTCCTAACCGACAGGCAGCAGCTGGTGAAGCTGGGAAAATTCTCATCCAGTACCCGCACAATCAGCACTGGCGCCCCCCAGGAGTGTGTCCTCTCCCCACTGCTCTTCTCCCTGTACACGAATGACTGCACTTCGAAGGACTCCTCTGTCAAGCTCCTAAAGTTTGCAGACGACACCACACTTATCGGCCTCATTCAGGACGGTGACGAGTCTGCTTACAGACAGGAGGTTAAGGAGTTGGCTGTCTGGTGCAGTCACAGCAACCTGGAGCTGAACACGCTCAAAACAGTGGAGATGATAGTGGACTTCAGGAGAAACCCCCCTGCTCTCCCCCCACTGAGCATCATGGACAGCATTGTGGCAGCAGTGGAGTCATTCAGGTTCCTGGGCACCACCATCTCTCAGGACCTGAAGTGGGACACTCACATTGACTCCATTGTCAAAAAAGCTCAACAGAGGCTGTACTTTCTTCGTCAGCTGAGGAAGTTCAACCTCCCAAAGGAGCTGCTGAAACAGTTCTACACCTCCATCATTGAATCAGTCATCTGCACTCCAATAACTGTCTGGTTTAGCTCAGCTACCAAATCCGACCTCCGAAGACTACGTCGAATAGTTCGGACTGCTGAGCGAATCATTGGTACAACCCTCCCTACTCTCCAAGAACTGTACTTATCCAGAGCGAGCAGAAGGGCTGCTAAAATCACTCTGGACCTCTCACACCCAGCACACTGCCTCTTTGAACTTTTACCTTCTGGTCGACGCTACAGAGCACTGCGCACCAGAACAGCCCGACACAGAAACAGTTTCTTCCCTCAGTCAATCCATCTTATGAACACTTGATGATGATAATTGTGGAACCAACATCACTACCTGCTATATACACTTTTTTTTTGCACACATACACTTATTTAACAAAACACTCTACATGCCAATTTGCACATAACACCTGCACATATTATGTTGTATATAGTAATACACCTGTACATACACTTGTCAATTTTGTATATTGCATTCACTACTTTTTAAAATATATTTATTATCTGTTTTTTTAGTCCTCTGTAATTCTGTTGCACTGTAGAAGCTCTGTCACGAAAACAAATTCCTCGTATGTGTGAACATACCTGGCAATAAAGCTCTTTCTGAATGCAGATGTATTTAATTGACAAAATTATATTTTCCCTTGATATTGAAATAATGATCATAAATGATGATCAGGGAACTGAACAAATCAATTGAAATAATCAGTCATGTAGTAAGCAAACTCAGATATAGTTGCCTATAGTATTGAATTTCAGATACACCACTATAGTCTTTGAACAAAACAGAAAAACAGAGAAATACGGAGAAAACTGCATTTATTATAACATAATTTATAAAAACTACAGTATGTCACAAAAGTGAGTACATCCCTCACATTTCTGCAAATATTTATTTATATCTTTTCATAGGACAAATAACTCTTTGACACAATGAAAAGTAGTCAGTGTTAAGTTCGTTTAGCAGTGTAAATGTATTGCCCCTTCAAAAAATCAAAAAATACTGCCAATAATAGCTGAACCCCTGGAAACAAAAGTGCATATACCCCTAAGAAAAAAAAAATGTGAATATTTTGTGGCCACCCTCATTTTCCAGCATGGCTTTATTTTTCCTGGGCATGGAGTTGACCAGAGCTTCACAGGTTGCCACTGGAATTCTCTTCCACTCCTCCATCACAACGTCACGGAGGTGGTGGACATTTGACACCTTGTGCTCCTCCACCTTCTATTTTAGGATGCCCCAGAGGTGTTCTATGGGGTTTAGGTCTGGAGACATGCCTGGCCAGTCCATCACTTTTACCCTGAGCCTCTTTAGCAAGCCAGTGGTCATCTTGGAGGTGTGTTTGGGGTCATTATCACGTTGGAACATTGCTTTGCGGCCCAGTTTCCTGAGGGACGGGATCATGCTCTGCTTAGTTTGCATGTCTGCAGAAAATTGTTTGCAAGCTTTCTTGTGCATCCTCTTTAGAAGAGGCTTCTTTTTAGGATGACAAACATGCAGACCAATTTGATGCAGTGTGCGCGTATCCCTTCAATCTCTGCAGCAATGCTGGAAGCTCTCATCCGTCTGTTTTGCAATGATAATCTTTGGATGTGACGCTGAGAACGTGCACTCAGCTTCTTTGGCCCACCATGGCGAGGCCTGTTCTGAGAAGAACCTGTCCTCTTAAAGCACTGGATGGTCTTGGCCACTGTGCTGTAACATAGTTTTAGAATGTTGGCTATCTTCTTATAGCCTAGGCCATCTTTATGCAAAGCAACAATAATTTTTTTCAGGTATTCTGAGAGTTGTTTGCCATGAGGTGCCATGTTGAACTTTCAGTGGCCAGGTTGAGAGAGTGGAAGAGCTTTTATACCAAATTTAACTATCTGGTATCTGGTGAAACCTGAGACAGTGTAGCACTAATGAGTCACATGACACAGGGGAAGAAAAAAAATGACTAATTGTGCTCAATTTGTAAATTTTTTCTTAGGGGTGTACTCACTTTTGTTGCCAGGGGTTCAGCTATTATTAGCTGTATTTTTAGTTTTTTTTGAGGGGACAATACATTTACACTGCTAAACAACCTTTACACTGACTACTTTTCATTGTGTCAGAGTTATTTCTGCAGTGTCCAATGAAAAGATATAAATAGATATTTGCAAAAATGTGAGGGGTGTACTCACTTTTGTGACATACTATAAATAATGAGAGAAATGTCACCTAGAATAGCCAAGAAAATGTAATTTTTTTCCACATCAGAAATGTCTTACCTTTTATTCTGCTCTTAAAAGTACATATTATCGAAAAAACTTACTCAAATCAAATTAGTTGGTTAACTATTCAAAGGCTTGGGACACACAAGATGAAGTGGCTCATATTCTTTTTAGTATTTAAATGTTGCCTCCTGGGGAGATTATTGCTCTGGGTTATCATTGCTATGACACCTGTATTTACATGACTACCTCGTGTCACATCAGCATACTGTGAGTGGACCTGCGACTTCTGCACAGATTCTCTCTTCTGTGCAAGTGCCAAATTTTAGGTGGATTTTTTTATTCATTCATTCGTTCATTTTCTTTTCAGCTTAGTGTCTTTATTAATCAGGGATCACCAAAGCAGAATGAGCTGCCTAATTATCTAGCACATGTTTTACGCAGCGGATGCCCTTCCAGCCACAACTCAACACTGGGAAACACCCACACACTCACATAAGTCGAATTTAGCTTATTCAATTCACCTGCACTGCATGTGTTTAAACTGTGGGGGAAACCGAAGCACCTGTAGGAAACCCACACGAACACAGGGAGAATATGCACACTCCGCACAGAAATGCCAACTGACCCAGCTGAGGCTCAAACCAGCGACCTTCTTGCTGTGAGGCGATTATGCTACCCACTGCGCCACCGTGTCACCCACACCTGACATTTAACACTCAATTTAAAAAATTTTCTTAAATAGCTTTTTATAATTTTTGGAATATTGCATGTATAAAACTGTGTTTTTCTCACTGCTGATGAAAGGCTTATTCCTGCCTGATTCCTACCGGCAAACTTATTTAAGAAGCTGCAGTTTGTGCAAAAATCAACTGCTTCTGTTTAAACTAATACACCATCTTGCTGTTATATTACCCCTGTGCTTTCTTAATTACACTGGTTTTCAGTTCCATCATGTATTGATTTTAAAGTATTCAACTTAAAAAGCAATACATGGCCTGGCCCTAGAATATTTTTGTAATTTGTTTCAATCAGGGACATGCAGGCTTTTTGAGGGGCAGGGGCTCAAGTGAAAAAAGGGCAAAAAGAGCCAAAATTAACATTTTTGTTATTTGTCTTTTTAGAATTTAGCATTTACATCCAAGTGGCATAATTTGCTTTCTAAAGACATCCATTAAAGAGCCAGAATAAAAGTGCACAAAATCTTTTTAGAGTTGAGTATTTACATCGAAGTGACAAAATTTGAACGTTCCAGAATGAACATTTTTGCAACATCTTTAAAAACTTAGTTTAACTGTTCATTATTGACATCCTTACTGGGTCCTAAACAGGGCTCAGTGATGAATCAAAGGTTATATTCATGCACATTTTGGCTGAAAAAAACAGCTCTGTAATCAGCTGTAGTCTAAATCTCCAAAGTGTCAAGACTACAATGGACTAGTCGCACATGAGCCAAGAACTGTGCAGATTAAAGTTAAAAACATTGCACATACTTTTTTATATTCAATACAATTCAAATTTTAATACTGTTGATATCAATTAGTGAAAATTAAATTTCAGATTTCAACAATGAATATCAAAAATTTTATGGTTGATGTCAAAGATTTAATTTAATTAAGCCACCTTGCCGCCATTTATTTATTTATTTTATTTTATCTTCATATTCCAGATGTTAAAAACGTTATATCTTGGCCAAATATTGTCCAATCCTAACAAATCATATATTAATAGAAGTTGTTAATGATAAATAAATCTAAAATGGTCCAGGGGCACAAATGTGTTATTGAAGCTTGCTCTTTAATTGACTTCAAATGTCATTGGAGTCTAGGTAAATCAGCATCAGCACTGCTGCCAACATCAAACCTCTGATATTTTGAAAGCGCCAGTAAACGTATTTAAGAAAGCAGAAAGAAATAGGCTACCTGTCGGAGCTTTACATCAGTTTATCCAGCGTCCCCTCACCCTCCCTTCCTACACGAGGATTACAAGTGGCGTTCAAAGAGCTCGACTCCACTGCGCTGTATGCAGACGCACGCGCTCCTGACGAGACAAAGACAATGAGCTGTCACAGTTTCAGATGAATTACTGTGAGTTCTGAGAGAAAGACATGCTGAAAGGAAAGTTCAAGGAGCGACAAATCGGTCTGTTGTACTCTAGGAACCCGCTGCTGGATCAAGACTACCTGTGGGCGCTATAGTGAAAGGAAAAACAGCCAGCGTCGTTATCAATCTACCGGCGAAACGCAACACACATTTATATGGCAAAGTTCCTCGCCGAGCTGCTGGGATGTACACTGCCCGAAAAAGGAGCATCTCCTATGTTCGAGGTGGGATTTAAGTCTGTTTGTTGACATTGCAAGCTACTATTGTGTTTGACCATAATCTCAGATTTTTGGTTTAGCAATGCTTTGTTTTGGTTTACCGAAAATTAGCCGTGGTTTAATCATGTTTTCGGCCATGTAGTTTGTTATTTGTACTGATTACAGTTTTACTATGGTTAAATTATTGATAGTATTGCAAAACTATATTATTTTTGTTAGGGAACTGTTAAATAAGTATGTCTTTAAGTCATCTGATTGTTTAAGATGCTTTTTTTGTACCTTCTTCACTCACAACAATTTACTGCTGCTGCCACACAATGGATGGCTCACCTAAGCATTGAAATAATGGCTAAAGATTGTAAAATAAACATGCCTTTACACTGCCGAAACATTAGACAAACATTCTTATGTGGTAAACAGTGGATGGATATGAAACTCAAATCGTCAAATATTGATGGAAGGGAGTCAGGCTTGATGTCTTTAGGAAACTCTTCCAGTGTGTATTTAGGTCACTGTGTCAGGAGAAATTGCACCTGTACATTTCTGAAA
Organism: Danio tinwini; assembly: GCA_903798205.1. NCBI lineage: Eukaryota > Metazoa > Chordata > Actinopteri > Cypriniformes > Danionidae > Danio > Danio tinwini. The sequence goes on from CAIGQZ010000427.1 coordinate 51,650, forward strand.
GCTCCAAGAAAACATAAGAATTAACGAATTGCATAAAATAGGATAATTTTGTCCATACAAAACATTTGATGAATTTAATCAAAACAAAGTTGTCCAACATATGTATCAAAATTTAATGCAAAACATGATCTTATATGAGAGCTCACTGAATCTTGATCTTATATTAAGATTTTATAAAGTCCACTTCATTTCATTTACAGGTAGGATTTTGGCTTTGTTGCTTCTTCACCTGTGTAGTCGGGTAGCACACATGTGTTTCTTGTGTTTGGTACACTGTCATATCTACGTATTGAGGGTGACACATTCCCTTTCTCATGGAAAATGTTTGTTTGGATGATTTGTTTGTCGTGTCAGCTTCTGCTTGGCTTCATTTTTTTTTATAATCCTCAAATCAAGCTATTTCACCAGATGAATCTATGCTTTTCAATTATCTGTAGAAATATGTCGCTGGTGGGCATAATCGGCTGTAATGGCAGTTTACAGCGAGTGACGAACAACTGCAGCATAGTGGTGTTGAGGGATTAGCGCCCAGGCCATTATATAAGAGAATATTCTGTTCAAAGCCATCAGATCAGCCTTTGCCTCTAATCCCACCGTTGCCTGTGTTGCTGTTTATATATGCAACAGCCTACTGTATGTTTTTTTCTGTTGTTTTGTATTCATGCTAATTGATCTTTAAACTTTAAAGTATACTTTAATTAGAGTATGTTGTAAGACTAATAATCATAAGGTGTAAAAAATGATGCAGAATCTATTTTTACACAGATATAAAGACATATATTCTCTGAGATGCCATATGTTCATACAGAGGTTGGTCGATCTGCATTCTCCAAGAATGCTACATGTGTATGGAATGAGCTTCAATATATACTACATGAAATCTGTACCTAAATATATTAAAGTCTGTCTATTTAGAGCAGTGCACATGTTTTTATAATTACGTTTTATGTTATTTTTGTGTGTGTTTAGGTGTTTTTTCCTATGCTGTCTGTCATGACCAGGATTCCCCGGTAAAGGAGATATTGTATCTCAGTGGGGTTTTTCTGGTTAAATAAGTACGTATTGAACATGAAACTTTGAGGTTGAAAGATTTAAAACCTTTGCTTTATTTACTTTGATAAATCTTTTATGTATTTGTATAATTTATTAGGATTTGTCAGGTTTAGTATGTGTTTCTGATTAGATTTAGCTTTATTTGGTTTATGTGTTGTGAGTTAAATTGGGTTAGACCACTGGATCTTAGAATGATTCACAAGATGGATTTTAAATTACTTTAAAATAACATGTATATATCATTTTAAAAATAACATCTACATTTTTTCATCTTTAGTACTTTATATTTTATATAAATAAGTTGAATAATTTGTTAGAACAAAAGGGTTAGATTAGACTTGGATTAGATTATAGTGGTTTAATTAGGTTTGGGTTAGATGTTTTTATTGTTTTAAGGTTTACATGCAAATTATTTGTTTATACTTGGGTTCAGTTTGTTTTTTTTAGGTTTCTAGAAATGTTCAGAAACAGTTGAAATACAAGAAAGCATCTCTTACTGTGGTGTGGATGGTGTAGGTGTTGAATGTTGCATTGGCTCAGATCTGCTCCTCATTAGTATCCTGTGGTCACTTGTTTGACACTCAGCATGAGATTGACTCAGGCAAGGTGACACACATACATGCGCACACACACCATACATTACACACTGCCACCCACATAGACCCATACACAAATAGAGCAGCTTGCTGAATAAAAACGATAACTAAAATAAATATAAGTCGTCTTAATTCTACTGTCAAACATCCTACCAGATTTTAATACATTTTATAACATTTTTTCTTAACACATTTCTATTAGAGGTAAGCATTATTGTCAGCTTGTACGCTAAATCAATACAGTATAGTTGAAGATAACCAATTTGCAAAGTGAATATAAACAAGCAAAGCAGCAGAAATATGGTCAAAATCAACCAATATGTAAACTGCCATAATTAGCATATTTTTAAGTTCCTTTCTTTGAATTTTAATGAGTTTAATGCTTTATTTTTTTATCAGCAATATTTAGGCATGGGACGATAACCGTTTTCATGGTATACCGCGGTTTGGAAAAGTCAAGGTTTTCATACCGCCAAAAGTTTCTCTAATACCATTCCTAAGGTATGTGTAAGATTTGCTGCATCTCCAGCAGAAATGATATACAAAGATGCCATTTTAAATTAATCTAAAATAAATCTGTGTTTTTGAAACTAATGAAGACAGCAGACATCAATGATTCATTTTCATTATTTGGCCTGGCACGTTTACTGCTCCAAAATATTATAAATGTTTCTCAAAATAAAATATATTGTGTTCAAAGGGGAAAAACTTTTAGTTTTTTTACAGACATTTAAAAAGAATATAATTTAGAGCAGTCATCACAATACCGTGAAACCGTGATATTTTTATCCAAGGTTATCATACCATCAGAATCTTATACCGGCCCATGCCTAGCAATAATAGTGTAGGTGTACAGTACTATATTAAAAACAGATTTTAGCACATAATGTGTTATGTCTGATCTTGCCAAGTTCACCATGTGAGTCAGAAATTGCACTGCATCTTTTAGTTGTTTGAAAGATGTGTAGAGAGTATTATAGCACCCAAACAAATATGTCAAGTTCCTAAATGGATTTTGAGATCTGGATGGATGAGAAAGCAAAAGTCCCATCTTGAGATGAGTTTTCATTTACAGGGCACATGCGCTCAGCTTCACTCCTAATCACAACCACGTCAGGACGTCGGTGCTCTCGACAGGCCATTTCATAGTGGACACTGAAATGCTGCCAGCCAAAACTGAATCCATTTCTTTCCATGAGCTGACAATTGCTGGGTAATTGACTTGGCTGGTGTGAGCTTAGAAATGGCTGGACTTTATAGCAAAGATTCGTTCTGTATTCTCTGCCATTTTCTCTAAGTTGTTGCTGCTTTCACAAAAATTTGCTTTTTTATGAACACAACCCAGCAGGCACAGGACGTCAACATGACGTTAGATTGAATGTGCACCCCAATGTCGTGGGGACGGTGCATTTTGTTTGAAAATGAAAATCGGTTTGACATCAAAACTTAACGTCAGACCAACATCAATGTCCAACGTCCAACCTAAAATCAACCAAATATCAATGTCTAATGATGTTACAGCTTGGCGTTGTGTGGCTGTTACCACTATGGGATTTTTTTTGGTTGCCATACCTGACGAATAAATGTCAGTATTTGATGTCAATATGAAGTTGGTTTAAGATGTCGGCTTGATGTTGGATTTTGGTCACTTTCCAACACAACCTAAAATCAACCAAATATCAATGCCATTGGACGTCAAAATGACATTGTCCTTAGACGCTGGCTAGACATTAAATTTTGGTCACCTGACATTATGACCTAAATCTAACCTATTATTAATGTCATATGATATTGTGTGCCTGCTGGGAATATTGCAAATGACTATACAAGTTCTCATTTTTTGACCTTGTTTTCATTCAGAAAATGTCAAAAGACAACTTGCTGTTGATTCACTTCTTGAGGTAAATCTGTTAGAAAATCTGAGGGTTCAAAATAATCTAAATGAGGAGAAATTATCTTTAAATTATCTTAGCTATGCATCTTTCTGATCAAAAATTAAGTTTGTACAGTATGGGAGAAAATTTACTTAATTTCTTCTTGAAAGATGATATTTACTTAATATTGTAAAGATTTTTTGGCATAAAAGTAAAATTGATCATTTTGACTAATCCCACAAATATAGCTGTGCAACATAAGACATAGAGTGTTGAAAGTGTTTTTTTTATTTATTTGAAAGTGTATAATTTAGTTTAAATAGTATGTGTTTGAGTTTTATTTTGTTCTTTAATTAGTTAGTTGTGAAGTCATAAGGGCATGGTTAATGGGACGGCTGTATACCAGAAGAAAGAAAGTGGGTCAGACACAATTTTTGACTTGATGCACCTCTTATATTTTTTAGTTGGAAGTAGGGATGCTCATTTCGGTTTATTTTACCAACCGATAACCGCAGCTTGTTAACTGAATATTAACCATTAACATTAACAGATAAATATTAAAATATTCTTTAATAAAAATTGAGGTTTCTATTTTGTGACACATTAAATGTTTTAAAATACTGATTTTTTTTAACATGCGAACAGCAGCATACAGAATATAACAGAACATCTATGCAGTGTTACAGCATAAAAAAAGAATAAACTAAATAATAATAATAAAAATAAACAGGCCTGCTTTAGATATTTTTCACCTAAATGACTAATTTAGATTACAAAACGAAAACACTGACTGAATCCTTTTTAAGAACTGGCATTTGCTTATTTTTCCAATCATGTTTTTTTCGTCCGTCATATAAAAATATCAGGCTATTAAATTGATCGCTCCACTGAAAATATGCATTTAATTAATGCTTTGTTGTTATTATGTCATAAAACCCCTTTTAACATTATAATAGAAGTCATTAGTTTAAAGAATATGTCATAATGACTTATTTCCTTCATCTCATTAGCAATCAGCATCAGCGCTGGTTTGTGTCAACTCGTCTGTCAAACTGTGACTAGAAATATTATTCTTTCATTTTGCTTCTTTGACAAAATACGTTTGTAGGCACATGTGGTTGCATGCGTTACCATCCCGCAAGTTAACAAATATTTGTTGCACATTAGGGGCCGATCACAGCGACTGCGCTTTTCCATTCCAAAAATGCGAGGCGCACCGCACCACACTGCCTTTTATGTTGACAAGAAAAAACGAAGCGCGGTGCTCTTTTTTATGTCACTATAGGAAACGACTGAATCAACTGGTCTATTGTGTGCGAGTGTTGCTGTCCATGTTGTTATAATTGTAATATACAGAATAATATTGTGATATCCATGATTTGTAAAATAATATGCCTACAGCTGTGGCTAACTTGAAACTGTGACCACAAGTTTCTCCTCCATCATTAAAAAAATATCCGTCGTCCTGACAACACAAATACTGCAGGCATCTCAACAGAAAACCTGCTCTGCTTTCATTTGATTGAAGAATGAAAAAGACGCAACTGACATAACGCACTATTCCGCTCAGGGTTGAGTTTTATTTCAACCGCCAGCACACAGCGCGCAACAGCATAACGTGAGGCACGCAGGGCGCATAAGTAGCGCACAAAACAGTTAATAAACCATTTAAAAAACGCCTTTCTCAATGCAAAAAGCGAGTTCGGTAATCAGCCCCTTATGCAGCCAAACTTTAAAAAGATATAAAATAATATTTTTTATTCATTTAACTGATTAATCGGTTACAAACGCACTCTTTCGGTTAAAGGTTAATCAGTTATTTTGAGCATCCCTAGATTTTTTAATCATTTTTATCTGAATTTTGATGCCTATTTTGTAGGTCAGTTATTTGTTTAATAAACAAGAGCATTGAAAAGATGTAGTGTAATGTAATGTGTATCAAACAAAGCCCGCTACCATGCTTTTGCGGACAGATCAAAAGGCCAAAACATGCCTTGTTAATGCCAGTCAGAGGACAATGGTCAGACTTGCTTGACCTGATAGAAAAGAAACCGCAACACAAACGCTTATGTGTGTTTAAACTTTTGTTGAGAAGAATAAAAACATCAGTCATGGACACATCATTTTCGATATATGCTTAATATTTCATTATTATAAATACATTTTCATTAATTGATTTGTTCTGTCATGACAAATAATATAATACAACAATTAACTTGTGTTATTCAGAAATTTCCATGTTCATTGTTTAAATAACACAATCAAAAAACATATTTAGACAAACACATTTTGGTAATGAGAATTTCAACAAATAATTCTCATCTTGAAATTACACATTGTGCTTTGTAGACAACAAAACTTTCTTTGTATCATGTTTATATTACTAAATGGCTATGTTTTATATTTAAAATCCTAAGTGCCATAATTGCTTTAATAGCTTTGTGAGAATAACCCAGCTCAAAGCACAGTGCCTCAGTGCTTTGTTATTACACTACTTATATTTTACTTTTACATGGCATCACTTGGATCTGTCATTCAGAAACATGGCTTTTCCTTTTACCTCTGTGCTGACAACACTTAGCTCTACCTCTTTTTTCATTGAGATGATCCGATAATTGCTAAATTATCTAACATATATTTCCTGCTGAATGTAGAACCATCACCATCATCATTGAAGATCCAGCCCACCTAACCCTTAACCCTAAATTGACTATGGACTGTCATTTGTCTACAAAGTGACCACTGGCTCTGCACCCCTTTACTTAAACCCATTATTTCAGGCTTATGTGCACTATACAGGACTTTCTTGACATTCTGTGGTTTCATCCCAGGGGGCACAAAATCAATTGCAAACACTTTCACATTTAAATTTCTCTGGTGGTGGAATGATCTTTCCTAAATCTATATATGTTATCTTAAATATACGTTATGAGTCTAAGGCAGTTTTTTAAAAATTTGTTTTATCAACACTTAATCTTTCAGTACCCCTCCTTATTTATTTGTTATCCACCAGTTTGTTCTTAATCTGCCTTGTTTTAAAAAGTGCACAATGCTAAACTAACAAAAGTTTTTCACTGCACCTGCATATTGTTGTACTTCTATTATTCTCATTTGTAAGTCACATTAAAAAGGAACATCTGCTAAATTAATATTGTAAAATCTAAATGAATGCACAATGCATGAAACTTTGAAACAGGTGAGCTACAGTTTTAGAAGCTTTGAACAGCAAATTGAGGCTATAATTCATACAGACAACTCAACTGGACAATTGAGGAATAAAAAAAGGATGTCTGGTCTAACAAGTCTCAATTTCCTCTGCAACATTAGGACAGTAGATTCAGAATTTGATGTAAACAGCAAAGACAATGAGGCTTTGTGTCCTCCTTTAGCACAAATGTTTTTAAGAGTATTGTTGCTGGCCATGTCTGTACTTTTATGAGCACACTCTCAAATAATCTCATACTGGTTTCTTAAACATGACAGTGAGTTCACTGTATATAATTTGAGTTGATTACTATTATACAGATTTTAATGTACCCCGTTTTTCAGGATGAACCTTTTTCCTTAATGTGCCCACCATGAGGCAGTGTTTAGAGAGAGACGATGTCAAAAGTTAAAACCACTGTTTACTATGCAGTTGCTTTGTTGTTGTGATGCCAAAATCTGCTTAATATGTTGGTTTCATGCAGAAGTGTCTTAATGAAAGCTTGCTTCTTTAAATGAGCTTTTTAATGAAGAAAGGAGAACATTTGGTCATGATTACTTCACAAAAGCAGATATCAGTACATTTAATAAATGTAAGTTCTCAAGGATGTGGAGGTCACAGACAGATCTTAACCAGCATACACAAGGAGAAAAGACCATGGCCATGCCATTGCCATTGTCAGCCTGATCAACATATTCCACTCATCATTCTGCATATATGTTTAACACAGAAACATAATATTAAACACAGAAACATTTGATGCAAGCTAACAAGAACCGAGACAGGAGAAGCAAGTGACCTTTAAGATATGAAACTGCACAAACATCAGTAAGAAATGCCACAGATTGTTTGATCAGTGGAACATGCAGCTTGTTTCTTTTACAATATGTGAATAAACAACTAAAAGGGGTTGTGAAAGATTGCAGGTTTTCTATGTAACTTTTGTATAATGGATTTTTCATGTTCAGCACAACAGGACTGTGAAGGTCAGACTTCAAATTATGTCCCTTTGAGCAAAGACGCATGTTAGAAACATGTGACCTGGCAATTCTTCTACTCAAAAGATGAAGTCTATTGGTGGAAGTTCAAGTCATAGACATTTCAGTGTCCTTCAGCCTTTAAGGTGCTTTATTTCATGTCATTTCAGTTATGAAACAAACTAGTCTGGTGCGGTTTAAATATGGCTGACTCAAAGAAATAAAAAAGTGCAAAGTAAGATGCAAAATAATGTTTTTCACTGGCCACAATGCATAGTTTTAACCACAAACCGTTTTTTGTAAACCGAAGGGGAAATAATTTATGCTGAGTTTTGTGCAAATTGCTTTGTTTTTTTCATAATGTATTGTTTGTGCTTTAGTGAAGCATTCTACATAGCTTACAGTTTTGTTTTTTTAATTGTTTTTTGCTTCTTTACTCTACACTCTCAGAAATAAAGGTACAGGAGCTGTCACCGGGGTAGTAACTTTTCAAAAGATATATATTTGGACCCAAAGATCACAATAGTACCTCAAAGGTGCATATTAGTACCTAAAAAGTACTTTTGAGGTACCATTACAGACCCTGCAGGTACAAATATGTACCTTTTGAAAAGATACTGCTCCAGAGACAGCTCCTGTACCTTTATTTCTGAGAGTGTATTTACTCTTATAAAGTGTGTGTGCATGCATGTGTGAATATTTTTGTGAATACTTTCTGTATTTATTTTATGGTGGTTTAATTTACTTGACATTTAACTGTGTTTAAATGCAAATTATTCATAGCTGGTTAAACCACCAAAGTTTATAATACCATAATAATTGCAATTGAAAAAAATATTTATGGAAATGTGTTCAGGCATAAATGTGACTTATAATACTTGTCATCTTGACAAAAGCTAATATAATGGTTTAAATTACATTTTTATCATTCATTGCTATGTGCTTCCCATGCAGGAGTGATTTCATTTTCATAAACGTATTCTTTGAGGTGTGGGTTTGTCATACAGTGTGTGCAGTTATTTTCAGCTGAAAGGGCTTTGAAGGCTTTATCTCTTTTTGTGCCTATTAGAGTTTTAATTGACCTTCATTAACTCTTATCTGAGGCAATTTCCATTTTAATGACAGATTTTTGACTTGGGGGTAATAGATCCTTCCTTCTAGGGTGTTATTGAGGAATTAACTTCCTGAAAATTGAGATGTTGTACCCTGAATCCTATTGTTTATTGTGCAGTTATGAATTGTTTTCTGGTAAAATATTGTTGTTTTTCAGTCACTTGATTATATGTTTAACCATCAAAATCATAATTATTTTCAAATCTGCACCAAAATGCTTGTCTTCTGACACACATTCAGTGCTCTATTTCTCCTTTTCTTCTCATAGTGAATTAATTTGTGGGATATTTTTTTTTCCCTGGGAAAACAGGGAAAGCCGCAGTTTTGTTTTCACAGTATAATCTCATCAAACAACGCTTTCCTTGGAAACTTTTTAGCTCTCGATGCCATGTGTCAATCTTCTCTGTGTCTCGTTAGTCATGAACAAAGGCCTTGCTCAATCCACCTGCTGTTTTGAGCAGGGAATCATCAGGCTCGAGGTCTCAAAAGAGAGACATGTCACTCACACATAACAAGCTAATCAGCAAAGATCTTGGCGGCAAATTACGCAAAGGGACTTACAATAGAAAAGGTGCTTGCCAGAAAGATTTTTAATGAACACTCTGTTGCCTGCATCTCGTGTCTAATGCCTCTTGTGCTTTCATGAGCAGCTGTGTTTCTAAATTATAGGAAGCTCCCTCAACCTAAATAATGAGAAGCTAATTTTGGACAAACCTTAGTTCATTTGTGTAAACTCAAATGCGCCACAAGGGGGCTCTGTGCATTTCTAAACTCAAAGATTCACTTGAAAAAGTGACAAAGCATGATCTTTTAAAGCACGTTTGTTGATGGTGATGCTTCCATATTGTTATAATATAAGGCATGGCCAGTAAAAAAAATATTTTTCCCCATTAAACACAATATATTTTATTTTTATCTTTTTATATTTTTATTTTTATTTTTTTATTTATTTAAATAGTCAAAAAACACATTCATTAATCAACAGAACTAACAATACAATGCAACATATTTATATATGCAACATATATAAACTAAGACAATTAATTTATGAATAGACGCCCCATGGTTGTGAACTTGGACCCAGAACCATTTAAATTAAGTCTTATTTTTTGCAGACTAAGGAAATGCAACACGTTATTTGCCCATTGTTTAAAAGAAGGGGGACATTATTGTTTCCAATTGATTAAAATCAAGCATCTTGCCAAAAGAGTAAATACATTTTACTTTAAGAAACGTTTAAAATATTTTGGCTTTTTTATTTTAAATATGTCAGGCTAAATCATTTTTTAAATCACTGACTATTTTCATTAGTTCCAAAAACACAGAATTCCTTGAAATTGAAACTCGAAAAGGCATCTTTGGAGATCTTTCTTTAGATATAAAGTAAAACCACAGCACTTTCTAGGTCTATAGCATGCTTGTATGTTGGTGTCGAAGTGACTTGTTTTTCAAACAATTTCTGAATCATGGCCTGACCAGTAGCTTTTGATTTGGAGGGTCCATTTGCTGTAGGTACTGTTGGCCTAAAACTCCTAATGAAATAGTTGTAAAAAACACATTTAAAAAATAACAACTTATATGATATGAAATAAAATCTTTGACTCTTCCAAACCACAGTAAACCTTGAAACCGGTTATCCCAATGCCTAGATACTATTACTAAAAAACTTTTTTTGGAACAAAATATCTATATAGATGTAGTGGAGTCCTGAAAACCCCAGCAATTTTATTTTAATTGGTGCTTATTATCTAATATTTTATGATCATCATTACAGTTTCACTATATAATATATTACATTAATTCATAATTGCACTGTTCATTTTAATCTTCTTTTATAAGCATTTAATCTAATCTACATTTAAGTACTTTGTTTTATTCAATATATGTTTCCATTTGTATTTCTTTCTGTAAACTAATGTGTATGAAATGTGCTTTATAAATATATTATTGATGCTGAGAAATAAACCAAAAAAATATTATTTAGTTTTTTTTAAACCATAAAACACTGGAGGTTAGTCTTTTGTAATTATATGCAAGCTTTAATACTTCTGTATGACTAGGGCAATAAACCTTCATATTGACTTTTTTTCTTAGGACCTTTCACAAGATGTCAAGGTAATTTATCCTGAACTGTAAAGGAGGCCCTTTATGTGATTCATTCCTTTTGTTTTATGAGACAAGTTCTGTGCATTAGCTGCATCCGAGAGACAGAGAGAGAGTGAGAGAGGCTCACAGCTGGGTAGGCCAGGGGTGAGCAGACACTGTCAGGACATCAGAGGCTGGTGTGCTGATGGGACCTCCGTTTGCTATATCTCATCCTCATCACAGCCATGCACTCCGTCACCCTGACGCTGATAAAATGATGCCCGCTGGATGGAGAGGCTGCCTCCGTGTCTGCGTTAGCCAAGGTCAGCTTTGTATAAATGCTGCTGCTCATCTGCTTGAAATGGAGGGAATGAAAAAAGACAGCGTCCTGTTGTTTAGATAGTTGAGCTGCTTTTTAGAAAATATTTATAATAATCCTGTCAGCGGATTCCAGCAGTCCTCTGAAATGCATAGCGTAGCTTTGTTGACCCTGATGAAGAAACACTTTGGTATTTGATTGTCTGCGAGTGTCTCCAAAGCAGATGTTGCTATGAAGGCTTTATTATCAACAGTTTTGTATAAACATTGAAGTCCTTCAAGTGAAAGTAGGTCATGTATACAATACTGTTCATAAGTTTGAGGTCTGTACATTTTTTTCTTCTGTTGAACCCAAAAGATGATATTTTAAAAAAATGTTGGAAATTGTCAGCTACTATGGAAGATAACAGCTGCTGGATCTCAACATCCTGCATAATATATTCTTTTCAACAGAAGAATAAAAACTCAAATGGTTTGTAACAAGTGGAGAGTAAATAAATTATGACAGAAGTTTCATTTTTGGTTAACTCTCATTTTAATTTATTAACAAGTGTACTGTGAGAATATAATAAATTATATTTCTTTGAAATGCTGTTCCTATAATGTAAAAATATGAAATTAAATATGACATTCTGCATAAAATGTTTGTGGAAACGTTTTTTTCAGCGTTAATTTCTATATCAGGGCATCACAGTGGCGCAGTGGGTAGCACAATCGCCTCACAGCAAGAAGTTTGCTGGTTCGAGCCCTGGCTGGATCAGTTGGCATTTCTGTGTGGAGTTTGCATGTTCTCCCCGTGTTTGCGTGGGTTTCCTCCACAGTCCAAAGACATAGGCTATAATAAGCTGAATTGGTCATAGCGTATGTGTGCGAAAGAGTGTGTGTGTGTGTTCCAGTGTTGGGTTGCTGCTGGAAGAGCATCCGCCACATAAAACATATGCTGGATAAGTTGGCGGTTCATTCTGCTGTGGCGACCCCTGATTAATAAAGGGACTAAGCCGAAAAGAAAATTAACGAATGAATGAATTTCCATATCAGCATGATTTATGAAGAATCATGTGACACTACTGAGTAAATCCTGTTGAAAGTTCAGCGTTAGAGGAATCACAAGAATAGATTGCATTTTAAAATACAATATATTCAAGTATAATAAATTAAAATACTAAAACGATTATATTTGACTACGTTAAAATAGTGTAATAATGTCTGAAAGTAGCTGACAATTTGCATACAACTTGTGGCAGCTTGCTCTTGGCAAGAAACTGTCATTGAGATGAATGGCACTGTTAATAGATAATTATGTGTATTACAGTCCTTGTGGCGTTATGCATTAATATAATGCTTTGATGCTGTATAATTAAATAGTGTATTTACCTTCTATATGAGCTGCGTTTGTTCACTTCACTGAACTGATGGTGGATGTTTAAGACATTTTTAAGTCTACAAATAAATGTTTTTAAACATCTGTAGTCTTGAGAAACAGCCGTTGAACTATTGGATATGCTGCATTTGATGATAAGGAGAATTTGATTGCTTTAATTACAGCACTTCATTGGGATTCTTTGGCATTTAGTGTAATGATATTCTGCTCATATATGCTCATTTGATCCTCGCCGTCCTTGACATTTGTGTCTTGCATATAGATGCTGCTTCTTTATCTTATCAGTCTGGGGTATGGTTTGATTGGCATTTGGCATTAAACAGGTTAATGACGTCAGGACCCTTTCTTAACAACACGCATTTGACAAAAATGTTAAAAACAATAAGGTGAAGTCTACGTTCATTTAAAGCCTTCCATTTGTCTTTCAGATGTGCTTTTTTTAATCTAATGTGGCGTATAATACAGAAAATGTTTTAAATTGTTAGTTATATTCTGCATTTGGAAAGCAATTAAAAAGAATGTAATTTGTCAACACCATACAGAAATGTTTTTATAATGTGGATTAATTCAGCACTCACAACACCAAAGGGTTTGGACTTTTTTCAGCTCCAATGATTAAAATGTCAGCACAGTCAGAGAGAAAT